>CM060688.1:90380082-90742926 GCA_030686995.1 Artemisia argyi
AAATATATAAAAACGGATGAAAATTTATGAAAACGGACAAAAACGTCTGAAAATGGACGAAAACTTACAAAAAAGGATGAAAACGTATGAAAGCTGACGAAAGCGTATAAAAATGGACGAAAACGTCTGAAAACATATGAAAACAGATGAAAACGTCTAAAAGTGGACGAAAACTTAAAAAACAGACGAAAACGTATGAAAACGGATATAAACATATGAAAACGGACAAAAACGTATAAAAAAAATACTCCCTCCGTCCCAAAATTATTGTCCACTTTGAATTTTCAAAGTCAAAATGGTATAACTTTGACCACAAATATATTTTTTTCATTATATAATACTTGATGAAAAATTATACCATTGAAAAGTAGACTTAAAACCCAATCCATTTATATATTTTGCATCAAATATTCTATAACACCCACAAAAATATTTAAAGTCAAAGTTGAAGAAGAAAGATTAAAAAAATCAATATTGGACAATAAATTTGGGACGGACGGAGTAATAAAGTGACAAAAAACATGAATTTATAAATAAAACAACGTGAATTAAGAAAATTATTTTAAAAAAACATGAATTTAAAAAAAAAATAAAAAAAAAATAGTTAAAAAAAGTGAATAAATAAGAAAGATAAAAAGACAAAGAAAAAGGAAAAATAAGACATGTATTTAGATTTTCATATTAAATCTTAGGTTAATCTCCAACATTAAATCAAAATAGATGGATGATAAGAATTTGTCCCTCAGTATGCAACAAAAACTTAGTCACTAAATGAAGTTTTATCTAAAAAAACATATATATCAAATTTGTTACTCCATCCGTCTCAAAATAATAGTCTATATTTCTATTTCGAGATGTTTTAAAATAATTGTCCACTTTTGTTTTTTAGTAAAACTAGAAAACATTGTGGGATAATATTCTATTTGAGTGGTTGAAAATTAAATTGGCTTCACTTTTATTAAAGTTTGTAATTTTTGTCTCTTGACAATTATTTTGAGACGGAGGGAGTAGTTGATATATAGAGAGTAATTAAATTTTTTATCGTTCATAAAAAATAATATAAGTTCAATTTTTAATAAATAACAAAGACAGAATACGTAAAATTGAAGAATTTTTAAAATAATCAATTTACTAGTACAAAAAGAGCTTTCGTTTACGGAGAATCCTAGGGGATCTGTCGGTAAAGAGCAATTAAAAATTCTCGATTGATTTAATAATTTCAAACAAATCCGACAGATATCCGACACAAACATTCCGACCGTATTGAAAAAAAAATTGTTTGAAATTTTGTCACTAAATTAGCATGGTGGGTTTCTTTAACGGGTCTCATTGAAGGATTAGTTTAGATTATAAAAGGAAACATTAAACTTATTATTTTAAAAATCACGTATAATTTAGGTAATTTATATGTTTAACTAAAGTACATTTTATTAGTGGTAAATTACTCCTCGTCTCCAAACGCTTTCTGATTCGCAGATATAGTCCCAAATTCTAAAAAATCACATTTTCGGCTCAACATTTTCTTTTAATCGCACGCTTGGTCCTTTGGTAACACTCGTTAGTTTTTCTCCTTGGCTGCAAGGGCATTATCGTCTTTTTATATTTTCTTCTCAAAATAGCGCAATTATACCGTTAGTCTTTTTATGTCCAACCAACCCCACCCACTCTTTCCCGTCTACATAATCACAATTATTACCCCCATTTTCCCATAATCCCAATTAAAATCGAACTATCCCCAATTAAATTGCCAAGAACCCTAATTATCTTTCAAGAGCACAAATAGATTCATCACCAACTCTTGATATGGTAGAAAATGATAAGGGTAAGGCTGTGATTACTGAGGTTGATGATAAGGATTGGTCGAAAGTGTCCTTGACAAATGAAATCATGGAGTAAATTATTGCTTATTGTGAGGAAATTATTGTTAAATATAGTGCATATGCGAACATAAGCGATGAAATGGTAAATGAGATACTTGAATAGTTAAGAAAAAAACATATAATCAAATGCCTTTGGATTTAATGATGCGTGGTTTTGCAATCTTGCAAAAGGCTTTACCTCTCAAGGGATCACGAGAGGCTTGCAATCTCCACCAGGCAGTGTACCTGACCGTTGTAGTATAGTGTAGTGGCAAGTACTGGGCAATTGATCGTTCTACTTGAGGAATACTGTTCGTTAGGAATAAAACTAATTCTAACTAGGTTTAGAGACGAGGGAAGATTCTTTTTGTATTTTTATAGTTTTATGAAAGCAAATAAAATCTCGAGTTTTGAAGGAGTGGCGGAATTAGTTGATAGCCAACTAACTCAAATTAACTACAAATGCAAATAAAATAAATAAAACGAAAATGAAATATTTGGAGAAACCTTATAATGAGAGAAAATGTATTTACTTAGATTTCATTACACCCTAGCTATCTTTTATTAGTTGATTAACTTGTTACAATCGCATGGATGACATGTTATATTCTTTAATATCATTCGTAGGGCCGTGTATGATTTTCCCTAACTCTATAAGCTTCTATATCTTCCTATGTCGAGCCAACTACTAGCTCCTAACATGGCATCCTTGATAGTTACCTACGCATTAAATACAACCAAATAATTGTAGTACACATCTGATTCATGTTTCTTAAAACGCTCAAGCATGTTACCAATTGGAAGTTTGCCAGATTTCTTAAGGCTAACATCGATATCATTCATCAGTTACAACTAATAACAAATCATTCAACCAACAATCAATAGCTAGGTTTCATAACATCTATGCAAACACAAGAAAAACCTAGCCTAGCATGTTTACGTAAAGACAAGCATAAGATAGAATCAAACAACACATAAACATATGAATGATTAATGGAAAACTTATCTTTAATTAAGCATGAAGGATCCAAGGGTGTAAAACCCTTAAAAATACAGAAAAAAATGTGCTAGGGTTTATCCCTAAGTTCTCCCACAAGTCCTCTCTCCAATGAATGAAAATTAGAAAACTATATATAGGAAACAGGGTCTGACAGCGTCACATTATAAGTCTGACGCCATCAACTTGCTGCCAAAGAAATCCTCGGATTGCCTAGATCCAGATCTGACGCCGTCATGTGTTAATCATCTCTTGCAAATTTCTCGTGACGGCCTTGGTGACGCCGTCACGCTTTAAATCTCAAAACATTCTGGCGCGTCTAGTTATACTTTTTTATCCACCTCTCATCCAAGCCATGATGCCTCACATGCAATACGTGATGCCGTCAGGTACTATTTCCAGCTTGATTTGGAGACTTTGCCGTTTTCTTCACTTTTCGCTCCAAAAACGTCCAAAATGCTTCCTTTTACAGATTTCTTCTCTAAAGTACCTAAAATGACAAAAGGAACGATTTAGAGCAATATTTGATCAAATAATCTCAACTTAGGGCTTAAATGACCACCGAAAAGCAGTACACTTTTCGCTCATCAAATACCCTTACACTTGAGATTTGCTTTTCCTCAAGCAAATGCGCTTTTATTCCAATAAAAATACAAGTTAGGGGTCATTTAACACTAAGATAAAAGTAATTACAACAAATAATCGTTCCACTTTAACCAAAACAAGCACGGAAACTATACACTAGCACCTCACAAATAGTGTTTTGATACTCACATTTCTAGGGTGTAATAAAAGGAAATATCACAAAATGGAAATGGAAAATACCTCTCACTACCTTTCATAGCACATAAATTACCCTTGGATTGGGAAAAGACCAAACTTTAACCTTTTGGCGTAAGCACCTAGGATAAACTATCAAAGAGGTCTTTTACATGGGTTGTAACGTGAGGTGTAGGGATATGATAAACACGGTTTTGTTGGATAAATGCAATCTTTACTGGTGGCGAGTTAATCATCTTGGTTAATTACATATACAATATGGCGTTGCTAAGTCAAGACTTGACTCGACTTAAGCTAATAAATCAAAAATATCAAAAACTTGAAATAAACATAGAATAAAAAGGGATGGTAGTCCGGATGTTTTTCTCTTTTTTTTTCCTTTTATATATTTTTTGATTTTTTTTATACACTCTTACCCTACCATCCAAAATAATACATCGTAGGGAATTTGCATTACCCTTACACTTGAACTTGTACATACTTTACAAATAACTATTCCAATGACTTGAATTAAGATAATTAAAAAACTTGGAGTACTTTTTAGATTAACGCATATAAGGGGGTAATAATCGATTTCTTCCCCATTACTTCATACACTAGTACTTTACCCATGAGTCCCAATCGTCCCAAAACAATATATACAAGATATGACTCGACTTAGCAACCATGTAATCAATTAGATAATTAAATAAGGGTTTAAACAATAATGCACTAAAGATGAGTGCATACAAGGAAGGCTAAGGCAATTTGGGTGCACATTTGGGTGGAGTGTAACAAATTCTTCCTTTAAGTACACTTAAAATTAAAAATGAAAAAGATAGGCTCGAAGGGGTGTACTAGGGGTATCGTGTACTACTAATGAGTACAACGCTAAGGTGTAGGAAAAATTAATTGAGTCTACTAGTCAAGGGTATTGACTTAATTGGTCAAGTAATTATGATACGGGTTTAACACAAGGGTTGTCCTAATGCCTCTTATCATGTAGTAAATCCTACTATACGCATGTAGTCTCACTAGCGGTCTCGGGATGAGTCTTAATGCAAGATAGGGAATCTAAGTGCTACCGGTATAGTCATAAGCTCTAAGGCTTGTCCTAACAAGTCTAGGGGCGAACCTTACTTAGTAGATGGCTGGTACGAGTCCTTAATGCTTCAACTAACGGATGCTAAATAGTGCACTTCTTGGATCGCTGGCGCGTTACTTTCATAACGGATGGTCACTAAGTCATACACTAGTGCTGGCGCGTTAGCCAATTAATCTAATACTCGGATGGTCACTTAACTTTTTGATAAATTTTTGAGTGGTACAGTTTTTTCGTGCTAGTCATACAATCTCCTATCCATGAGATGTTTATTAAGACTAAGGCTTCACTCCTAAATGTTGTAAAAAAATTAAATTTGGTGCTAAAATTGCCTTAACAAGTATTTCTCTTGGTTTTATTACACACCTACCATCAAACTAACAAAAATCAAGTGTAATCGCATTCTCTAAGGTATCATCATTTACCCTCCCCTTACACTTATGTTGAAAATTGTCCCCAATGTTCATTTAATGGATGTAAAGTAAATAAGGTAAAAGAATGAAAGCAAATACTCCCCTGATTCGTTCGATGTGGATAAATCGTTAACATGGTTAAATCCTCCTCCAAGAAAATGAACGTTGAAAGCTTCCCTCCAGAAATATAAATCATTTTCTTGTCTAATATAACTTGTTAAACCTGAGAAAACAAACACGGCAAACCTCGCATAAAATATGCGGCAAAATCTATATATAATAGAATTCTAGAAAAAGGATATAATGCTTGTGGAATGAATGTTTGCAGATTTCCTGGAGTTTATAAAACTAAAGATTTAACAAACACTTTACGACTACGGCAGAAAAACAAAACATGAAAAAATTTCCAGAATTTTACACTTGACGCCGTCATGTGTTAATCCTGACGCCGTCAGAAGTGACCTGCAGAAATTTTTTGGTTAGTTTCTGGAAAATTTTTGGAAAAACTTACGCCTTAACTCTTGGAAATCCTGCAAAACATTCATTATGACTCAATACAAGCATTTGACTCTACAAATACTAATATGTATACCCATATAATATTGTTGTGATTCATGTTCAATCTAAACAAATTTAGATTTCCCTTACACTTATCTTTATATGTAATTAAGACGAAGTTAAAAACAAAATAAAGCATTTTCATAATTTATTTTGAAACATGAGCCACAAACAATAAAAATAAAGAATGCATACGGAAACAAATAAAATCAAACAAACAAACAAATGAAACTTGGGTTGCCTCCCAAGAAGCGCTTCTATTTTTTTATGTGTCTTTTAGCTAGACTCAAAGTCACGGGCTATTACGTGACCTCTTCATTGGTCATGTCCTCTAGGTCATCCTCAATCTTAGTTTTGTATTCCGGACCTAGTTCCAAGCATTCTTTGTAGAAACCGAATATTCTACTCATAACATAGTCTACTCCTCTAACTCGATCCTCATCATTCCTATAGTAGACCGCTTGTTTATGATCTTTCTCAAGATCCGATAGAAGTCGGTATTGTTCTATCTTATATGGCATCTGGTAGGCTACTTCATCGGTCCCTTCCTTGAATCTAACTATCCCTAAAGATGGGTCATAATTCATTTTAGAGAATTCAACAAATAGCTTCCCAAACACTACTTGGGATAAGCAACCATCTATTATCGGACGAATGTCTTCTACGATCACAAAATCAGCAATATATGTGAAATTTCCTACGAAAATGTGCAATCCCTTAACTCTCCCCACAAAATTACTCATCATACACGAGTTAGGGAATAACCTAGGTCCAAGTTGCTCTTTCATTACCCAATTTTAATGGATTCTAGTCATGATTTTTATGGGGGACTCTAGGTTGATATAAGCTTTCCATACACGAACATGCCCAATGTTACATGGTATGTTGATGTTAGTTGGGTCGCCCGTTTTGATGATTGGTGAGCCTAGGAAGTAAGGGGTTTCGAGGTCATCGAATGAATCCCTATGGTATGCACGTTCCTCCTTAGTCGGCAACTTATCGAAGTTGTTTACTAAGTCGTCCATTTCCTTCTCCTTATCACCCTCGGTCTCTCTAACCTCACTCTTAGATTCACTATCAAGTTCAATCCTATCTTCTCCTTCCCTATTCTTATCTATTGGTTTGATAGTGACAACGTTAACAAAGTGGACATGTTTAGATGATGAAGGATACTTAATTGGGACTCCGCTATTTGTGGTTCTATTGTCCTTGTTTGGTGATGTCAACACTTGATTGTTGAGAGCTTTCAACAAGTTGTCAATTTTATTGGTCATCTCCGTTTGTTGTTGATTGAATTCGGACTCAAACTTAGCCAAACGAGCTTCTTGAGATGCCATGAATTTAGACATCAATCCTTCAAAGTTATTGGTACTACCAAAGTCGTTGGGAGTATTGTTGTTAAAAGTACGGTTAGGGGGTGGACCGTTTGATTGGTAACGATTAGGCGGGTTGGAAGAATTGTTTTGGGGTGTGTTTTGGCTTTGCTTCCACCTAAAGTTTGGGTGATTTTTCCATGAGCGGTTTTATGAATCACCGTATGGGTTTGGCTCGGGTTTGAAAGTGTACCACTTATCTCCCGCTCCGTCGGTACACGAGGATGCGTAATCCGTAAAAGCTTGTTCGGGGAGTTCCATGCAATCATGAGTGTCATGGGGACCACTACATAACTCACATGAAGAAGTGATTTTATTCACTTGGATTGAATATTTAGGAGCTTCATAGGATTTCATGAGAAACTTGAGTTGGTCTTCAAGTTCCATGATCCTACGGTCGGGAGTGCTTGAATTGTTCGAAGGCAAATATATTTCCTTGACCATTTTGTTCAATTCATGGGGATCATTCCAACTTTCCTTGTCATAGAGAGCAAGATCTTCTATGAGTTCCCATGATTCTTCCGCACTTCGATCACGTAGCTTACCATCGGCCGCTTTGTCAATGGTTTGCCTCGTGGAGAGATTGATGTGGTAATAGATGATTTGGACTTGGAGCCAAAGATCTATGCCATGATGCGGGACTTTTTGGAGTAAGTCCTTGAAACGAGTCCATGCTTCGTAAAGAGTTTCACCTTGACGTTGTTGGAACATCAAGATGTCATTCCTTAACTTAGTAGTTCTCCCCGGTGGGAAAAATTGAGCAAGGAAACGAGAAGTGAGATCATCCCAAGAGGTGATGGATCCCGCGGGTAAACGCTCAAGCCATTGACTAGCTTTGTTACATAGAGAGAATTGGAAGAGACGCAATTGCGTTGTCTCTCGAGTTACAACATCAAGGTCTATGGAGTCTACGATTTTGAGGAAATCCTTAAGATGTTGATTTGGATATTCGGAACGAAGTCCATGGAATGCACATCCGCTTTGCACTAACCGGATGGTGTCGGATTGCAAGGGGGACACATTGGCTCCTTGGGTGAGCTCAATGGTGTTTCGATAGCCTTGGTGTCTAGGTCGGGAGTACTCTCCTAAGGTGCGGGGTCTAGGAGGTAGGTTTGGTTATGATGGGTTGATGGCTTCAAGGATATTAACACCCCCATGATGGCGGATGATAATGATTACGAACAATGGCACGAAGAAATAAGATACACTAAAGAAGACCTATAAAAAAAATCTTACTAGAAAGGAATCTAGCAAGTAGACCTAATGAAAAGAAATTTCAACCTAAACAATAACTATTCTCCGGCAGCGGTGCCAAAAACTTGATGCGTGGTTTTGCAACCTTGCAAAAGGTTTTACCTCTCAAGGGATCTCGAGAGGCTTATAATCCCCACCAGGCAGTGTACCTGACCGTTGTAGTATAGTGTAGTGGCAAGTACCGGGGGATTGATTGTTCTACTTTGGGAATAGTGTTCGTTAGGATTGAAACTAATTCTAACTAGGTCTAGAAATGAGGGAAGATTTTTTTTATATTTTTATAGTTTTTTGAAAGCAAGTAAAATATCAGGTTTTGAAGGAGTGGGCGGAATTAGTTGCTAGCCAACTAACCCAAATTAACTACAAATGCAAATAAAATAAATAAAATGAAAATGAAATATTTGGAGAAACCTTATAATGAGAGAAAATGTGTTTACTTAGATTTCATTACTCCCTAGCTATATTTTATTAGTTGATTAACTTCTTACAATTGCATGGATGACGGGTTATATTCCTTAATACCATTTGTAGGGCCGTGTACGATCTTTCCTAACTTTATAAGTTTCTATCTCTTCCTATGTCGAGCCGACTACTAGCTCCTAACATGACATCCTTGATAGTTACCTACGCATTAAATACAACCAAATAATCGTAGTACACATCCGATTAATGTTTCTTAAGACGTTCAAGTATGTTACCAATTGGAAGTCTGCCAGTTTTCTTAAGCCTAACATCGATATCATTCATCCATTACAACTAATAACAAATCATTTAACCAACAATCAATAGCTAGGTTTCATTACATCTAAGCAAACACAAGAAAAACCTAGCCTAGCGTGTTAATGTAAAGAGAAGCATAAGATAGAATCAAACAACACATAGACATATTGAATGATTAGTGTAAGACTTATCTTTAATTAAGCATGAAGGATCCAAGGGTGTAATACCCTTAAAAATACAGAAAAAAACATGCTAGGGTTTATCCCTAAGTTCTCCCACAAGTCCTCTATCCAATGAACGAAAATTAGAAAATTGTATATAGGAAATAGGGTCTGACAGCGTCACGTTATAAGTCTGACGCCGTCAACTCGCCGCTAAAGAAATCCTCAGATTACCTAGATCCAGATCTGACGCCGTCATGTGTTAATCATCTCTTGGCCATCTCTTGCAAATTACTCGTGACGGCCTTGGTGACGCCATCACGCTTTAAATCTCAAAAACATTCTGGCGCTTCTCGCTATACTTTTTTATCCACATCTCATCCAAGCCATGACGCCGTCACATGCAATACGCGACGCCGTCAGGTACTATTTCTAGCTTGATTTGGAGACTTTGCCGTTTTCTTCACTTTTCGCTCAAAAACAAAATGCTTCCTTTTTCAGATTTCTTCTCCAAAGTACCTAAAATGACAAAAGGAACGATTTAGGGCAAGATTTGATCAAATAATCTCGACTTAGGGCTTCAATTTCCCCCGAAAAGCGGTACACTTTTTGTCTCATCATTTACCCAGTAAGTTGTAATGGTTTGTCTTTTGCGATGCATTAATAAAGAATGGATTTGGTTTGTATAAAAGAAACCTTATTGTCTGTGTTTATTGTTTTGTTGACTTGTAAAAGTCAAAGTCTAATAAAATATGACCATTTCCAACCACGTAATGTGTATATTGTTTGTGGGAATATGTTTGCTTATTAAGTTTAGGTTATTGTCATTTTTGCTATGGGAGCTTGATGTGGTGCTGAATGGAGATTGTACTAAGAGTTGTAATACATTGTTAGCTAGTATACTTATAAGGAATTATTTGGTATCTTTTTAAGGGGTCATTTAGTCCCAAAGTCATATGAATATGATCAAATATTGCCATAAATCATTTCTTTTTTGCATTTTAGGTACTTGGTACGAGAAATATAAAAACCAGTGTGTTTTGGACCAAATTGGAGGAAGAAATGAAGAAAATCAACCAAGTCACGAATCTGTCAGACATAGGACTTCGACAGTGTCACAACCTACAACCTGACGCCGTCACTTGTATTTAAAGACCAAGATTCAATGAAAAGTTAACAAGCTACAGTTCAGATGATTTATAAAGAAACAGCGTCACGAGTCATGATGGCGTCAGAAGACATAGAGCGACGCATCACAACGATGATTTATCAAGGACGAAACCCTAATTGACTGCGGGCTAACGGCATCAGAATTTGCATGTGATGCCGTCACATGTGTATTCCTATATATATTTTTCCTATTTTTCTCATTCATTGTAGCATCTTGAAGTAAGACATGGGAAGGTGAATCCCTAGACGAATTTACAGCTTTTCTAAGGCTTTCTTATAGCCTTTTTATCCATGTTTCATTGAAGATAAGTAATTCATTCTTAATCATTCAATATGTCTATGTGTTGTTTGAATGTATGCATTTCTTCTCTTCACTTTAACATGCTAGGCTAGACTTATTAGTGTTCTCTTATATCTAATGAAACCTAGTTATTGATTATTGATTTGTCGTCTCTTGTTTAATTGATTGCCTCGCGTTAGAATTAGAAAATTGTGGAAAACTAGAAGGGGGGTTAAATAGTTTACCGTTTAAAAACTTTAAACTTGTTGTATCAGATGTCCATTTTTAGCTTGTTCTAATATAAAAAATGTTACTTGTAGTTTATGACTAACATCATTTAAAACATGTTATCATACAAGTACAATCAACAAGTCACAACACAAACAATTACATAATGCAAACATTAAAGTAAGGCAATAAGTAAAAGGAAAGTGCAAACCGAACACGAGGATTTATAGTGGTTCGGTCACGGATCTCCTCTCCGCCCTACTCCACTCCTCGAGTACCCAACTCGAGAGTTACTTCACTAGATCAACAACCTCCCTTTTCGGCGGAGAAAACCTTACAATCGTTGCAAGGGTACAACCACTCCCGTTTGTCGCTTACACTTTTACCTACACTAAGCTAGATGTCGAGTTCTTTTACATGGGTACAACCACTCCCGTTCGTCGCTTACACTTTTACCGACACTAAGCTAGATGTCGAGTTCTTTACCAAGGGTACAACCACTCCCGCTATGTTTTGTGGCCCAACATAAAAACCTTGTGTTTTATGGCACAAACACATAAACCATCTAATCTATATTGTTATGATACAATGATGATCCAAGACATAAAAGTCTAATGGATGTGCATGCCTAATCTACATGAACTTCTTGAATAAGAAGTCTTCAACCATTGAGGATGTCAAGTGCCCTTAAATATTCATATGTTGGAATGCTTTAATGAATGATGACTTCAAGATCTTGTAACCTTCTTGGTGGATCATGAAGTATGATATGCTTACAACAAAGATGAATGTTAGAAGCATTATGATCATTATGAAATGGGTGATTAATGTGTGTTTCTACATTGTTTGCTACTGATCTAGATATGGGTTTTATGGTACAGAGAAACTATGTGTGAAGTCATCAACCCAATTAGAAAACCATGGGTTGCTATTTATAGCCAAAGGTTTCAGCAGACCCACTGATCTGGCGGAACCCTTTCGAGGGTTCCGCCCCCTATGCCCGAAGGTTCCGACCCTTTTGCCTGAAGGTTCCGCCAGAACTTGGACATACTACTTTTTGCAATAACTTTCTAACACAACAATGTCACATCAAGTTATTTCATGCATTGACTCAATGTGGAATACTTCCAAAATGTATAAGAGATTTATGGATGGTCAAACACATAAAATTTCCATAAATGCACATGATGTGATGTGTGTATATATATATATATATATATATATATATATAAATATATATATATATATATATATATATATATATATATATATATATATATATATATATATATATATATATATATATATATATATATATATATATATATATATATATTTAAGGTTAAGAAATATATATGAAAGTAAACTTGTAAAAAGTATATATTACCTAAGTAATGTTGTTATAGTAAGTTAATGAGTTACTAAAAAATGTTTGATTCCTAATGTTATCATATTTTTATCATTTGTAAAACTTACTAATATTACTTTAACAGCTAAAGTGACACTTACACCTAAAGTGCACTTTGACACCTAAAATACTTAAAGACCCAAAAAGTATTTTATTCATTCTAAATGGTTGGTCAAGGGGTTTGATCATAATGCTACATAACAAACATGTACGAACCTGTGTTGTAGCATACGATGACTCGAGACGTTGAGAGGTGTTGAATGTTTGTTGAGACAAAGTATGATTACAAGTAACTTGTACATTTTACGTTATGTATCAAGTTATACGTTTGTTATCAATCAAAACAAACTAGACTGTATAGATCAAATATCGTAATATTTGCACTAACAAAAACCTTCTTAACTCTTATAAGTACTAGCGTGTCCATCTTATAAAACGCAACCCTAGAGTGCACTAGTGTGTTTTTCTCGTATTTATTGCGTGAATTGCAACTTGTGGATGCTAGAAGACTTAGTAGACTTTAAGATTTCTAGGGGAGACTTACACGTTCATAGAGTTGGGGCATTTGGCATCTCCCCACAACCAATAAAAAGAATACAACGATTTGTTGTAAATTTAGTGGTTAGGTATTCGTTTTTCCAAAGAAAGTGCAACGAATGCAAATTCCAGGGTCGTTCTCCCAACGAAGGTTTGATGTCGAATAAGCTGATTCGATATCGTGTAAAAGTGAAGTGAATAGTGTTTTGTGTGACTTTTTGGAATTTATACTAAAATATCAATAAGAATCAAGAACTAATGCATAAGGTACAAGCATATAAAGCACTTGTATCAAATAACGCAAAACGAATTAACAAACGCAAATAAAACATCACGTAACGAATTAAAAAGTGAAATCTAATGAAAAAGGGCTCCTAAAATTATGAAATAAATTTCTAAAAATCCGAAATAGCCAAAAATAATTTTGAGAAAAGAAATTATATTTTTATGACTTTTATTTATTTATTATGAATTTATTTTTATTTTAGAATATTAGAAATGACTAAAAATGCTAATAAATGTGAAAATTAACTTTAAAAATGTAAAAATGATTCTGAAAATTCTAAAATACCTAAAATTAATTTTCTAACCCGTTTTTGTATTTTTTTTTATTGCTTTTTCTCAATTTTTACGGATTTTTCTTGATTTAAAAAGTAATAAAAACTAATTAAAAATAAGAAAAATAGCTACTGATTGAGAAAAATTATGAAAACTTTTGTAAAATTCTAAAATAATATTTTAAATCTACAAAAAATATAAAAAGTTGAAAAATAAGCTGAGAAAGTGCTTTTGGGCTTAATAAGCAATTGATAATAAGTGCTTATTATTAAGCACTTATCACCAAAAACTTCTAAAACTTTTTCAGAAGGTTATGATCACTAAAATAAGCACAATCCAATCAGAAATCAGGCTAGAAAGCTCACAAGATACTCAGAACTAGTAATAAGCAGTTGGGATAGGCTTAAAAATAAGCAGATAGTGCACGAGATTAAGCAGAAAGTTTAGGAATCATGTAATATGCTAAAACAAGCTCAAAAGTTTTTAATAAACTCAACTTAGCTCAGCTAACAACCAATTTAGCACAACTACAGTCCTAAAGCTCAATTAACAAACATGTTCTAACGCCCTACTTTGCAGGCCTCAATAAGCACTTATGATAAGCTCTAAAATGGAAACTTAAGGGGGCAAAATCATGCTAGCATTAGTGGCTTCAAAAGAGACTAAAATTTCACAACAAGCTCAAAAAAACAATCAAGTTATGAACTACTGAAAATGAGCAAACAAGTAGATTAGATGAAGGTTACTAAAGCTTGATGGAGGTTAACTCTAAACTAAGCAAAAAGCTAATTTGTGAAGAAATAAAGCTACTCTGTTCTTAAAACAAACTAAAACAATTCAAATGAACAGAAAGCAAGGAAAAACAATCAATAGCAAAACCAAATTACCACTAAGCATTAAATCTACCTAAAAGTTAAAGAGGTAATAAGCAGTCCAATAAAATGTAATCAAATAAGCTCAAACTAGCAAACTAAACACATTTATGAAAAGCTTATATGACAGGCTACAAATAGAATCAAAAATCACACAACAAAACACAGAAATGAGTCAAAAACAGGTTCATGAAAGATTGCTATAAAGTCTAATTCCCCTGGTGCAGGGGAGTTTTTGTTCAAACAATCACTTTTAAGCACTTGAAAGGCTTATAAGAAAAATTCTAAAAATTATTCTAAAAATATCTTTAACATCACAAGCTGATAAGATTTTAAAAACAACAAGTCTCAATTGAATTGATTAGGAAATGAAGAAATGAAAATTGTAAGCAAAAATGGATTTGTAATTGTTTTTTTATTTTGACTTTTTTATAAGTTTTTGACTTTTATGAGATTTGGATGATCTAAAATGAATGTAGATGAAATATTAAGCTAATATGGAATGATATTATGCTAATCTACTTATGCAACTACAAATTAGCTTAAGCAACCTATATTCACCAACAGTTAACAAAAATGAGTGATGACAAGTAATTTTGACTTTTTCTCAATAGACCTACTGATATTATGCAACTTCTAATCTATCCTAATCTATTATGGACTAGTTATGCAGATGAAACAGTAAAATAACAACAATAACACACAACAATCAGCAGATCCAAATACCCCTTATTTTCACAAATTGCACTAACTTCCACAGATTTAAGCCATCAATTTCCAATCTACTAATCAATCTCACTTCAATTTCAGTATTAGGAACAATTTCAACAGAGGAATGCAACAGTTAACCACAAGGACTCTAAAACACCGATCCAACAATTACAAAGCAATAATGAACTAATACTAATCTAAAACATACAATAGTATAATATGAACACTTATAAGGCTACAATCAACTAAAATAATCAAAAACAAACAGATCTAAGCTAGGCTAACAGAAGCTACACTACTATATCATGAAATGCAATAGAAAGGATGAAAATGAAACAAGAGATCTTACAAATAATCCCCTCAGGTCAAAAGAGGATACTCCCGAGCTAGCGTATCTTTAGATAGGCCAAACACTTCTAGTGTGCTGTTTGACATATCAATTTCAACCCAGAGTCATCACCTTCTTGTGACAGTTGACTTTCGTTGACTTGTAGGTAAAATGAGAATTAGGATCTGATTAAGCTAAACCAACACTCACAGAAGCTAGAGAGCTTGTATGAACTTAAAATTATACTACTAAGCTTGGATGCAAGCTGATTTAAGAAAACATCACACGATATTTTTTGTATTGTCTTTATTTTTCTTATATTTTTTAGCGTTTGGTTATAGTGAAACAGAAATGAAAGTTGTGAGAGTAAAAAGCTATAAATGAGATTTATATAAGCTGAGATTAAAAGCAAATAAGCTTAAAGCTAAACAAGTAACAATAAGAGTAAATGATAATGAAAAACGATTTTTTTAAATGAAAATGAGATTACAATTTGAAAGCTGAATAAAACTAAATAATTTGAGAGAAAAATCCTACAGCATAACTCTAGTATTATCTACTACTAAAATCAGCTCAATTGATCCTCTATTTATTGGCTGAGAAGAGAGGAGGTAAGGTTGCAAAACCAACGATGGCAATCCGTGTGATTGTGCTTCTTTTGCTTTGATTAACACCCTAGGATCATCTATTAATCATTCCCATTCAATTTACACCCTTGGATCATCTGCTATGACGTATATTGCCCAATGAGATGCTGCCACCTATCATTCCTTGTGCTTTCTTATGTTCTCACATGATCTGACACCTTCTGAAATCTTCTAGAAGCTTTTGATTTGACCCTCATACCCTTAATCTCTGTAATTGTACAAAGTAGAAACTTTATGGTTCATAAGGTTCGGGTAAAAGGGTTAATTGGGGGGCAGGAATTGGCTAAATAGTTTTTTTTATTGGTTTAACTATTTGACCATTGACCGTGGGTTTTAATGGTTTGACCAAAGGGGTGGACGGGTTATGGATTGGGCATTTGTGTTTGGATTCGGACTCTTGTTTTGGTTTAATGAATTTGGACTAGGCTTAGTTTTGTTGTGTTTTATTTTTGGATTTGGATTATAAGATAAAAATATGATCCGGTTTAAGGGTTTAGTGAATCCAAGGGACCAAAAGTGTAAACTCTACAAACTTGAGGACCAAAGCTGCCAATCATCAATAACTTAAACCAAGGGCTTATAATGGCATTTTTGAATTGTTGAGGGGTGATAGCGTAGGTATTGCACCAGGCTTTACCTCTCGAGGGATCTCGAGAAGCTTACAACCCCCACCAGGCAGTGTACCTGATCGATGTAGTATAGTATAATGACAAGTACCGGGGGATTGATCGTTCAGCTAGGAATAGTGTCGCTAGGATTAGAAAACCTAAAGACTAGGTCTAGAGATGAGGGATGATTCTTTTTCTATTTTTTAGTTTTTTCTTTTAAAAGCAATTAAGAATCTCGGGTTTGAAGGAGTTGGGTGGAATTAGTTGCTAGTCAACTAACCCAATTACTAAGATGCAATCAAAATAAAATACTAGAAATGAAAATAAACTATATTAAACTAGAGGTGTGAGCAATATCTAGGAGAATTGTGTTTACTTAGATTTCACTACTCCCTAGATATCTTTTACATGTTAATTACTTGTTACAGTTGCGTGGATGATGGATTGTATTCCTTAATACCATTCATCGGGTGGCGTACTTACTTCCCCAATCCTATAAGCGCCTACTTCACTCCTATGTCGAGCCGGCTAAGAAGCTCGTAACATGGGATCATTAGAATTTGCTCATGCATTAAATACAACCTATAAAACCTAGTACACATCGGTTCATGTTTCCTAAGACGTTCAAGCATGTTACACAATGGAGATCGGCCAGTTTTCTTAAGCCTAACATTGAAATCATTCATCCAATACAACTATAAACAAGTAATCAACACATAATTAACATCTAGGTTTCATTACATCTAAGCAAACACATGATAGATCTAGCCTAGCATGTTGAAATCAAGACAAGCATAAGATATGTTCAAACAACACATAGACATATTGAATGAATTAAGAGAAGACTTATCTCAATCGAACATGAAAGGATTCAAGGGGTGAAAACCCTTGAAAATACTGTAAAATACGACCTATGGTTTACAAAGTTCGGCCCTAGTATTCTCCACACAAGTTCCTCTCTAATGAATGAAAAATAGAAAACTATATATAGATTCTGATAGGTGACGGCGTCAAGAACAAATTTCTGACGCCGTGATCGCGCCGCCAAATAGTTTCTCGGACTGCCTAGATCTGGGTTTGACGCCGTCATGTGTATCCCTTATGCAGGCTGTCACCATAATAACTCTTGACGCCCTTCTTGTGACGCCTTCAGGTTTTCACTGGGTCATCACGGATTTTACTCTTGACGCCGTCAGGTTTTTCTTCTTAACGCCGTCAGGTACTGTTCTCAGCATGGAAAATTAAGTCTTTGCCGTTGTCTTCACTTTTATGCTCCAAAAACGTCCAAAATGCTTCATTTTCCAGAATTCACTCCCAAAGTACCTAAAATCACAAAAGGAACGATTTAGGGCAATATTTGATCAAATAAATTCAATTCCGGGCTTAAATGACCCCCTAAAAGTGGTTCATTTTTCGCCTCATCATATACCCTTACACTTGAGATTTGCTTGTCCTCAAGCAAATGCGCTTTTATTCTAATCAAAATACAAGTTAGGGGTCATTTAACACTAATATAAAAGTAATTAAAACAAATAATCGTTCCACTAAAGACCAAAGACAAGCACAGAGGTCATACACTAGCACCTCACAAATAGTGTTTAGATACTCACATCTCTCGGGTGTAATAAAGTATATATCATAATATGGAAATGGAAAACATCTCTCACTACCTGTCATAGCAAAATAGATTACCATAGGCTTGGGAAAGGATCAAACCTCCACCACATGGCGTAAGCACCTAGGATAAACTATCAAAGAGGTCTTTTTAAGGGGTTGTAATGTTAGGTGTAGGGATATGGAATACACGATTTTGTTGGATATAGGCAGTCTTTACTGGTGGCGAGTTAACAATCTTGGTTAATTACATGTACAATATAGCGTTGCTAAGCCAAGACTAGACTCGACTTAAGCTAATAAACCAAAAATAACAAAAGCATAAAATAAACATAGAATGAAACGGGATGGTAGTCCGTATGTTTTTTTCTCTTTTCTTTTTCTATATTTTTTTTTTTGGTTTTTCGATTTTTTTTTCTTTTTTTTTTTTTTTTTTTTTTTTTTTTTTTTTTTTTTTTGCATACACTCTTACCCTACCATCCAAAATAATACATCATAGGGAATGAAAATTCCCCTTACACGTGAATTTTTACATACTTTACAATTAACTAATCTAATTACTTGAATTAAGAAAATCAAAACACTTGGAGTACTTTTAAGATTAACGTACATATGGGGGTAATAAATGATGTTCTTCCCCATTATTCCATAAAATAAGTACTTTACCCATGAGTCCCAATCATCCCTAAACAATATGTACAAGGATATGACTCGAATTAGCAACCATATAATCAATTAGATAATTAACTTAGGGTTTAACAAATAACAATAATGCACTAAAGATGAGTGCATACACGGAAGGCTAAGGCGATTTGGTTGTACATTTATGTGGGGTGTAACAAATTTTTTCTTTAAGTAAAATGCTTAAAGTTAGAAATGAAAAGATAGGCTCGGAGGGGTGTACTAGGGGTTTCATGTACTAAAAATGAGTACAACGCTAAGGTGTGGGAAAAATAATTGACTTAACTAGCCAAGTAATATGACTTAAATGGTCAAGTAATTATGATACGGGTTTAACACAAGGGTGATCCTAATGCCTATTATCATGTAGTAAATCCTACTGCACGAAAGTAGTCTCACTAGCGGTCTCGGGATGCATCACTAACGCAAGTTCTAGAATCTAAATGCTATCGGTACACTCATAAGCACTAATAGTAAATGCTTTTCCTATCAAATCTAAAGGCGAACCTCACATATTTGGGTGGAAAATTTTTCTGAATAGTACGGTTTTGTGCTAGTCATACGATCTCCTATCCATAGGACGCTTGCTATGGCTAAAGTTTCACTACTAAATGTTGTAAAAAAAATTAAATTTGGCGCTAAAATTACACTAACAAGTATTTCTCATAGTTTTATTACACATTTACTATCAAACAAACAAACTCAAGCGAAAGTGTATCTGTAAGGTATCATCATTTTACCCTCCCCTTACACTTAGGATGAACATTGTCCCCAATGTTCAAGTAAATAATTTAAAAGTGAAATAAGTAAAAAGAATGAAATCAAATACTCCCCTGATTCGCTCGGTATAGATAATAAGGTGGCCAGGTTAGATCTACCTCCAAGAGAATGAACAATCAAAGCTTCCCTTCCAGAAAAATAAATCATCTTCTTGTCATACATAACCTATAAAACCTGAGAAAACAGACAAGGCAACCTCGCTTAAAATCGGCGGCAATCTACATATGCTAATAAAACCTAGAAAATAAAATAAGATATAATGCTTGTGGAATGATGTTTGCAGATTTCCTGGAGATTATAAAACTAATGATTCAACAAAAACTTAAGACTCCGTTAGAAAAACAAAACTGGTAAAATTTCTAGATTTTTACACGTGATGCCGTCAAGAAGAAACTCATGACGCCGTCAGAATTGACCTGTAGAAATTCTTATGTTAAGTTTCCGGAAAATATCTGGAAAAACTTGGTCGTACTTTCTTGAAAATCCTGCAAAACATCATTATGACTCGATACAAGCATTTGACTCTAACAAGTACTAATACACATGTCCATTTCATATTGTTGTGGTTCATGCTCAATTTTGTTCTTATAAATAAATTTGGATCTCCCTTACACTTATCATTTGCAAAATACCTTTATATGCAATTAAGACGAAGATAAAAACAAAATAAAGCATTTTCACCATTTACTTTGAAACATGAGCCACAAACAATAAAATAAAACATGCATATGGAAATAAATAAAATCAAACAAACAAACAAACACTCAAATAAAAACACACAAAACATGGGTTGCCTCCCAAGAAGCGCTTGTTTTTGTTCGAGTCACGAGCCTGACTCTACCCTTATTTAACGGAAATAGGAGAGGTTTTTCCTACACTTAGGATTAAGTGTGGGTGAAAGTAGCGATACACACCTTTAGGGTGGAATTATGCCTTATGAGGAATGTGTGGTGGAAGAATTATATGCTCAAAGGGTTGTGCTCCTATCATCATAACCTTACCTAATTCAATCGGGTTAATGGGTGGATTAAGATTTTCTCCTAGAAAGGGATCATTTTCTATCAACTTCGAAAGACTCCTAGTTGGGAATCCATCTTGACCTAATAAACCCGGTTTAAACCCATAATGTTTCATGTGATCAATCATAAATGGGTGATGTAAGCATGTAAGGTCATGTTCCACTCCTATGTCAGCTTCCTCTCTACAAGGCTAAGAGTCTACTACCTTTGTCCTAAGACTACCCGAACTATATGGTTTGATGGGTGGATCGGAACCTATTTCAATTCCTAAATTTTCATCCAAGGATGGAAGATTAGGTAACAGTTTTGGTTGAGGCTCCGGTTTATCAAAACTAAGAACTTCCCTAGAACTAAGAGTAAGGTTATCATTATAAGTATTCAAACCTATATCCTCTAGTTGTGTTTGGTTCAAAGATTCTACCTCTATTGGGGTTCCTACAGTCTCTTCTACTTTTTCCGGGTAAGTCAAGGGAGGTGTGTACGCATCAAATGATGGTAGGACTTGTGGGGTACTTTGTGGGCTTAAATTTTCAACTCTATCCTCCATCTTATCAAAATTACCAATGTGCTTGGCTTGTATTGTGGTGAAATCAAACCACTCCGTGCACCCAGTTATCTCATCTATACGTTTATCCCCAAACAATCTTCTTGCTTGTTCCCTTAAACTTGCTATCAATTGATCCGTAACAAACGTTTGTTGGGTTGTCCATTTTTTTGGCAAGTTTGGCACAATTCTCTATGGTTTCCCATGCTTCATCAACACTTAATCTCCAAAGGTCCCCATCTGAGGCATGGTCAATGTCCATTTTGGTATAGTGGTCGACACGATGGTAAAATATTTCAATTTGGGACCATAGATCGAAATTATGATAAGGGGCTTTTCGGAGCAAATATTTAAATCGAGCCCTTGCATCATAGGTAGGTTCATCCTCATGTTGTTTAAACATCAAGATGTCATTTGGAGTGGGTGAATTTCATGGTTGGTAGTCTGGTGGATTCGCGTTCTCCATAATAGCTAACGGAATAGTCAATGGAAATGTTTTTTACAAACAAAGACACAAAGAAAAGATAGACTAAAGAAAACCTAAATATAAAAATAAAATCTTACTAGAAAGGAATCTAGCAAGTAGACCTATAAAAAGAAATTCTAACCTAGACAATAACTATTCCCCGGCAACGGCGCCAAAAACTTGATAGCGTAGGGATTGCACCAGGCTTTACCTCTCGAGGGATTTCGAGAAGCTTACAACCCCCACCAGGCAGTGTACCTGATCGACGTAGTATAGTATAATGACAAGTACCGGGGGATTGATCGTTCAGCTAGGAATAGTGTCGCTAGGATTAGAAAACCTAAAGACTAGGTCTAGAGATGAGGGATGATTCTTTTTGTATTTTCTAGGTTTTTTTAAAAGCAATTAAGAATCTCGGGTTTGAAGGAGTTGGGCGGAATTAGTTGCTAGTCAACTAACCCAATTACTAAGACGCAACCAAAATAAAATACTAGAAATGAAAATAAACTATATTAAACTAGAGGTGTGAGCAATATATGGGAGAATTGTGTTTACTTAGATTTCACTACTCCATATATATCTTTTACATGTTAATTACTTGTTACAGTTGCGTGGATGACGGATTGTATTCCTTAATACCATTCATGGGGTGGCGTACTTACTTCCCTAATCCTATAAGCGCCTACTTCACTCCTATGTCGAGCCGGCTAAGAAGCTCCTAATGTGGGATCATTAGAATTTGCTCATGCATTAAATACAACCAATAAAACCTAGTACACATCGGTTCATGTTTCCTAAGACGTTCAAGCATGTTACGCAATGGAGATCTGCCAGTTTTCTTAAGCCTAACATTGAAATCATTCATCCAATATAACTATTAACAAGTAATCAACACATAATTAACATCTAGGTTTCATTACATCTAAGCAAACACATGATAGATGTAGCCTAGCATGTTGAAATCAAGACAAGCATAAGATATATTCAAACAACACATAGACATATTGAATGAATTAAGAGAAGACTTATCTCAATTGAACATGAAAGGATTCAAGGGGTGAAAACCCTTGAAAATACTGTAAAATACGACCTAGGGTTTACAAAGTTCGGCCCTAGTATTCTCCACACAAGTTCCTCTTTAATGAATGAAAAATAGAAAAATATATATAGATTCTGATAGGTGACGGCGTCAAGAAAAAATTTCTGACGCCGTCATCTCGCCGCCAAATAGTTTCTCGGACTGCCTAGATCTGGGTTTGATGCCGTCATGTGTATCCCTTATGCAGGCCGTCACCATAATAACTCTTGACGCCCTTCTTGTGACGCCTTCAGGTTTTCACTGGGTCGTCATGGATTTTACTCTTGACGCCGTCAGGTACTGTTCTCAGCATGGAAAATTAAGTCTTTGCCGTTTTCTTCACTTTTATGCTCCAAAAATGTCCAAAATGCTTCCTTTTCCAGAATTCACTCCCAAAGTACCTAAAATCACAAAATGAACGATTTAGGGCAATATTTGATATAAATTCAATTCCGGGCTTAAATGACCCCCTAAAAGTGGTTCATTTTTCGCCTCATCAAGGGGCCATTATTGTCAAATCTCAAAAATATCTTCAAAGGACCAAATTTGACAGCTTGTTGAAACTTGGAGGACTAAAATTGTCATTTTCTTCAAACTTCACCCAAGGGTCATTTTTGTCATCCTTTGAATCTTCAACGACTTTCTTGGACATTTTGAGCTTTATTCCTTCCCCGGCTTTGGCTTTTGACACTTTTCCATTCTCGTGCTCGGTTTTGTTGTTTTCTCATTGTTTTTCGTCCTTTTATTAAATATCCGTTCCTGCACATTCACAAACACAAAAACATACATTTTTTGGCAATTTTGGTTAGTTTTTGGTCTTTTATGTCTTTTTTTGGATAAGAAAAGGTGAGTGAATAAGCACTCACCAAAATCCCCCAGACTAAAGGATTGTCGTGCCCTCACGCAATGTCATAAATCCACGTTTTTGAGATAAATAATTTCACAACTCTTTTTACTAACTTTGTAAAGTAGCAAAACGTTCAAAAGAGATTACGAAATCATTTATTCCCGAGAACGCCCCATTTTCCAATTTATTCCATACTTATTGTTTTTTTGTACTTTTCTCTTTATACTTGTGACGGTTTATTGACTTTCATTATTTTTCAATAACGTTTAGGGATCATAGAGTAAAAACACGACTCATGGAGAAGTGACCGTACGGATAAAATTCATCGTTTCTGATTTTTCACTAATTCCCAAGCTAAGCTTAAAAACGAGATCATTGTTTATTTATAAGTTAGATGCTAATACTACTCATAATAGTTACTTGTGTAATTACCTTTTGTTCTCATTTCCTACTTTTGTATCTCATTAATTAATTTTTGTGAGAAATGAATTTCTTCATATTTTATCGTTTTTATAATTTTTAGTCCGATAATGGTACAAAGTTTCCCCGGGTCGTTATGTCCCGACGAGGTGTGATGGTTATCAAACGGGTTCTGATCGGGTGAATTTGGATGGAAAGGGGTTGTGAATTGATTACACTACTAATTTGTACAATGAAATAGCTTAAATAAGCCATATGAACAAGACTGGAAATTTAGAAAAACCAGAAACGTTTAAAACCTAAAAACGCGTACGTTCAGTTTAAATTTACGTGAACGTACGAGATAAAATGTGAAAACTGAAATCTGAAAACCCCCCAGGTGTGAAAATGACTTTTTTACAAACTAAAAGATAAAAGAAAATTTTTAGAAAAAGAAAATAAATTTTTACACAATTTAATTATTTATTATTAATTAATTACTATTTAATACTAATTATTAATATTTAACTAACTTAAATACAATATAATATTAATTAAATACTAGAAAAGTGAAAATTAAAATTCTAAAATTATAAAATAACCTAAAACAAATTTTAAAATTAAAAATATGTATTTTTGTCTTTTTGTGATTTTTATATTAATTAATTACTAATTAAATATTAATTACCTAATTAAACTATTTTAAATTATAAAAAATAGCAAATGAACAATAAAAATTCTAAACAAAATTCCTAAAATTATTCTACATTATATAAAAGCTAGGAAAAATATAAAAACTAGGTCTTACTTAATAAAAACTAATTTTGCTAGTTAAACTTAATTATTAATTAATTATTAATTAAACTAATATTAAATCTATTAAATACCAAATGATAAAATAAAAATCTGAGAAATTTACTAAAATTACTTTAATATAAAAGGTAATTAATAAAAATATAAAAAAGCTAAGTGCTTAACAAAAATTTAAAAAGGAAAATTAAAATTTAAATTACATTAAATAGAAACTATCACTAAAAATTAAATTGTTTTTTCTTGATTTTTCTTTTAGAAATCTATTTTGCACCTAAAAACAAAAAATTTTTGTAAAAACAAATTTTTAGGAAATCAAAAATAAGCCAGAATAAGCTAAAAAGGTGTGACAGTTGACTTTAGTTGACTGTGGTAGGCAAAATCTTGAAATAAGCTCATGTGGGGCCCACAATGGTTGAATCTGGTTCCAACTACTTACTTGGACATGTATGAGCAGGTTTCACTCAAATAAGCTTAAAGTATAAGCCTATAAGCCAGAATAAGCAATTCCACAAACCAAATATTACTCTGAAATGGGACAAACAAAAGGAGTTGATACAGGTGGGTCCCAGGGGGTTTGAGGTCAAACTAAAGGTCAAAGAATGAAGCCTACCAGGAGGGGGGTTGAAATAAGCCAAGTGGTGGTTGTGGGGCCCACTGAAGTGGCCAGAAACCACCACCAAAGTGGTGGTGATGGTGGTGATATATGTGCAGCAGGGCAAGGGGTTTCCCTGCAGCCTTGTTTGGAGGGCTGTGGGACCCGGTGAGAAATTCACAAAAATAAGAGGATAATGGGACCTTGAAGCTGAGGTGTTGGACTACAAAACCTAGCAATTTCTAGCCCTAAATCTAAGGACAAAAATCTAATTAATTCTTGCCATATTTAGAAAAAATTGACAACTACCAATTTCACTTTTTATATTTTTGATCTACTTTGACTTTGGTGAGTTTATAAGGATCCTAGATGACTTAATGTGTTATTCTAAACTGATATAAGGCTAATTTAGGCTACCACAACAACTTATGAACTAAAAATGATGATCATGAATCCAAATCCCATAACAGATAACTCACAAGATGTGATCAAGTGAGATTTTGACTTTCTAACTAAAGAACATGGTTTTTATGACTCATCTGACCTAGTTAGACCTAGTACAACCTGTTTAGACTAAAAACAACAACAAAACCCCAGTGGAACTCAGTGAATTCCCCTGAACCAAACATCCCTTTATGAAGCTGAAATGAGAATCTTCAAATAGTAGAATTGATTCAGGTCCTGATAGGTACTCACAAGCTTATAATAAGATGGACATAACTTATTTAGGCATGGATACACAACCAATAACTCCTAATACTCATGCATGATTACTAAGAGATTTTTGGACAGTTAAACTAGCACTTATGAGCAATTACATAAACTAGTAACTAAGAGCTATCTACTTAAGCAAGATTTAAACACAAGTATGTTGAATAAGCTAAGATACAACAAATAAGCAAAATTTAAGTGGTGCTACAGTAGAAACTCAAATTTGAAGGAATTTCTTACAAAGTCATCGAAGCAAAGAAACAAGTGCACATGCTATCTCCACTGTCCTAAGACCTCCCCTTAGGCAATTAATACCACTGCAACCTCATCTTCCATTACTCCAATGCTTCTTCTAATTCTTTCTGCTGATTTTTTTATTTTTCTCTATTTATTATATTTTTTTGGTATTTTTTTTTGCTATTTTTAAGTGAAACTGAATAACACTAGTTTTTCTTGCTATTGAGCTTCTAGAAATTTAGCAACAAACAAAATTAAGTCCAGTTTATCATCAAACAACACTCTTCAGTAACTTTTATCTAATATGAGAATTTCACTTAAAAATTGTAAATACTAAATTTAATAATAAAACTTGGAATTAATGGTTCAAAAACATTAATATTACATCATTAAACTGAGAATACAAATTAAAAACTAGTTTAATTAGCTAAAATTGAGAATTACATAAAAACGAGATACTAAAACTAAACTACACCTATACTAATTAACTACCCCTTCTTTTCTGCATTTTTTTTTCACTTTTATAGATCCTGGGGTCCCTCTTGGACTTTCCCACTTCAATTGGAGCCACTGGATGAGCTTCAATTCAATCCTAGCCTTCAAAATGGGTTTGGCGGGAAAACTGAGTTTGGTAGGTTATGGGGTTTCTTGGAGCAATTTGAGGATAATTAATGGGGTTTGGGGTTTACTGTGATGTAGAAGAGACAAGTGATGGGAGAGATGAGGTGGAGGAGGGGGGATGGGTTGAGTGTGCAGGGGAGTAGCAGGCAAGTGGGAGGTGAAGGTGGAGGGGTTTGACTTGTTGACTGGAGGGAGTAGTAAACGGGGTGTTTGTTTTATTTATTTAGGAAGTGGGCTGGGGTGGTATGGGCCAAGGGTAATTTTGGACTGGATCAGGCCATGGGATTGTTTTGTGTTTAGTTTGGATTTGGATAATAAAAAGGGTCCGTTTGATGTAGTAGTATTTCACAAGGACCAAGTTTGTAATTTTCCCAAACATGAGGGACTGAAGCTGTCATTTCCCAAAGTATTCTTAAGGACTAATTTTGACAACATTTGAATACTAAAAGGACAAAAATTAATATTTTCCAAAATAATACACCCGGGGACCAATTTTGCAAATTTCCAAACTCCGGGGACTAAACTTGTAATTTCCTCAAAATTTCCATCCAGGGATTAAAAGTGACAAATGTGAATTCCCAAAGGCCATATTTGAATTTTTCTACAAAATTGTACTCCCAAGGGCCAAAACTGCCAAAATCTAAAAGTACAGGGACTAAACTTGTAATTTCCAAAACTTTTGAGATTTTTCACCAAACGACTAAATATGACAACTTATGATTTCAAAAGGACCTTTGGTGATAATTTTTCATATTTTGAATGACCATGAACTAGTTTTGTTATTTTATGAAAGTTGGGGACTGAAACTGCCAATTTTGCAAACTTTGTACGTTTTTCATTTGTTTTTGCTCATTTTGCATCTAAACATATAAATCACAATTTTGAAATATTTTAGTATTTTGATGCATTTCTGTGTGCTTTTGTATGTTTTGCAGTTCAGATTTGACCAAAAATGATGAGTGTTTGAGCACTCATCAGTCTACATGGAGGTCTTTAATTTTACACGATTTTGAGGAGTATCTCTTTTTATTACGACTGAAACAACTCATCTACGAGTCCAGAGATGGAAGCTTTTATAAGGACCTCCCCGGAGTTGAAATATTGGCATTGGTATATGATTAAACACATTTAACATATTAGTCATTAGTCTTTTACTACAATTACAACATCGGTTGTGAACCGGCAAGATGTAATAGTCTTATTTTGACCATGGAATTTTCCTCCGCCTTTTTGAAGTCTACAACATCGGTTATGAGCCGGCAAGATGTAGAAAACTTTTATGGCTTTGGATTATTGTTATTATTAGACATTATTCGTTTTAGCCAAACCTTCAAGTCCCATGGTCTTTAATAAGATCACAACATCGGCTGCGAACCGGCAAGATGTCATAGTCTATTTCACCGTAACACTGGCAGTACCCCTATGTGTACCCAACCTCCGCATGCATAAATTTTCTTAGGAATGAGAAGAAACTAAGTATTGCCCAAACCGTACACCCTTAATTAAACCTAGAGATCTATTTATATGGGGTGAAACAATTCTAAGGGAACAAAAAGGCCACAAGTACCTTTCATGAGCTTGAAAGAGAACCAACTACTCTACGTATAGCATCTAATTTCTAAATAAACTCTATCATTTTTCGTTTTTCGCAATTTAAGATCTCAAATAATGAAACCCGTGAATGCTTAGCCAATAATCAAGCTTCGCATATATAAAGTCAAATACGGGAACTTACAAATTCATAGGAAAGAATTCGTGTTTTCTAGCTCCTTATGTAAAAGACTAGCATAAGCTTATTGATTATTAAATTTAAGGGAACAAGCTAGGGCTCAACACGCCAGGATCAAGTCAAAATTTTATTCCTACTCTACCCAGCAGAAAGTCAAACAAAGTGTCAAATTTATTCTATTTTTGCACAATTTTTTCAATTTTTCTCTTTTTATTTTTATTTTATTTTATTTTATTTTTTATTTTTGTTCTTTTTCACAACTTTTCATTAATTTTTTTTCAAATTTTTGGAATTTTTCGGAAAAAACGGGATTGCATAAGTAAAAGACTCAAGTGAAAGTGCAAGTCAAATCAAATCGAAGATTCACCCCCCCCGCCCCCCCCCCCCCCCCCCCCCCCCGACTAAAGTCAAACATTGTCCTCAATGTTTCAAGGGTAAAGGTAATCCTACGAAAACCTAAGGCCGTTTATTAATTATGCCCAAGATAAACGTTAGTCGATAAGATTTTGGATATCACATTTCCAAAAGCATCGATGATTGAGACTCGAGTGGAGAGAAAGACAAAACCAATAGCACGAGAGTCATCATAAATCAGGGACTATCCTGGACAAACATAACAAACAACCACGAAACACAAGAATGGAAGAGGTCGCCCCTCCTCTCGTGATTTTACTAGAAAATAATAATTGAATAAGATGAATGGATAAGCATGGGGTGCCTCCCAAGAAGCGATTGTTTTTTTTATTACCGAGTCACATTAGCTTGACTCGATCCCTGAATTTAGTTGTCCATGGGGAAAGTTTTGAGATCCGGGACAACCTTGGATGGTATGTCCCCTCTGAAGTAGTGTTTAACACGATGACCATTCACCTTGAAGTTGGGACCATCGGGTTGTGATAACTCGACGGTTCCATAAGGGAATACTTGGTGATGGTGAATGGTCCAGACCAACGGGATTTGAGTTTACCCGAGAAAATATTTAATCGAGAATTGAAAAGAAGGACTCGATCACCAACATTAAATTCGCGGTTTTGATTTTGGAGTTATGGATTCTCTTGGTTTTCTCTTTGTAGATTAAAGAATTCTCGTAGGCTTGATCACGAAGTTCGGTTAACTCATTTAATTGAACTTTACGATGATCTCCCATGGTCTCTAAGTCAAAATTTGAATGTTTCAAGGCCCAGTAGGCCTTATGCTCAAGCTCGATGGCGAGATGGCACGCCTTTCCATACACCAACTTATAAGGAGTGCACCTAATGGGTGTTTTATAAGCGGTGCGGAAGGCCCAAAGTGCATCAACTAATTTGTCAGCCCAAGAGGCTTGGTTATCTCCTACGGTACTTTCTAATACACATTTTAAACCCCGATTGGAAACCTCAACTGGTCCGCTTGTTTGCGGGTGATACGCCGTACTAAGTCGATGAGAGACACCATACTTAAGCATCACTTTAGAAAATTCATCATTGCAAAAGTGAGTACCGCGATCACTGATTATAGCACGAGGTGTACCAAATCTAGCAAATAGACTTTTCAAAAACTTAACCACTACTCGGGCGTCGTTGGTGGGGAGCCCTTTCGCTTCAACCCATTTGGACAAGTAATCGACCGCCACGAGTATATACTTATTCCCTATTGAAGACGGGAATGGTCCCATGAAATCTATACCCCAAACATCTGATGCATGGGATTGCACCCTCGCAAAAGGTTTTACCTCTGGTGTACCAAATCTAGCAAATAGACTTTTCAAAAACTTAACCACTACTCGGGCGTCATTGGTGGGGAGCCCTTTCGCTTCAACCCATTTAGATAAGTAATCGACCGCCACGAGTATATACTTATTCCCTATTGAAGACGGGAATGGTCCCATGAAATCTATACCCCAAACATCTGATGCATGAGATTGCACCCTCGCAAAAGGTTTTACCTCTCAAGGGATCTAGAGAGGCTTGCAATCCCACCAGGCAGTGTACCTGACTGTTGTAGTATACTATAGTGGCAAGTACCGGGGGATTGATCGTTCTACTTGGGGAATAGCTTTCGTTAGGATTGAAACTAATTATAACTAGGTATAGAGTTGAGGGAAGATTCTTTTTGTATTTTTATAGTTTTCCGAAGGCAAGTAAAATCTCGGGTTTTGAGGGAGTGGGAGGAATTAGTTGCTAGTCAACTAACCCAAATTAACTACAAATACAAATAAAATAAATAAAACGAAAATGAAATATTTGGAGAAACCTTATAATGAGAGAAAATATGTTTACTTAGATTTCATTACTCCCTAGCTATCTTTCATTAGTTGATTAACTTGTTCCAATTGCTTGGATGATGGGTTATATTCCTTAATACCATTCGTAGGGCCGTGTACGATCTTCCCTAACTCTATAAGCTTCTATCTCTTCCTGAGCCGACCACTAGCTCCTAACATGGCGTCCTTGATAGTTACCTACGCATTAAATACAACCAAATAATCGTAGTACACATCCGATTCATGTTTCTTAAAACGTTCAAGCATGTTACCAATTGGAAGTCTGCCAGTTTTCTTTAGCCTAACATCGATATCATTCGTCCATTACAACTAATAACAAATCAATCAACCAATAATCAATAGCTAGGTTTCATTACATCTAAGCAAACAAAAGAAAAACCTAGCCTAGCATGCTAATGTAAAGACAAACATGAGATACAATCAAACATCACATATTGAATGATTAGTGGAAGACTTAATTAAGAATGAATGATCCAAGGGCGTAAAAACCCTCAAAAATACAGAAAAAATCGTGCTAGTGTTTATCACTAAGTTCTCCCACAAGTCCTCTCTTTCATGAATGAAAATTAGAAAACTATATATAAGAAATTGGGTCTGACGGCGTCACGGTTTAATCCTGACGCGGTCAACTCACCGCCAAAAATAAGTCGGATTGCCTAGATCCAAGTCTGACGTCGTCACCCTTTAGCCTTATGACACCGTCACGTGTAAAATCACAACATGACGGCCTTGATCTTCCAAAGCGAGACGCCATCACATACTCCTACCAAAACCTTCTGGCCCGTCATGTGTACTTAATTTATCCACCCATCATCTAAGGCGTGACGCCATCAGGAGCACATCCTGACGCCGTCAGGTACTATTCACAGCCTAATTTTAGAGACTTTGTCATTTTCTTCACTTTTCGCTCCAAAATGCGTCCTTTTCCAGATTTCTTCTCCAAAGTACCTAAACTGACAAAAGGAACTATTTAGGGCAATATTTGATCAAATAATCGCGACTTAGGGCTTAAATGACCCCTGAAAAGCGGTACACTTTTCGTCTCATCAAATACCTTTACACTTGAGATTTGATTTTCCTCATGCAAATGTGCTTTTATTCCAATCAAAATACAAGTTAGGGGTCATTTAACACTAAGATAAAAGTAATTACAACAAATAATCGTTCCTCTTTAACCAAAACAAGCACGAAAACTATACACTAGCACCTCACAAATACTGTTTTGATACTCACATTTCTCGGGTGTAATAAAAGTAAATATCACAAAATGAAAATGTAAAATACCTCTCACTACCTGTCATAGCACATAAATTACCATTGGCTTGGGAAAAGACCAAACTTTAACCTTTTGGCGTAAGCACCTAGGATAAACAATCAAAGAGGTTTTTACATGGGTTGTAATGTGACGTATAGGGACATGATAAACATGGTTTTGTTGGATAAATGCAATCTTTACTGGTGGCGAGTTAATCATCTTGGTTAACTACATATACAATGTGGTGTTGCTAAGCCAAGAATAGACTTGACTTAAGCTAATAAATCAAAAACTACAAAAACTTATAATGAACATAGAATGAAACGGGATGGTAGTCCGTACGTTTTTCTATTTTTGTTTTCATACACTCTTGCATACTTTACAATTAACTATTCAAAGGACTCGGATTAAGATAATCAAAACACTTGGAGTACTTTTTAAGATTAACGCACATATGGGGGTAATAATCGACTTCTTCCTTATTACTTCATACACTAGTACCTTACCCATGAGTCCCAATCATCCCAAAACAATATGTACAAGATATGACTCGACTTAGCAACCATGTAATTAATTACATAATTAACTAAGGGTTTAAAAAATAATGCACCAAAGATGAGTGCATACAAGGAAGGCTAAGGTGATTTGGGTATACATTTAGGTGGAGTGTAACAAATTCTTCCTTTTAGCAATATACTTAAAGTTAGAAACGAAAAAGATAGGCTCGGAGGGGTGTACTAGGGGTATCGTGTAGTAATAATAAGTACAACGCTAAGGTGTGGGAAAAATTAATTTACCTTACTAATCAAGGGTATTGACTTAAATGATCAAGTAATTATGATACAGGTTTAACACAAGGGTTATCCTAATGCCTCTTATCATGTAGCAAATCCTACTACACGAATGTAGTCTCACTAGCGGTCTCAGGATGAGACTTAACGCAAGATAGGGAATCTAAGTACTACCGGTACACTCATAAGTTCTAAGGCTTCTCCTAACAAATCTAGGGGCGAACCTCACTTAGTAGATGGCCAGTATGAGTCTTTGACGCTTCAACTAACGGATGCTAACTAGTGCATTTCTTGCATCGCTGGCGCGTTACTTTCATAACGGATGGTCACCAAGTCATACACTAGTGCTGGCGCGTTAGCCAATTAATCTAATACTCAGATGGTCACTTACCTTTTTGATAATATTTTTGAGTGGTGCGGTTTTTGTGCTAGTCATACAATCTCCTATTCACGGGACGCTTATTAAGACTAAGGCTTCACACTCAAATGCTGCAAAAAATTTTAAATTTGGCGTTAAAATTGCTCTAACAGGTATTTCTCTTGGTTTTATTACACACCTACCATCAAAATAACAAAAATCAAGTGTAATCGCATTCTCTAAGGTATCATCATTTACCCTCCCCTTACACTTAAGCTGAACATTGTCCCCAATGTTCATTTAAAGGATGTAAAAGTAAATAAGGTAAAAGAATGAAAACAAATACTCCCCTAATTCGTTCGATATGGATAAATCGTTAACATGATTAAATCCTCCTCCAAGAAAATGAACATTGAAAGCTTCCCTTCCGAAACATAAATCATCTTCTTGCCCAATATAACCTATTAAACATGAGAAAACAAACATGGCAAACTTCGCATAAAATCGATGGCAAAATCTATATATAATAGAATCCTCAAAAAAGAAAATAAAGATATAAGCTTGTGGAATGAATATTTGCAGATTTCCTGGAGTTTATAAAACTAAAGATTTAACAAAAACTTTACGACTCCGGTAGAAAACAAAACACACAAAAATTTCCAGAATTTTACACTCGACGCCGTCAGAAGTGACCTGCAGATATTTTTTGGTTAGTTTCCGAAAAATTTCTGGAAAAACTTACGCCTTAACTCCTGGAAATCCTGCAAAAACATTCATTACGACTCGATACAAGCATTTGATTCGAAAAAAAATACTAATATGCATGTTCATTTAATATTGTTGTGATTCATGTTCAATTCCGTTCTTATAAACAAATTTAGATTTCTCTTACTTATCTTTTGCAAAATACCTTTATATGTAATTAAGACTAAGTTAAAAAAAAAATAAATAAAGCATTTTCACAATTTACTTGAATCATGAGCGACAAACAATAAAAATAAAGAATGCATACGGAAACAAATAAAAACAAACAATCAAACAAATAAAACTTGGGTTGCCTCCCAAGAAGCCTTTTTTTTTTTTTTTTTTTGAGTCTTTTAGCTAGACTCAAAGTCACGGGCTACGTTTTTCCGTTTTGTTTCTCAATCTCCCCTCTAATCAACCTAACAAATTCCACGTCAACTTTGTAATATGGTCCGAGGTCCAGGAAACTTTTATAGTAAAGGCTTCTCTTGTCCCAAACATAATCCATGCCCTTTTTTCTATCCTCTTCATTAATATCCTCAATCGCACCAATTTCATCTTTGTCTAGTTGAGGCACAAAACGAAAATCTTTCATCTTATTAGGCATCATATATATGATTTTATCAATTTCATCATAGAATTGGATTGTCCCCTCCAATCGGTCGTATTTTAACTTGGACTCCTTAACAAACGGCTTACTAAACACAACATGAGATAAGCTACAGTCTATAACATTAGCTAAGTCTTCCATACCATAAAATCAGTAACATAGGTGAAGTTTCCGAGTAAAATATGTAAACCCTTGATCCTCCCTACAAAATTATAAATCCCGCCAGGGTAATCAGGGTCTCTCCTAGGTTTAAGTCGGGTGTTCATGATGTCATTGTAAACACTTGAAGACATAATGTTGATTGGGGACTCAAAATCAATGTAAGCTTGCTTAACATACTTATATCCAATAATACACGGTATCTTCACTTTCCCAGGACTACCTTTCTTTATCTTAGGGTCAATTTTAACGAAAGGGGGTCGAGGATTATCAATAAGGTTGTTGTAGTAGGCAATCTCCTCCTTAGTGGGGTACAAGTTGAAATAATCATCTAGTTCCGAATCTACCTCCCCTTCCTCAAGTTCCTTAACAACTTCTATGTTCTCAAGATTATCTGGTTCTGGGTTCTCTACTGAGTAAATGGCGGTTGCTAGGTCATTTAGTGCATGATCAAGTTCAATATCAATCAACCTATTAAGCTCCCAAAGCTCCCTAATTTTGCCCTTGATTTGGCTACGCAATGACGCTACTTCGTCGGGTGATAAGTTTGCATACTCCATAGCGACTAACGGACAAGTTTACAAACAGAAATAAGATAGACTAAAGAAGACCTATAAAAATAAAATAAAAATCTTAATGGAAAGGAATCTAGCAAGTAGACCTAATGACAAGAAATTTCAACCTAAGCAATAACTATTCCCCAGCAGCGGCGACAAAAACTTGATGCATGAGATTGCACCCTCGCAAAAGGTTTTACCTCTCAAGGGATCTCGAGAGGCTGGCAATCCCCACCAGGCAGTGTACCTAACCGTTGTTGTATAGTACAGTGGCAAGTACCGGGGGATTGATCGTTCTACTTGGGGAATAGTGTTCGTTAGGATTGAAACTAATTCTAACTAGGTCTAGAGGTAAGGGAATATTCTTTTTGTATTTTCATAGTTTTTTGAAAGTAAGTAAAATCTCGGGTTTTGAAAGAGTGGGCAGAATTAGTTGCAAGTCAACTAACCCAAATTAACTACAAATGCAAATAAAATAAATAAAACGAAAATGAAATATTTGGAGAAACCTTATAATGAGAGAAAATGTGTTTACTTAGATTTCACTACTCCCTATCTATCTTTCATTAGTTGATTAACTTGTTACAATTTCATGGATGACGGGTTATATTCCTTAATACCATTCGTAGGGCCGTGTACGATCTTCCCTAACCTTATAAGCTTCTATCTCTTCCTATGTCGAGCCGACTACTAGCTCCTAACATGGCATCCTTGATAGTTACCTACGCATTAAATACAACCAAATAATTGTAGTACACATTCGATTCATGTTTCGTAAGACGTTCAAGCATGTTACCAATTGGAACTATGCCAGTTTTCTTAAGACTAACATCGATATCATTCATCTATTACAACTAATAACAAATCAATCAACCAATAATCAATAGCTAGGTTTCATTACATCTAAGCAAACACAAGAAAAACCTAGCCTATCATGTTAATGTAAAGACAAGCATGAGTTAGAATCAAACGACACATAGACATATTAAATGATTAGTGGAAGACTTATCTTTAATTAAGCATGAATAATCCAAGGGGGTAAAAACCCTCAAAATTACAGAAAAAATCATCCTAGGGTTTATCCCTAAGTTGTCCCACAAGTACTCTCTTTCATGAATGAAAACTAGAAAACTATATATAAGAAATAGGATCTGTCGGCGTCACGGTTTATTCCTGACGCTGTCAACTTGCCGCCAAAAATAAGTCGGATTGCCTAGATCCAAGTCTAACGCCGTCACCCTTTAGCCTTGTGACACCGTCACGTGTAAAATCACAACATGGCGGCCTTGATCTTCCAAAGCGAGACGCCGTCACATACTCCCACAAAAACCTTCTAGCCCGTCACGTGTACTTAATTTATCCACCCATCATCCAAGGCGTGATGCCATCAGGAGCACATCCTGACGCCGTCAGGTACTGTTCACAGCCCAATTTTGGAGACTTTGTCGTTTTCTTCACTTTTCACTCCAAAATGCGTCCTTTTCCAGATTTCTTCTCCAAGTACCTAAAATTACAAAAGGAATGATTTAGGCAATATTTGATCAAGCAATCGCGACTTAGGGCTTAAATGACCCCCGAAAAGCGGTACACTTTTCATCTCATCAACGTCAAAGATCTCACAAACTTGAATGGCATTTTGAGGCATTTCATCTTTTTGTGAGATTTTTCCTTGACACTAGCACGAGTCACATAACTTCACCAAGTTATGTATATCTTGGTATATCGTCAGCCAAAAGAAGCAAGAATCAAATACTTTCTTTTCGGTTTAATTGGCCCATGGTGCCCCCCCCCATGGGTCCACTATGGCATACCAATAGAATGTCATTAGCTTCGTTGCCATGAACACATCGCCGGATCACTTGATCCGCACATACCTTAAACAAATAGGGGTCGTCGCAAAAGTAATGTTTAACATCTTTAATGAATTTTTTATTTTGTTGAGACGACATCCCTTTCCTAATAAAATTCCCCGCATGGTAATTCGCAAAATCGGCGAACCATGAGGTACTAGAATCGCTATGTGATATCATCCCAAGTGTCTCGAGAGAAAATGATTCGGTAATTTCCTTTTTCTCAAGATCACTTTGATGGGGATTTTCAAGACGTCAGAGGTGATCGGCGGCAAGGTTCTCCGCTCCTTTTTTGTCTCGAATTTTGACATCAAATTCTTGAAGGAGGAGAACCCACCAAAGTAGTCTTGGCTTAGCATCTTGCTTCTGATGCGTGAGATTGCGCCCTCGCAAAAAGTTTAACCTTTCAAGGGATCTTGAGAAGCTTACAATCCCCACCAGGCAGTGTACCCGACCGATGTAGTGTAGTGTAGTGGCAAGTACCGGGGGATTGATCATTCTACTTGGGGAATATTGTTCATTAGGATTGAAACTTATTCTAACTAGGTCTAGAGGTGAGGGATGATTCTTTTTGTATTTTTATATTTTATGGAAAGCAAGTAAATTATCTCGGGTATTGGAAGATTGAGCGGAATTAGTTGCTAGTCAACTAACCCAAATAACTACAAATGCAAATAAAATAAAATAAAACGAAAATAAATGTGCGAAAAACCTTATAATGAGGGAAACGTGTTTACTTAGATTTCACTACTCCCTAGCTATCTTTCATTAGTTGATTAGTTTGTTACAATTGCATAGATGATGGGTTATATTCCATAATACAATTCGTAGGGCCGTGTACGATCTTCGCTAACTCTATAAGCTTCTACCTCTTCCAATGTCGAGCCGACAACTAGCTCCTAACATGACATCCTCGGTAGTTACCTATGCATTAAATATAACCAAATAATTGTAGTACACATCCGATTCATGTTCCTTAAGAGGTTCAAGCATGTTACCAATTAGAAGTCTGCCAGTTTTCTTAAGTCTAACATCGATATCATTCATCCAATAACAATTAATAACAAACAATCAACTAATAATCAATAGCTAGGTTTCATTACATCTAAGCAAACACAAAGAAAACTAGCCTAGCATGTTAATGTAAAGACAAGCAAAAGATAGAATCAAACATCAAATAGACATATTGAATGATTATTGGAAGATTTATCTTTAATTAAGCATGGATGAAATAAGGGTGAAAACTCCTTATAAAAGCTGTAAAAGTTGACCTAGTGTTTATCCCAAAAGTTCCTCTCCTAATGAATGAAATTTAGAAAACTATATATAGATTTTACACTCTGACGGCATCACATTTTACTTGTGACGCTGTCAACTCGCCACCAAAACTTCCCTCGGATTACCTAGATACAGGTCTGACGCTGTCCCGCCTTAATCTTCATTGGCCATCACGTTTTGTCATAACACGTGACAGCCTTGGCGTCCCAAAGGGTGACGCCGTCATGCTAACTCCCAATTCTCTACTAGCGCGTCATGTGTATTCTTTTTATCCACCTCTTTGTCAACTCTTGACGCCGTCACCTTTAAGGTGTGATGCCGTCAGGCACTGTTTCCAGCTGATTTTGGAGACTTTGTCGTTTTCTTCACTTTTCGCCCCAAAAACGTCCAAAAATGCTTCCTTTTCTAGATTTCTTCTCCAAAGTACCTAAGATGACAAAAGGAACGATTTAGGGTAATATGTGATCAAATAATCACAACTTAGGGCTTAAATGACCGCCTAAAAGCGCAACACTTTTCGCCTCATCAGCTTCGCCATGAGATACTTTAGAGCCGAATAGTCCGTATAAACTATGCATTTGTTTAAGACAAGATAAGGTCTAAATTTCTCAAAAGCATAAACAACGGCTAACATCTCTTTCTCAGTAGTCGTATAATGAGATTGAGCGTCGTTCATTGTTTTTCTTGCATAGTATATCGGTTGGAAATACTTTCTCTTACGTTGCCCCAAGACTGCACCAATGACATAATTGCTAGCATCGCACATTAGCTCAAAAGGAAAGTCCTAATCGGGGGCAACTAAGATCAGTGCTTCCGTTAACTTCTTCTTTAAGATGTTAAATGCATCGACGCATTCATTTGAGAAGATAAACGGAGAGTCTTTTTCTAACAAGTGGGTCAGAGGTTGGGCTCTCTTAGAGAAATCTTGGATAAATTCTTTCATATTCTTTGCGCGGTAACACATTATAAATAACCATTTTAGCTTCATTATTTTTTGCTAATTTCTTTTTCAAATCATCATTTTGTTTTTCAAAAGGTACAATTTCTTCCATTTTATTTTCCAGATTTTGTTGAGTAGGGGGAAAATCACCAAAGGTAATAACATGCCAAAGATCAAGATCTTCAGATTTCACATAAGTTTCTAATCTATTTTTCCAATATAAAAATCCACCTCTTTCAAATAGTGATAGTCTTTGCATAGATTGCCCTTCTAAATATTTTTCAGATTCCATAGATCGTTGCAAGTTTTAAAATACAATATATTTTAAAAATCTTGCTTGACGTGGCTCCTGATACCAATTGTGGAAAACTAGAAGGGGGTTGAATAGTTTTACGTCTTTTTAATTTGATATAAAAGATTGTTTGCGTGTTTTCTTTTCTTTCAAAAATTTAGATTCGATATTATGTGAACTCAAGTCTTGCACAATATAAACACCAACAAATATCTATGATATAACAATAATAATGTAAGTAAAGAAATAAATGAGAGATGAAAAGATCGAACCGCGAGACAAGAGATTTATAGTGGTTCTACAAGGACACCTTCCTTGCCCTACTCCACTCCCCGAGCACCTAACTCAAGAGTTTTCTTCACTATGTCAACAAGCTCCCTTATGGTGGAGAAAACCTTACCCACCAATATACACACCACAACTTCGTCACAACTTGATCACACCTTATACACAACTTCTTCACACCTATCTATCTTCACACCTATCTACTCCACAACTATCTTCTTCACAACTATCTACTTCTCAACTTTCTACTTCCCAACAATCTTCTTCACAACTATCTACTTTCCAACTATTTACTTCACAACAATCTTCTAAACAATCACTCTATCTACACACTAAGCTAATTTATCTTCTACCAAAAATTCACAACAAATAACACAAAGAAATATATGTAATGAATGATGATCCAACAACGTGGATGTGGAGGTCACAACAAGTTGTAATACTTCTTGTCTTGGAGGATAGAAGTATTCTTCTCTTGCACATGAGAGGTTGATGTTTGGATAACTTTGAAACAAAGATTTATGTATGTATGATTATAGGATTTAGAGAATAGAAATTGAGATCTAGAACAGAAAGTTTAGGAGTGCAAAAGCTGAGAAAAATCTGTGAAATAAACCAGTATTTATAGGCAAACAATTTACTGTTCTGGAGCTTGTCCGGTCCCCTTAATCAATAAGGGGGCCGCCTATGAATTAAGGGGGCCTCCCCCTCCAGAACATTGGGGTTGTTTGTCCTTTTGTGGTGAAAGTTTTTCTGTATTATATTTGCCATTTTTGGTTAAAAATTTGAATTCATATATTTATAATGATTTAAATATATTCTTTTAATTCCAAAAATGATTTTATAAAAGATATAAAATGTTTATAAACACTTTGTTTATTCATACCTTAAGTGATTTGGATGTAAAGAGATATTTATCACCAAATACTTGTCTACGTCATAAGTTTTAGATCAATGAGTTTATGTTTTGTAATTATCAAAACATAGAGATATTGTTAATATGTTAACAATGTTTTTAGGCATTATTTATATCAACAAATCAGTCCAATAATATGTAATCAAATAAGCTCAAACTAGCACTCTAAACACATTTATGACAAGCTTTTACTACAGGCTACAAATAGAAACAAAAATCACACAACAAAACACAGAAATGAGTCAAAAACAGGTTCACGAAAGATGGCTATAAAGTCTAACTCCCCTGGTGCATGGGAGTTTTTGTTCAAACAATCAGTTTAAGCACCTGAAAGGCTTATAAGAAAATTTCTAAAAATTATTCTAAAAATATCTTTAACATCACAAGCTGATAAGCTTTAAAAAACAACAAGTCTCAACTGAATTGATTAAGAAATAAAGAAATGAAAATTGTAAGCAAAAATGGATTTGTAACTGTTTTTAGATTTTGACTTTTATTTTTAATTTTATAAACTTTTGACTTTTATGAGATTTAGATGATCTAAAATGAATGTAGATGCAATATTAAGGTAATATGGAATGAAATTATGCTAAAACATCTACTTATGCAACTACAAATTAGCTTATTATCACACCCCACAATTTCAGGACATTCTTCCTAACCTCAACATATTACTATTCACTAATTACTATTCATCGATCACTATTCATCATTTTATTATTCATCATTTTTTAGGTCAGTTTGATATTCCGAGAAACATTCAAAAATTTCACTATTCACATGAGACTATTCATTTTCGAGAAAAAAACCACTATTCATGTGCATTACTCATTTCATCGTAAATTTAGTTTACGGGTATTCAAATTCGCGTAACAGAATTGGTTCAGGAGCGAATTCATGCATTATCATCGGGATATTTCATACATACTAGAAATAATCTGCATATCATCATTATGACACTTGCAAACTATTACACTCATAGGATATTTAAATTAGTACTTTTGGTATAATTGACTTTTTACGTATAATTATTTCTAAATAAACGTTAACACGCGACCAATAATGTGACTAACACGCCGGAAACTCCCGACTATGATCCCAATATATTTTTATATTCATTTTAATAATATAAAAATCATAATATTAATTTACCCGGTATTTTGGAAATTTATTCAATTATTATCGTAAGTTTACTAAAATTACGACGGTTTTCGTAAAAACTAAATAATAATTATCCGAACACTCAATATTTATACCCAACATATTTTTACAATTTTTGGGACTTTATTATGTCCCGGTTAACTCCGTTAAAATTTATTTTTAATTAACTCGGTACTCGGCATTCCCTAAAACTATTAATATATACATGATAATACTTAAAATTACCAACTATCTTACACCAAATACCACTTTTTCTTTTTTTTTTCACTAAGTGCCCCCCACCCCCCCATTCCTATATCTTACACATTTTGAAATTCTTACCATCCCATTAATGTATCAATTATTTGTCTAATATATATAATATATATACTAAAACCTACTCATTTTATCTCATTTTCAAGATCTAAAAGCAAGACAATATTTTCTTTTCTCTCTTTGGGGTGGTGCTCGGCCTAAACAAGAAGAACAAGCAAAAACATTAATTCTCCAAGATCTAGTAATTATCAAGTGTAGTTTGTACTCCTTTTAGGGTTTTGTAATACAAACTCAAGGTTTACATAGGTTTTCATCATCAAAATCTCATTAATCTTTCAAGTAAGTGTATGAAACTCATCTTTATAATTTTACCTAGTTTTTACAAGATTCATATGATATATATACAAGATCTACATGCATATGTTATTTATACCACTCCATATTTTTAAAACGTGAGAAACTCAGTAGCTGATGGGTAATTTTTGACCAAATATTTTGAAAATACTTTCAAAAACGAAGCCGTGGGCGAAAGAACGGATTAAAACGAGCTTATAACGAAGGAGTTATGATTTTTGCAAGTTTATTGACGAAAACTATTTTTCTGAAAATTATATGCTGTTGGACGATTTTCGACGGACAAATAGATGTGTTAGACGTAACCAAGAAAAGGTAAGGCTGCACCAAAAACACCAGCTATGACTCAAGCCGCTATACGCAGGTTGGTCAGGGATAGTGTAGCAGAAGCTCTAGAAGTTGAGAGAGCTGAGGTTGCTGCAAGAACTGATGAGACTGCTTCTAATACAGGGACGGTTGAACCACCCAATCATAGGCGTGAATGTACTTGGAAGGATTTCAAGATTAGTGATCCTATCAAGTTTAAGGGCACTGAAGGAGCGGTTGCTTTGATCCACTGGTTTGAAAAGATTGAGAATGTATTCCTCATGTGCGTTTGCCCGGACGTCAGCAAGGTAAAATTTGCTACAGGTATGCTTCTTGATGAAGCTATGTCTTGGTGGAATTCTCATGCTCAGCCGATTGGTATGGAAAATGCCTACAAGCTCACCTGGGATCAATTCAAGAAATTGATGACAAAGAAGTGTTGCCTTCGTAATGAGGTGCAAAAGTTGGAAACAGAATTCTATGAGCTGGTAACTAAAGGCGATGACATCGAGACCTACATCAGGAGGTTTCAAGATTTAGTTGTACTATGTCCAACTATGGTTCCCAACGATGAGAAAAAGATGGAAAACTTCATTGGTGGACTGCCTGAAAGTATTCGAGGGGATGTGATTTCTTTTGATCCTCAATCAATGGAAGAGGCTATCCGAATAACTCAGAAACTCATGGTCCAAGTGGTAAAAGGAAAATCTGCTGTCAACAACAATAACCGTTCAAACAAAACCAACAACAACAACACTCAAAACAACAACAACTCTAACAACAATCGAAACCGCAACTATCCCAATAACCGAAACAACAACCCAAACAATAACAACAACAACAAGAGGAGGTTTGACTACAACCAAGGTGGAAATGCTATTCAGCCACCACCTAAGACGCAAGATGTGGCAAGGGCCTATACTGCAGTGCCAACCGAAAGGAAAGGATATGAGGGTAATCTACCCAAGTGTGAAAGGTGTCAGAAACATCATAACCCAGGATGTTGCCCAGATCTATGTGGCAACTGCAAGAAGATTGGTCACCACACCAAAGATTGCAAACTTCCAAAATTGGGTGACAATCAGAAACCACCAGTAACATGTTTTGGCTGGGGAGAAATTGGACACTTCAGGAATGAGTGCCCACAGAAGAAGAATCAAGGAGCTGGAAATCAAGGTGGAATGGCTCGAGGAAGAGCTTATATTATGGGAGGAGAAAATGTCAAAGAGGACCTGAATGTTGTTGCGGGTATATTCCTCGTTAATAATCGTTATGCATCCATTTTATTTGATTCAGGAGCGGATAGAAGTTTTGTTTCTATTGCATTTGCACCTTTACTTAACATAGAACCAACCCCATTAGATATTTCATATATCGTTGAACTAGCCGATGGGTCTTTAGTTAACACCAACACCATTGTTCGTGGTTGCACTATAAATTTCCTAAACAATCCATTCAATAGAGACCTCATGCTCGTAGAACTTGGAAGTTTCGATGTTGTTATCGGTATAGATTGGTTATCCCGACATCGAGCGAGAATTATTTGTGATGAGAAAGTTGTTCACCTTCCTTATAATGGTGAAACTTTGGTTGTTCGTGGAGAGCGAAGTGGAACTAGACTCAGTATTATATCGTGCATTAAAACCGAGAAGTACATAAAGAAGGGTTGTTATGCATTCTTGACTCACATCACGGAGAAGAAGTCGGATGAGAAACGACTTGAAGATGTGCCAATTGTTAAGGAATTTCCAGAAGTTTTTCCGGAAGAATTGCCAGGACTTCCGCCTACATGCCAAGTTGAGTTTCAAATTGAATTAGTGCAAGGAGCTGCACCAATTGCGCAAGCACCGTATAGACTTGCACCTTCGGAAATGCAGGAATTGTCAAATCAATTACAAGAACTTTTGGACAAAGGATTCATTAGACCGAGTTCCTCGCCTTGGGGAGTGCCGGTTTTGTTTCTGAAAAAGAAGGATGGATCTTTCAGAATGTGCATCGACTATCGTGAGTTGAACAAGTTAACGGTGAAGAACCGTTACCACTCCCCAGAATCGACGACTTTTCGACCAGTTACAAGGTTCCAGTTTTTATTCCAAGATTGATTTAAGATCCGGTTACCATCAACTTAGGGTTCGGGAACAGGATATCCCGAAGACGGCATTTAGAAAATGTTATGGTCATTATGAGTTTCAAGTAATCCCTTTCGGATTAACCAACGCACCTGCGGTATTTATGGATCTCATGAATAGGGTGTGCAAACCGTATCTTGATAAGGTTGTGATCGTATTCATTGATGATATCTTGATTTATTCCAAGAGTAAGGAAGAGCACGAAGAACATCTCAGAACAATCCTAGAACTACTAAAGAAGGAGCAATTGTATGCCAAATTTTCAAAGTGTGATTTTAGGATAAGAAGAGTTCAGTTTCTTGGCCATGTCATTGATATCCAGGGATTACAAGTCGACCCAGCAAAGATCAAGGCAGTTAAGGAATAGGCTACGCCCAAGTCTCCTACAGAAATTCATCAATTCCTAGGACTTACCGGATATTACAGAAGGTTTATTGAAGGGTTTTCTAAGATAGCAAATTCGTTGACGAAGCTGACACAAAAGAATCAAAAGTACGAGTGGGGAGAGAAACAAGAGTCCGCATTTCAGTTATTGAAACAAAAGCTTTGTAGCGCACCGATTTTGTCACTACAATAAGGGATTGAGAACTTTTTGGTATATTGTGATGCTTCGCATAAAGGACTTGGAGCTGTGCTAATGCAAAACGAGAAGGTGATAGCTTATGCATCCAGACAACTTAAGATACACAAGAAGAATTACACTACACACAATTTGGAGTTGGGTGCGGTAGTTTTTGCACTCAAGATTTGGAGACACTACCTTTATGGTACCAAGTGCGTAATTTTTACCGACCACAAGAGCTTACAGCTTATACTTGATCAGAAGGAAATCAATATGAGACAACGTCCTTGGCTAGAATTGTTGAGTGATTACGATTGTGAAATCCGATATCACCCGGGAAAAGCGAATGTTGTAGCAGATGCACTTAGCCGAAAAAAACGACTCAAACCTTTGAGAGTTAGGTCGATGGGAATGACAATCATTTCGCCATTACCATCAAAAATTTTAGAAGCTCAGATTGAGGCTCTCAAAGAAGAAAATCGACCACATTAGAAACTTTATGGTATGCCAGAAAACAAAAATGGCTTTGTAAAGAGATCAAATGGAGTGTTATGCTTCAAGGACCGAAGTTGGATACCACTCTATGGTGGGAACCGAGAATTGATTATGCATGAATCACACAAGTCGAAGTACTCTATTCATCCTGGTTCTGATAAGATGTATCAGGATCTCAAAAAGCTTTATTGGTGGATGAACATGAAAGCAGAAATAGCTACGTACGTCAGCAAATGCCTTACTTATGCTAAAGTGAAAGCTGAGTACCAGAAACCATCAGGATTAGTTCAACAACCAGAGATTCCATAATGGAAGTGGGAACATATTACAATGGACTTTGTCACTAAACTTCCCAAGACGTCAGGAGGTTACGATGCTATTTGGGTAATTGTTGATCATCTTACCAAATCAGCTCATTTCATACCCATTAGAGAGACTTATTCCATGGAACAACTTGCTAGACTTTATGTCAAGGAAATAGTCTCAAGACACGGTGCACCCGTTTCCATCATTTCCGACAGAGATAGTCGTTTTACTTCAAACTTTTGGCGGTCATTACAAGATTCTTTTGGATCCAAGTTAGAAATGAGCACTGCTTGCCATCCTCAGACCGATAGTCAAAGCGAGAGAACTATTCAGACACTTGAGGACATGCTTAGGGCATGTGTGATTGACTTTGGAAATGGTTGGGCTAAGCATTTGCCGTTGATCGACTTTTCCTATAACAACATTTACCATTCGAGCATTAAAGCAGCACCATTCAAGGCACTTTATGGTCGTAAGTGTCGATCTCCAATTTGTTGGGCTGAAGTCGGTGATGTACAATGTACTGGCCCGGAGATGGTTCAAGAAACAACAGAAAAGATAATTCATATTCGAGAAAGACTCGAAACTTCTAGAAGTCGACAGAAAAGCTACACAGATGTTCGACGCAAACCATTGGAATTTCTGGTCGGAGACAAAGTCATGTTGTAAGTCTCGCCTTGGAAGGGCGTGATACGATTTGGGAAACGCGGGAAGTTGAACCCGGGATACATTGGTCAATTTAAGATACTGGAAAGGATTGGTCCGGTAGCTTACAAACTTGAACTTCCGTCAGAACTCAGCAACGTACACAACACGTTTCAGGTCTCGAACCTCAAGAAATGTCTTTTGGATGAGTCTTCCGTTATACCACTAAAAGAAATACAACTCGATGACAAGCTTAACTTTGTGGAAGAACCAGTTGAAATTATGGACCGCGAGGTCAAACAGTTGAAGCAGAGTCGAATTCCGATTGTGAAAGTTCGCTGGAATTCTCAAAGAGGACCCGAGTTTACTTAGGAACGAGAAGACCAAATGCGACTAAAGTATCCACATCTTTTCACCAAGTCAATTTCCGAGACCAACACTAACTGAATTCAGGGACTGAATTTCTTTTTGGGTGGGCGACTATCACACCCCACAATTTCAGGTCATTTTTCCTAACCTAAACATATTACTATTCACCAATTACTATTCATCATTTACTATTCATCATTTTTGAGGTCAGTTTGATATTCCGAGAAACATTCAAAAATTTCACTATTCACATGATACTATTCATTTCCGAGAGAAAACCACTATTCATGTGCATTACTCATTTCATCGTAAATTTAGTTTACGGGTATTCAAATTCGCGTAACCGAATTGGTTCAGGAGCGACTTCATGCATTATCATTGGGACATTTCATACGGACTAGAAATAGTCTGCATATCATCATTATGGCACTTGCATACTATTCCGATCGTAGGATATTTAAATTAGTACTTTTGGTATAATTGACTTTTTACGTATAATTATTTCTAAATAAACGTTAACACGCGACCAATAATGTGACTAACACGCCGGAAACTCCCGACTATGATCCCAATATATTTTTATATTCATTTTAATAATATAAAAATCATAATATTAATTTACCCAGAATTTTGGAAATTTATTCAATTATTATCGTAAGTTTACTAAAATTACGGCGATTTTCGTAAAAACTAAATAATAATTATCCAAACACTCAATATTTATACCCAACATATTTTTAAAATTTTTACGACTTTATTATGTCCCGGTTAACTACGTTAAAATTTATTTTTAATTAACTCGGTACCCGGCATTCCCAAAAACTATTAATATATACATGATAATACTTAAAATTACCAACTATCTTACACCAAATACCACTTTTTCTTTTTTTTGTTCACTAAGTGCTGCCCCCTCCCCCATTCCTATATCTTACACATTTTGAAATTCTTACCATCCCATTAATGTATCAATTATTTGTCTAATATATATAATATATATACTAAAACCTACTCATTTTATCTCATTTTCAAAATCTAAAAGCAATACAATATTTTCTTTTCTCTCTTCTGGGTGGTGCTCGGCCTAAACAAGAAGAACAAGCAAAAACATTAATTTTCCAAGATCTAGTAATTATCAAGTGTAGTTTGTACTCCTTTTAGGGTTTTGTAATACAAACTCAAGGTTTATATAGGTTTTCATCATCAAAATCTCATTAATCTTTCAAGTAAGTGCATAAAACTCATCTTTATAATTTTACCAAGTTTTTACAAGATTCATATGATATATATACAAGATCTACATGCATATGTTATTTATACCACTCCATTTTGTACATATCTAACTTTTGAGCCATATAAATAGATTATAGTTAGATCCTTGTTAGATCCACTTGATTTTTGATGTTTAGGAACCCATGACACCCTAAGAAGGTGTATGGTAAGATTAGACTAATTTTGTGGTGATTGGAAGTGATTTGGTTGAAGTTGGAACTAGATTGGAACCCTAGAAATGGTTTTTGAAACAATATATATACCTACTGTCCATATTTTTAAAACATGGGAAACTCAGTAGGTGATGGGTAATTTTGGACCAAATATTTAGAAAATACTTTCAAAAACGAAGCCGTGGGCGAAAGAACGGATTAAAACGAGCTTATAAAAAAGGAGTTATGATTTTTGCAAGTTTATTGACGGAAGCTATTTTTCTGAAAATTACGTGCTGTTGGACGATTTTCGACGGTCAAATAGAGGCGTTAGACGTAACCTAGAGGAGCCGAACTATCAAAAATATATTAATACATACTAAGACAAATCCGTGGATATAAAGAACGAGGAAAATAGACTTAAAACGACAAAGTTATACACTTTTTAAAATCGTCAAAACTATATATATATTTAGTCACTACTAGAAATAATATAACTACGTACTAAATACTATATTTTCTAGATTTCTTGTTCAAGAATTATATTCTTAACTAACAAAGTACGTACGAACCAAGGTTCATTTATGCGACTACTAGACGTTATTTTAATGTTTTCAAAACGAGGAATATAACGCTAACATTTTATATACGATATATTACGACAAGTTTCTATACATCTAATTGGACTTATTTTTCCTAAGTAAGGAAATTACCTACTTTGACGATAACAAGTATTTTCAAGTTATGAGTGGTATAGGTATCATGTGCATGAATATTCATTACATCATTTCATGATCTAAAGTAGATTATATTCATTCATTTAGGTTGCGGCTAGTGTTCGTGCCTTGTTGTCCCGATCATTTCATCTCATTGTACTATCACTTTAGGTGAGTTTTCATATCCCCGTTTTAATTCAATATTTTGATTTCAAATCCCACGGGGGAGAATACATTGCATCACTTATTTTTCTGTACATGCCAAAGTATTAAATTCCTTACATTGCTTAAGTTGCCTTATTACCACGTCACGACAAGTCCCCTTTATTATCATGGACCGTTAATTAATCTAAAAGCGAGAGTGAGTGAATAGATCTATTGAGGGTGACTCCTCCATCCGTGTTTGGGTTGCTCCAAGGGGTAAATGGATGCATTTCATGTCTAATATACTAGAGTGTCTGGTAAACACTCAGTTGGGGCCAAGTAACGTCTAGCTTCGGGGTCATGAGCTTAAGAGCCAATGTAGCATTTTGACATTTTTGTCGGTTTACTTTATACTTGTGGCTTATGTACATACGATTTAACTTACAAACCTATGATCATTCACCAACATTATTGTTGACTGTTTTCGCAATGTATTTTCAGGTAACTTAGTCATATTCCTCATGGCATGCATGGAGTCATTTCATTGAGTATCAAGGATGACGCGTCTCATTTTGGATTTTCATGCACTTATGAACTATCGTTTGATTGTACTAAACTTATTTCCTTAAACTTTCCAAAACTTTTGGGACCTATGTTTTATAACTCTGAATATTTTGAATGAATCAAACGATGTATTTTCAAAACGACACTTTAGGTCGTTCAATATAACTGTAACTATGGTGCTATGACAGTCACCCTCAGGTATTCCATTCCACTGCCATTCAGGTATTTTGGGGGTGTGACACTGATGCAACCTATATTCACCAATAATTAACAAAAATGAGTGATGACAAGTAATTTTGACTTTTTCTCAATAGACCTACTGATATTATGCAACTTCTACTCTATCCTAATCTATTATGGACTAGTTATGCAGATGAAACAGTAGAATAACAACAATAACACACAACATGCAGTAGATCCAAACACCCCCTATTTTCACTGGTTACACTAACTTCCACAGATTTAAGCCATCAATTTCCAATCTACTAATCAATCTCACTTCAATTTCAGTATTAGGAACAATTTCAACAGAGGAATGCAACAGTTAAATACAAGGACTCTAAAACACAGATCCAACAATTAAAAAGCAGTAATGAACTAATATTAATCTAAAACATACATTATTATAAAATGAACACTTATAAGACTACAATTAACTAAAATAAGCATAAACAAACAGATCTAAGCTAGGCTAACAGAAGCTACACTACTATATCATAAAATGCAATAGAAAGCTTGAAAATGAAACAAGAGATCTTACAAATAATCCCCTTAGCTCAAAAGAGGGTACTCCTGAGCTAGCCTATCTTTAGATAGGCTAAACACTTCTAGTGTGCTGTTTGACATATCAATTTCAACCCAGAGTCATCACCTTCTTGTGACAGTTGACTTTCATTGACTTATAGGTAAAATGATTATTATGATTTGATTAAGCTAAACCAACACTCATAGAAGCTAGGGAGCTTGTATGAGCTTAAAATTATACTACTAAGCTTGGATGCAACTTGATTTAAGAAAACTTCACACAATATTTTTTGTATCTTCTTTATGTTTCTTATTTTTTTTAGCTTTTGATTATAGTGAAACATAAATGAAAGTTGTGAGAGTAAAAAGCTATAAATGAGATTTATATAAGCTGAGATTGAAAGCAAATAAGCTTAAAGCTAAATAAGTATGGTTGGTTTTGAGGTTCTACTGCTCAGAATTTAAATAAGTGTCAAACTGCTGCTGATGAGAATCTGCTGCTAGTATTGTCAAACTGCTGCTAAGTGAATCTGCTGCTGCTGATAATTATGGAATAGATAGTGTGTATATCTTATACGACTAGGAAGATATTATCTTGTGTAGAAAGTTATTGTAAACCTAATAGGACTCTTTGGTCTATAAAAGGAGATGCCTAGGGTTAGAATATGTACGCATTACTTTATTCTCGTTTTTACTTCAAGGTTGTAAAACCCTAGCATTGTTGAATGCTCGTATAATTAATATATTGAAGTAGTGAAAGTGTTTAAAACTATTCTTCTTAAGTTATGCTTTAATATTCCGAGTTATAGCTTAAGTGTTAATTCAAGTTAACTTCTATAAGATCATTTGCTCAACTGGGATCAACAAATGGTATCAGAGCTTGTGATCTTGAAGTTGTAATCAAGAAGAACTTGTTCCTTACAAGTTTACTATTCCAAATCAACTGCTGAATATGGGTGACGACACACACATGGTAACTGATTCAAAGGTTCCCATGCTCAAGCAAAGACAGTATGAGCTGTGGAAGATGAGGGTAAGACAGTACATTCACATGATTGACTTCAACATGTGGAATGCCATTATGAATGGTGACTCTACCACAAAAAGGTCCTGATGGGAAAGAAATTCCAATCAAGACTACAGAAGAAAACTCATTAACAAAGATGGAGTTCAAGGCTCATAGTATTTTCTTGATGGGAATACCTAATGAATTTCAATTGGACTTTGAAGGCTGTGAGACTGCAAAAGATCTGATGGATGCAGTGGAATTCAGATTTTCAAGGTAATGATGTTATGAAGAAGTCAAGGAAGAATATGTTGAAGCATCAGTTCGAGAACTTCTCTGGTACATACAACAGGCTTAATCAACTTGTTAGTCACTTAAAGTTTGTTGGTTATGTTGTTCTACAAGAAGATGTAAACCTTATGTTTCTTAGAACTTTAGAAAAGCCTGATTTTGAAACTATGAAGTTAGAAAGCCTCTACAACAATTTGAAGGTGTATGAACCTGAGTTGAATTCTTCAACTACTTCATCTTCTGCTACTCAAAATCTTTCATTTGTGTCCTAAAAGACTAAAGGATCTCAAGAATCCCACTCTACTACTTACGGGGTATCTGCTGCTACAACTGATGGATATGTTGCTAGCTCTACTGATTTTAATTCCATTAGTGATCTGCCATATGTGCATTCATGGCTAATCTGACATCCAACATAAAGTCACAGGTTCTTAATCAAGATATAGATCATATTGATCCTAATGATCTTGAAGAAATTGATCTTAAATGGCAGATGGCTATGTTGACCATGAGAGCAAGAATATTCTTGAAGAGAACAGGAAGAGAAGTCAAGTATATGGCTAAAGAAAATTTGGGTTTTGATAAGTCAAAGATTGAGTGCTACAATTGCAACAGGAAATGCCACTTTGCCAGAGAATGTAGGGCTCTAAAGAAGAATGCTGAAACTCCAAAGAAGACCTCTGAAGAATCCAAGAATACCACAACTGCATTGGTGTCTTGTGATGGGTTGGGTGATTATGATTGAAGTAACATGGCTGAGGAAGAACCCAATTACTCTCTTGTGGCTCAAGTCAAACCTAAAGTGCATAACTATGCACTTATGGCTTATGCATCATCATCTTCTGGATCTGAATTAATGATTCTGATCTATCTCTGTGTTCTTTTAAAGCATGTGCTAACACTATAGAAGAACTTAAGTCTAGGAATGAGAGCCTTATAAAAGAAGTTGAACATCTAAAACTTGATAACTTAGGTTATAAAGTAGGTATTCAAAATGTGGAAAGAAGATTAGAATATCTCAAACAGTGTAAGCTAGAATATGTGGATAGAATTAACCAACAGGATTTTGAGATCTATAAGAAAAATAGTGAGATTTAATTTCTCAAGAAAAAGCTAGAAGAAGCGGAAAAAGATAGGGATGCAACTCTTGCTGAAAAAGATAAACACATAGTAAGAGTTGAAAAACAACAATTTGCTTCAGATCTAGTAAATAAGACTATTGAGGGTCATTTGATGAGAAAAGGAAGTGGAGTAGGCTATAATAATGTTGCTCCTCCAGTTAAGAGTGCTTATGCTCTACTAGGAAAAGAATTGTCTTTTATAAGTGAGTTAGACATGGAAAAACCTGTAGGTGAAACCAGTAATAGTGTCAAAGAAACACCTAAGGTTGAAGTTAGAAAATTTCCTGATGCTCCTGTTATTCAAGACTGGTATTCAGATAGTGATGAGGAACAGGATTAACCAAAAACAAAGTGTTAAAAAGGAAGAAATTCCTGCAAAAGTTGAACAAAAAATTGAACATGTTAAGTTTATGAGACCTGTGTTGGGCAAGAACATCTCTAGGAAAATGGTAGAATATAATGCGATACCTAGAGAACATATGAAAAGGTTCTATAATAAGCCTAGGGGTAATCAGAGAAACTTTAATAACCTAGTTTCAAATAAGTTAGGTAATGAGTTTCAATTACAGAAGAAGGCTTGTTATAAGTGTGGTAGCTTTGAGAATTTGATTAATAGTTGTAAAGACTACCAAAACCCTGTTTGGAATCAATACTCAAGGGTGAATAATAAATATGTTTCAAAAAATACTCACCCTCATCCAAATAGAAATATGGTTCCAAATGCTGTGTTGCTAAGATATGGTGCAACTAGATCTATTTTTGATGCTAAAACTAATGGGGTTTTTAAAACTACAACTGGTTCTACTGCTAGCTCTGATGCTAGTAAGCATTCTGTTGCTAGTACAAAACTTTCCACTTCTGGGCCAAAAGTTTTAACAAATACAGTTGTTGCAAATCATTTTTATGCTGTTAAGGCCTCAGCTTGCTGGACTTGGAAACCTAAATCAACTGGGAAACCTAAATCAACTGTTTCAAATCATGTTTCCAAAAACAGCAGTGCATCAATAGACTTAAAGAAATTTGGCTATGTTGATGCACAAGGCAGATCCAAGTCAGTAATGGCTTGGGTCACCAAGAGAAACTAATTCTCTATTTTCATGTGCAGGGCAATCTACAGGATGAGCTAAAAGATATGGTTATTGTTGATAGTGGATGCTCTGCACATATGATTGGTGATTAGTCTCAACTTGAAGACTTTGAGGCTTTTTAAGGTGTTTATGTTGCTTTTGGGAATGATCCAAAAGGTGAAAAGATTATTGGCAGAGGTACACTTAAAACAGGAAATTTGGACTTTGAGAAGGTGTTCCTTGTGAAAGGACTTAAGTTTAATCTCTTTAGTGTCTCACAAATGTGTGACAAAAAGAACTTTGTTCTCTTTACAGACACTGATGTATAATCCTTTCTCCGGATTTTCAGTTGCCAGATGATAAATTTGTGCTATTGAAAGTCCCTAGAACTGAAAATATATACAGTGACCATATTAAGAACATTGTTCCCAAAAGAGCTTTGACTTGTGTAATTGCAAAGGCCACTCTTGATGAGTCCAAATTATGGCATAAAAGACTTGGACATCTGAATTTCAAGACCATGAACAAGTTAGTGAAAGGAAATCTTGTGAGAGGGATGCCTACAAAGATGTTTGAAAATTGTGAAACTTGTGTTGCATGTCAAAAGGGTAAACAGCACAGAGTTTCATTCAAGTCCAAGACTGTGAACACAATTACCAAGCCCTTACATTTACTTCATATGGATTTATTCGGGCCTGTTTTTGTGAATAGTTTGAACAAGAAGTCTCATTGCCTAGTTGTCACAGATGATTTTAGCAGGTTTACTTGGGTGTTCTTTCTAGCCAGTAAAGATGAAATGCCAGAGATTCTCAAGGCATTCATAACTAGAGTTGAAAACCTGAATAACCAAAAGGTGAAGATAATCAGATGTGACAATGGAACTAAGTTCAAGAATAGTGTGATGAATCAATTTTGTGTGGGCAAGGGTATTCTAAGACTGTATAGTGTTGCAAGAACTCCATAACAGATTGGTGTTGCAGAAAAAAGAAACAGGACATTGATTGAGGCTGCAAGAACAATGTTAGCTGATTCTAAATTACCTATACCTTTTTGGGCTGAAACTGTAAACACTGCATGTTTGTGCAAAACAGAAGCAAGGTAGTTAAGCCTCACTATTTTGAACACTAAGGATCAGTTAGGCAAGTTTGAAGAAAAAGCTGATGAAGGATATTTTGTTGGTTACTCTACAAACATCAAGGCTTTTAGGGTTTACAATAAGAGAACCAAACATGTAGAGGAGAATTTGCACATCAAGTTTACTGAGAACTCATCTAATACTGAAGGGAAAGGACCAGAATGGCTGTTCAATATTGATATTCTTACCAAGACTATGAATTATGAGCCAGTTATTGCAAGTGTAAACACAAACAAACCTAAAGAAGAATTTGTTTTGGTTGAGAAATTGAAGGTTGGTCCAACTTTACTACCCTTTCAGAAGGTTCAAAGTTCACAAGAAGATGATGTTATTCATGAGAAACCCAAAGATGCAGAGGAAGGCAATGAGATACCTGTTGATGTTGAAAAAGTAACCAATGAAGCACCTAAAGTTGTTAATGATGACTCCACAGCAAGGCCAAAGCAGTCTACTGCTACAACAGAAGACTCTACTGCTACACCAGAAGACTCTACTGCTAGACCAAAAGACACTACTATTGCTTCAATCAAATCTGCTGCTAAGCAATTAGAGCCTACTTCTTCACCAAAGTTACCATAAGTGGACATTCAGGGTAGATCTTTTATTGATCCAAACTATCCTGATGATCTAAATATGCCTCCTCTAGAGAATGTTTACTATGACACAGATGATGAAGCTCTTGATGGTACAATGTTTGGAACAGATGCTGATTTTAATAACATGGAACTCAATATTCCTGTTAGTCCTAAACCTACCACAATAGTTCATAAGAATCATCCTAAAGATCAAATTCTCAGTGGTCCAACATCATCTGTTCTAACAAGAAAAATGACTAAAGAGAAAAAGGATTTACAACATCAAAGTTTCTTTGCAAGATCTCTTCATCAAAGAAACAGCAACAAAGATCTTCAAAATTGCTTGTTTGCTTGTTTTCTATCTCAAATAGAACTTAAAAATACCTATAAAGCCTTACAAGAGCCAAGCTGGGTGGAAGCAATGCAAGATGAGCTTCTACAATTTAAACTACAAGAAGTATGGACCTTGGTTGATTTACCAAATGGGCAAACGGTATAACACCCCCATTTTAGGATCGTAGCGGAAAGGGACTAGGGATGTTATATACTAGTCACAGTGTACAAATATAGTAAACAACTTTAAAACAAAGTTGTTTTTAAAACTTCACATTCGATAATTTATCAGAGTTAACAAAGGTCCCAAAAGTTTTTAACATAATCCAAAGTTACATAAGTTTAAAAGTTTGAAACATTATCGAATGAAATTTTTTATTAAACATGAGCCATCAAGTAGATATCCATTTCTTTGCGCCACCCATCCAAGCTGAAAGTCACTTATAGACCTGAGAAAATACATGCTAAAAAGTCAACACAAAAGTTGAGTGAATTCATAGAGTTTAATAAGTAATAAGTTGAATACAAGTATTATTTAACAATAGACATATAACAAATACATGTCGGGTAATCTGATTAGAGTATTGAGAATTATGAAACCGAACCTTAACCATGTTTTTGTGCCCCGAGGTAAAAATTTCCTATTTACCCCATACTCTCAATATTATGTGACCGTTATGTATGAGGCGCTACTCACCCGGTCAAAGCCAGCCAAGCCTAATATGCATATCCATAATACTAGCATTTCCTTACGGAATTAACGGTTCATAGTGGGGACTTAATTGGCAAGAAGCATTCAATCACTATAATCATGTAATCGAGTCAAGCACACCAAAAACTACTTGTATTTAGTTTGTAAAAACTAGCATGTATCCACCCAAAAGAATCTCACGGTTTGACTTTACCTAAGGGTCACAAAGATCTCTACCAAGACTTCCACCCGGAAGTATCAAACCCCAACTAGATCCTTAAGGATCTAGGCTTGGTCACCAAGACACAAGACTTCCCTTACAAACAATTGAATGAAAGAATGAATGTTTTTTCAATCAAGTCCTAACCTAACCTAGACACTCGATTGTAATAGAAAGGGTATAAGAAAGAAGACCCTCGACACAATCACAAGAGTGGATTAGGTTCTTGTGATTCTGCCCTTGCAAGTAGATGTGTTCTTCCAAAAATGTTAGTGTGACAATCAAGAACACAAGATTAGAGATTCAGATAGAGATAAAGATTTGGGAGTGTTTAGAGAGAAAGAATAATGGCAATGGGTGAGAAATACAAGATGCAAGGGTGGTATTTATAGGCCAAGACCCAAACATGGGAAAAAATTACCAAGGCCGGCGCGTCACCCGTGCGTCAACGCGCTGGCAGCGCGCCAGGACTCTGTCTCAAGTTTTCCTAAAACTTGGGTGTTGGACCTTGTAAACACCTGTCCTTGCTAAACCCCCAATTGTACTTCACACTAAACCTAAACATTAATCTTTCTAAGGTTTGTCAACTTAAATAGCTAATTTGGAAAATGTTTTGTGTAGTGTTTAAAGTGAAATCAAATTGCCAAGGGTTTAAAGTGTAGATAGGGTAATTTGGAAGGGGTAGAAGTGTATCTCCTCACATGGCATAGAAAAGAGAGAAAGAATATGCCAAAGAATATTCCAATACTTGGGGGGGGGGGAAGAATGAGATGGAGGGTTGAGATGAAATGGTTTGAATTGGATGGCTAGGATCAAAGGGAGCCTCCCTTGGTATTCAAACTATTTGGCATGTGTGGAATGTGGATGGTTGAGATGAATTCATTTAAAATGGATGGCTAGGATCAAAGATGCCTAGGTTAGGGTTGAGAAGGATATTCCAAGGAATGTGCTTTGCTTGGGGGGAAAGGAGAAATGGATGGTTGAGATGGTTCTGGTTTGAATTCAATGGTTGAGATCAAGCACATGTGGTGGCATAGATAGGAGAGATTGGATGGATGGTTGAGATGAGTTTAGGTTGAATTCAATGGTTAAGATCAAGCCCATGTGATGATATAGAGATAAGGGGTTGGATGGATGGTTGTGATGTGTTGTAATTTGAAATCAATGGATTGGATGAGAGGAGCCATATTAGGGTTTCAAACAATTCCCCATGTGTCAAAAATGAAGGGATGAGATGTTTTGTAAGGGAATGGATGGTTTAGATGTAGTATGTAAGGGAATATGTAAGGGTGTCAGAGATTGTGTAAGAGAATATTTGATTTGGATATAATTGGATATGATTGGTTTTGTCTTATGTATAAATGGGATTAGGAGAGGATTAAGGCATAATCTAATTGTCATTAAGAGGAAAAGGTTTTGACAATTAAGATTATAAGTTGAGAAAATCATAGGGTACTTACAAGTTCATGTAACACAACGTCGAGAATCCATAGTTTCATATCTCATTACTTTCCATGACTCGACGTTCTCAACTAATACCTTGGTTCAAACAAGTTAAGTGCTTTTCCTTGATGTAAATCATAACCCAAGTAGGAAAGGATGCGTTTATGCAAAGTGACCTTTGACTTAGTTTGACCAATAAGGGAGTAAACCCGTTACGTAATTAGAGAAGACGTAAGCACGGGATATGAGCATATGCATGCTTCAACACGATGTCACGTGAAATATATAAGCTCCCTAAGTTTTGAAAAGCCATGGCTAGAGGCGATATTTAGAAAACATGAGTTGGTGTTTTCCCGTGAATGAGTGTTCTAAAAGTGGGATCTCTCAAGTCTCAAAACTCGTTTCGAGTGTTCTCTATTAAGCATATAACATATTCATACCCGTATTGAAAGATCCACATTTGTCGGGTAAGGGAAAATCCGACTTTCAAAATTCGCCCGGAACCATACAGACTCCTGGTGCGTCACCAGCGCATTGAAGCACGGGAAGCGCACCAGGAGCAGACATTGGTTTTGGCGATTTTAGGATAACGTTTGTTATTTCATGTATTTCGATGGTTTGTTTGTCATCATTAAAACATAAAGAGATCTTGATCATGCTGCCTCAACAATCTCCCCCTTTTTGATGATGACAAATAAAAACCGAAAGCAAATAAAATTACCAAACTTAGAGAAGACAAAGCACGCCTTTGGTGTAGCTTTGCATCTTGACCTTTGCCTTGTAATTTGGTGAAGCCTTTAACATTACTTGAATGGTCTTCATGCTCTTGCTTTCTCTCTCCCCCTTTTGTCGAATCAAAAAGGCGGGACCGAATGTGCTCCCCCTTGAACATAGCTCCCCCTAGATCGTTTGCTCCCCCTTGTTACAAAGCGGGGATCCATGGGTTAAGAGCCTCACCTTTTCGGTGGCCTAGCTACATATAGAAATCACAACATGCAACCAACAAGAAATCCTCATGTGTGAAAGTTTTCAAAATGGGTTAGGTTACCATTTGGAGACTTGCAACATGGGTTAGATCACAATAATATGACAAGTTATAAGTTCCAAAAGATTGCATTTCATTCCAAGCATACATGAACAAAATATGCTACACATTTTATTAAACAAGAACTATCCTAGTACTTTATCTAAAAGCACTATACTAGTACTTGATGGCAACATAAAGATGTGATGTCTAGATTCCTAGGTTTGTGCCTAGGTTGAACTCTTCTTTGACTATCTTCCCTTTCCCATTCACCTTATCATCTTCCAACTTCCTATTCATTTTGGACATAGTGGCAAGCAATTCCATGATTCCTTCATGGATGGACAAGAGCATTACCCTAAACTTAATCCTTGATTCTCTGAGAGCATTGACCATGTGTGCGGTGTTTTCACAACATATGGAGTACTCATCTTCACACAACCTTAGACTTAATGGTTCCTTGATTAAGTGCCACACTTCACTTTCCACGAATGTCCTTAACTCATACTCAAACTTAATCCTATCATCACCTTCCTTCTTCATCATATCCGTGAATGACCTTTTCAATCTCTTAGAGCTCTCAGGGTATTGATTTCCTTGATTATTGTTAACGGACCCTTCCGAATGAGACATGATTCCTATTGTTAGAGTTATTTTCTAAAGTATGATGGAGGAAGTTATGTGTTCTAAGAGAAGTCTCTAGAGATTTAAAAGAGGATGAAGATATGAAAAAGGGGGTTATTATCCAATGGTTAAAACAAAAGGTTCTATGATTATTTGTGAAAAGTAGGAGTTTGGTGGATCATAATTAAAGACTTGTACTAGAGATTCTTCCACCATTTCCTATTTATCATTTATATCCTCATCATCTTCTAGTAATCTCATTCATAATCCTAATCTTAAATAATTGAATTGATCTTTATCTAAGGGTTTTGCTAGGATCTTAGAGATGTTGTCATTACAAGAAATTTTCTCTATGGTGATATGGTTCTTAGTGATGTTGTCTTTTAGAAAGTGATGTCTAATTTCAATGTTTTTTGTGCAAGGGTAATCAATTGGGCTTGAATTTAGATTGATGGAGCACGTATCGTCACATAGTATAGGTAGTTTGTTTAATATGGCGTTATAATCAACAAACGCTTGCTTCATCTATAATGCTTGTTGGAAAGCCCTTCCGGTCGCAACATAATCGGATTCCGTTATGGAGTTGGTGAAGGAAGTTTGTTTCTTAGAGAACCATGATGTTAAACAAGAACCTACAAATGTGCATACTCCACTAGTGCTTTTCATATCAACTATATCTCCCGCATGATCCGAATTGGCATAAACCAATACTTTTACCCCTGAATCCTTTGGATACCAAAGACCTAGATGTTGAGTTCCCTTAATATACCTAAATATTCTTTTAACGGCCTCTAAGTGGGAAATTTTGGGATTTTCCTGAAACCTAGCGCAAAGGCAAACACTAAACATTATATCGGGCCTACTGCCGTTAGATAGAGCAAGCTTCCTATCATACCCCTATACTTAGTACTATCAACGGATTTGTTTTCATTATCAAGGGTGAGAACTCTTTTTCTAGAGATAGGGGTTTTCGTAGCCTTAGAATTTTCCAAGCCAAACTTCTTAAGCATTTCACCAATATACTTAGATTGATTGAAAAATATCCCATCACTTAATTGCTTGATTTGTAATCCTAGAAAGAAATTAAGTTCACCCATCATGCTCATTTCGAACTGTTAGCATTAAAATATTTATATATAGAAGTGATGGTCATTCTCATATTGTAACTTTGTGTCGTTTGTTAAGATTAGTAATAGTTTAGTCATTGGGCATTGGACTTGGCAAGCTAATATGTCATGTGTTATGTTTCATAAGCCTTGTTATTTAAACCATGTAACCAAGTCCAAGCCCAAGTCCATTAGAAAGCCCATGAGGCCTTTCTCTTTTACTATAAAAGGCACCTTACCTCTCATTTGTAAGGTGTGCTTGTGTGTGTATTGTGTGTGTTTTTAATAAAAGTTCTCTTCATCTTTATTTCTATTTCTACAAAGCTAACGCCACACATATATTACCAAGTCACCATCTTTACTTCATCTAGTGCTCATATTGGTATTAAAGTTGATAGATCTAAGGTCATACAAGTGGTATCAATCGCCTAACAATGATTTAGGAGTGTTTTTATCAAGTTTTTTGTTAAAAAGTTACACTTTTCATTCATTTGTGTACTTTTTCTTCAAAAAAGTTTTGATTTTTACAAGTTTTGGTGTTAAAGTTGTTGTCTTTATTGAAGTTTTAGTGTTTTTAAGTGTTTTGGGAAAGATTTGATCATTAGAAACAAGTGAAAAAATAGTTTTTGGTTGAAAAAATCGAATTTTTGAAGTTTTCTGGTCATCCTACGCGTAACTTTTGGGCATAGTACGAATATCCAGCTGTGAACAGTACTTTTTGTCCTTTCTACGCATAAAAAGTACTGTTTACGCGTAAGTTTGAGGTCAAAACCCTTTTTCTACGCGTAACTCCGGTCAAAACCCTGTTTTTACGAGTAAGTTGAAGTCTACGCACAAGATCCTACGCATAAGTGAAGATCCTACGCATAAGTTCTACGCGTAAGATTCTACGCATAAGTTTTTCTACGCATAAGATCCTACGCATAAGTTTTCTTCAACGATCAGAGGTTACTCAGTACTTCCCTGACTTGGATAAGTTTGTGGAATACTTCGACACGGGATATCTTTCAAGCTTGGATAAGTTTGAGAGATCAATTTGGTTGAAAAAAACCTTACGCGTAACTTTTCTTACGCATAAACTCAAAGTTTACGCGTAAAAATCAAAGCTTACGCATAAACATTTTTGTTTACGCATAACCTTAATTTTTACGCATAACCTGAAAGTTTACGCATAACTTTTTCTTACGCGTAAGATTTGAAGTTAACCGTAAGATTACTATTTACGCGTAAGAATCACTGTTTACGCATAAGTTTCTGGGTTTACGCGTAAGTTTTTGACTTTTTGACAACCAAACTTCAAACGGCCATAACTTTTGAACCGTAACTCCGTTTTCGACGAATCAGCTGTCAAAACGACCGCGAGACCGAGAAGAAGGACACGTTGAATTTTTCACGGCCTAAAAACGCTCCGAGAAGAACTTACTGAGGTTTTAAGGTTCCAGATCAAATTTTTCACCATAAAAACTTGCATCAACTTACACTAAACACAACTCCTACTTCGTTGGAACGATCCAAGAATCAACTTTATCAATCTACACTTCATCAATGGCAACTCAGCAAGACATTCATGCTGCCGGTGCAGAAAACCGACCTCCTATGCTTGAAAAAGGTGGATATCTCCCATGGACAAGCCGCATGCTTCGTTACATCAAAACAAAGCCTGATGGTAAATTGATGATCAACTCCATTACAAATGGTCCATTCAAGCCAAGACAAGTTCAAATTGAAGGCAATCCAAATGCAACACCTCCTACTCAACCATTCGTGTGTGAACAAATAGAAGCAGATTACACAGAGGAAGACAAGAAGCAGATCGCCGCTGATGATATGGCAATGCATTTAATCCAACTTGGATTACCACGGGAGATCTTTGCTGCGGTCGACAGTTGTGAAACTGCTTATGCTATGTGGGAACGTGTTAGAAGGATATGTCATGGAACAGAGATTGGACAACAGGACGTTGAGAACAAACTTCTTACTGAATGGGAGAATTTCACATCCACTAAAGGTGAACAGATTGAATCTTACTATACAAGGTTTTGCACTTTGATGAATGAGTAATTCAGAAACAAGTTGACACCTCGAACAATTGCAACAAACATCAAATTCATCAATAACCTTCCAGAAGAATGGGGTCGTTATGTTACAATTGTGAATCAAACAAAGGATTTACATAAGGTGAACTATGATCAACTCTATGACTTTTTGAAGCAAAACCAAGCTGAGGCTAATGAAGTAAGGAAAGAAAGATTGGCAAAGAATCATGATCCTCTCGCATTAATTGCTACTACACCAACACCGCTACCAGTGAACACACAACAACAATCATCATCTTCCACTCACAACTACATGCAACCATCATACATTCAACAACCAACACCGGTCTACCAACAACAGTTCTACCAACAGCAACAACAACATGTTATTCCACAACAGCAATACCAACAATTCCAAGAACCAGAATTCACTGAAAATGATGAAGCTACTGCTGCATTAACCCAAGCGTTTGCTTTTCTGTCAAAGGCATTCCAAGGACGCTATTCTACACCAACTAACAACAACCAAAGGATTTCATCGAACACTCGCAACAAGCAGATTGCTCAGCCGAGTTTCAATATGGGCAACGGAGGCCAAATGGTTGGAGTTTATGGGAATCAGCAAGGATATGCTACTGGAATTAACATGGGGAATCAGAATATGCTAAATGCAGGGAATCAGAATGCAGGAAATCAGTATGGTCAGTATGCAGGGAATTAGTTGGGTCAGCTTGTTGGAAATCAGAGGGGTCAGAATGTTGGTAATCAGGCAATGGGTAATCAGAATAGAAATGTTGCAGCTCCAGTAGTTGGGAATTTGGGAAATGTGAATCAAGGTAATCCGGTAAAGTGTTTCAACTGTCAGGGTGTAGGTCATATGGCAAGGAACTGTCCTACTAAGCCGAACAAGAAAGACACAGCGTATTTGCAGAAAGCATTACTGTTGGCACAAAAGAATGAGGCAGGGTTTCAGTTGAACGCAGAGGAGAATGATTTTATGGCTCTTATGGATGACATGGAAGATATAGAGGATATCGATGCGAACTGCATATTCATGGCGAATCTTCAGGAAGCTAAGTATGACACGGATTCTGATACACTTCCTGTTTATGACACCAATGCACCATCTGAGGTATCCAACTTCAACACATGTCACAATAATGATATATTTGATATGTCTCCTCATGAGGAACAACATTCTGAGAAGCTAGCACCCACTTATGATACATACATGGACACGCCAAGTAGTAGCAATACTCCTTCAGCAACTCCAGATGTGAATCATAATGGAGGCTTCGTTTCACAGCATGCTGAGAATGATGAGGAAACACGTGCTTTGTTTGAATCATTATAGAATAATTGTCGTATTGAAATTGAGAATGTGAAAAAGGTCAATCGCGATGTTAAGGCCGCGAATGTTAAATTGACCGCTGAGCTTGAGAGTTACAAAGAAAACGTTAAAGCTTTTGAATTTCATAACAAAAGATTGTCTGAATTAGAAACTGGTTATCAAAATTCTGTTTCAAGGGAAAAACAATAGCAACTCAAGTTTGATACACTTGATGTTAATTCTTTCAAAAAGATAAAATCTTTAAAACGCAGAAATTTCTGATTTACAAAACCAACTTTCTAAACAAAAAACAGCTTATACCAATCTTGAAAAAGAAATGGATGAGTTGAAAAAGGACTTTGCAAAGAAAGAAGACAAACTTTTGGCCGAAATCGTAGAGTCAGAACACATGATTGCTCATTTATAAGAATTAGTGGTTAAATCGGGTCAGTCAAGTCAAACAATGAAAATGATTTCAAATCAAACTAATCCGGTTTACCATACGAAACATAAAGTGGCTCTTGGTAACAACACCCCCAGTAATCTCAAGAAAGCTCAGCAAGAACAGAATGTTTTGTATAATGGTAATATGATTTACACCAAACATGATCCTCCCGTCATTCGGGATTCTGTGCAAACGATAGAACATGTCGAAGAGAGCATTACTAAAATGAAACAAAAGGATTTGAAACCTATTGATTACAACAAATTGAACAAACTTTCGGGAATTACTTTTGTTCCACAAAAAGAACCATCTGTGTTTTCCATAAAACGACCAAACTTTCGGGAATTACTTTCGGGAATTACTTTTGTTCCAAATCTCTTTCAAAAATGGAACAAATTTCCTCTAAAAACACTTTTAATACAAGTGAGGCTAGAGAAATTTTGGATGACGTTAAAAAGAGAATTCAAGAACTTCAAAATATTGTTGCTTCTAAAACTACAATCAATATTAACAACTGGCATTCTAGTTTTCATATTGAGCAGAAAAAAGTTTTTGAAAACGAAATTACTATCCCACTGAATAACATCAGTGCGAGGGTAATCCATTTTGAACAAGCTTTCTTAAAAGAAACGGCCGACTTTGTCAAGGACCACAAATCCCTGGTAAACGAAGCTAATGAATCTCGTGAAAACATGAATGTTTTGGAAAACCTAAATGATTCTCTCTTCGAAGCTGTTATGAACACTGACATCATGTCCATCATTTTACAAACATATTCTGTTCAAGACGATGAAAGACTAAGAGCTGAGACCTCCGAAATTGTTTCAAAATATGAAAATGCTCTTATAAAGCTTGAAAAAGAAAATGTGTCATATTTTAAACAACTTGATCGAAAAAAGGAAGAATGCAAGTATGACAAATTGTCGTATGAGCGTGCCTTAAAGAATATGAAAGAGCAAAATGATCTTTTGAGGGCTCAGCTTGAAAGTCAAAAAGGAAAGGGTGAGGAAACTAAGTTTGCAAAACCATTGACTTCGGAGAAACCAAATGTTTCAAACACGGTTCAAAAACCAAAAATATCAATTTCACGGTTTGCTCCAAAAGTCGATGAGAAAAAGGATTTGACAAAACCAGTCACTCCAACACCCTTGCCCAAGAAAAGTGAATATGAAAAGATTGTTGATAAAGGAAAAGCGGTTGTCGAAACACCAAAAGTGATAGCACCTGGCCTTTTTAGGATTAGTCCCACTAATGCGTCTGCCTCCACTTCTAAGACAAATGCGTGCAAAAAGGATAATTCTAAAGAGTCTAGTGATGCTAAAAAGGACAACAATATAAATCCTAATGTGTGTGCCTTACCTTCTATAGGATTAGAATGCACCTCTAGGAGCAGCAGACTAAAGCCTAGGAGCAATACAAGGAACAATAGAGTCTCGCCTGTTTCTACGAGTAATAGCAAGAATAAAGTTGAAGAAGTAGAAGAACACCCTAGGAATTTATCGCTTTGTAATAAGAAACATGATTCATCTGAATGTAATGTCGAAAGTACTGGTTCTAATGCATGTAATGACTCAGTTTGTCTAATATGCAAGAAATGTTTAATTAATGATGTTCATGATGATTGTGTTTCTAAGAATGTGCCTAAACAGAAGTATGTTCCAAAGGGAACTAGTGCCAGATCAAGATCTATAGAAAGATTAGTTGCACGCTTTAGGTCTACCACTAGTAGTCGAATGCCTAGGAACTACCTTAAGTTTTGTATGTGGATACCAACGGGTAGAGAGTTCACTCTTAAGGACGGCAAATTAGAAATAACTCAAGCTAAACAAGTAGCAACTGTCCATGAGTGTGATTCTGCTTTTACTCCTAACCCCATGGAACCCAATTCTACACGGTTTCCAAATACAAACTCTTCTGTTCTTGGCAGGTTATCGAAATATGTTTTTGGATCGTCGACTCGGGTTGCTCCAAGCACATGACCGGGAATTTAAAGCTGCTGATCAATTTCATCTGGAAATTCATGGGAACTGTACGCTTTGGAAATGATCATGTAGCAGCTATTCAGGGTTATGGAGATCTTCAGTTTGGGAATTTTTTGATCACTCGAGTTTACTACGTCGAAGGGTTGGGACACAATTTGTTTTCAGTCGGCCAGTTTTGTGATGCAGATTTAGAAGTTGCAGTCAGGAGAAACACGGTTTTTATAAGAAATTTGGTTGGTGATGATCTCTTAACTGGTAATCGTGGTACAAACTTGTATGCTATCGACATCAACCAAATGGCTTCTACATCACCAATTTGTCTTATGACAAGGGCAACCGAAACTAAGTCCTGGCTGTGGCATAGACGTTTATCCCATCTCAAATTCGACACCATCAACAAGTTAGCCAAAGACAACATCGTCACCGGACTTCCTAAGTTCAAATACACCAAGGAACACCTTTGTCCATCATGCGAACAAGGAAAAAGCAAAAGAGCATCATATAAACCCAAAACCGTACCTAGTTCGGAAGCAAGGTTACATATGTTGCACATGGACTTATGTGGCCCAATGAGAGTTGAAAGCATTAATGGGAAGAAGTATATTCTCGTTATTGTTGATGATTATTCACGATATACTTGGGTAAAGTTTTTGAGATCAAAAGACGAAGCACCAGGCATCATCATCACCTTTCTGAAGCGTATTCAAGTTCTACTTCAAGCTCCAGTAAGGATTATAAGAACAGACAATGGCACAGAATTTACAAACCAGGAGTTAAGAACTTACCTCGAAGATGTTGGAATTACACATCAAACATCAGTTGTTAGAACTCCACAGCAGAATGGGGTAGTTGAAAGAAGAAACCGAACTCTTGTGGAAGCTGCTCGCACAATGCTGATTTTTTCTAGTGCACCACTATTCTTATGGGCTGATGCTGTAGCCACTGCTTGTTTTACTCAAAACCGATCCCTAGTCCATCCGAGATTCAATAAAACCCCATATGAGCTAGTGAACAACCATAAACCTGACATCTCTTACCTTCACGTATTTGGCGCTTTGTGCTATCCGACGAATGACAGAGAAGATCTAGGGAAGTTAAAAGCTAAGGGTGATATTGGAATCTTCATTGGATATTCAGAAAACTCGAGGGCATTCAGGGTGTATAATAGAAGAACGAAAAAGATAATGGAGACGATGAATGTGAAGTTTGATGAGATTTCACAAATGGCTTCTGAGAGATACGCTCTAGAACCCGCGCTTAATCCAATGGCTTCTAATCAAAACGGATTAGGACCCGAACCAAACCAGAAGACTTCTGGACACATCAGTTCAGGACTCGTGCCTAAAGGAGCTCAGTCAACAAACACGGATAAACCTTCAGAACAAGAACTGGAAAATTTCTTCGAGTTAATGTTTGATGAATACTATGGTGGAACTTCGACAAATGCATCTCCACAACATTCCGCTGCACCCGCTCAAAACCATCAACCACCACCACCACAAGATGCATCCACAACAATCGAAGCTGAAGCACCAACTACATCAACATCATCTACATCTACTCAAGCACCTCCAGTACTTGAAACTGTTCTACCAAGCGTTGATGAGCAAAACCAAAACACAAGTTTTCAAGAAGAACCAACAAATAATTCAAACGATGTTGCGTTAGAAGAAGGAGAAGAAGTATTTGAAAACCCGTTTGCAACAGACTCTGCTGAATCTTCTTCAAGGTTACAAGAACCATCTAACACACATTTGTTACACCCAAGGTACCCTTCTACGTTTCAATGGACAAAAGACCACCCAATAGAACATATTATTGGTGAACCTTCAAAGCCAGTTCAGACGAGGAGACAACTTGCCACCGATCTCGAATTGTGCATTTACATTTGCTCAATAAGCCTCAAAGAACCAAAGAACATTCGGGAAGCAATGGCAGAAAACCCTTGGATAGAAGCGATGCAGGAGGAATTTCTTCAATACCTGTTACATGATAGTTGGGAACTTGTTGAACGACCACTTGATAAACGTGTTCTTGATCTCAAGTGGTTGTGGAAGAACAAATTGGATGAGGAAATGACTGTTATTCGCAACAAAGCTCGTCTCGTGGCTAAAGGTTATCCACAAGAAGAAGGGATAGATTTCGAAGAATCATTCGCGCCTATAGCTAGACTTGAAGCAGTCCGGATTTTCTTAGCCTATGCAGCTCACAAAAACATCACAGTCTATCAGATGGACATTAAGACAACTTTCTTGAATGGAACTCTGAAAGAAGAAGTGTATGTGAGTCAGCCAGAGGGATTCATCGACAAAGATCATCCAGACTACGTCTACAAGCTTAAGAAAGCAATTTATGGTCTAAAACAAGCTCCAAGAGCGTGGTATGATGAACTATCATCTTTCTTGCTCAAAAACAATTTCACAAAAGGAACGGTTGATGACACCTTGTTTATTAAAAAGTTCAAAGATGACATTTTGATCGTTCAAATTTACGTGGACGACATTATTTTTGGATCAACCAATCCTAACCATTCAAAACATTTTGAAAATCTCATGAAAAGCAAATTTGAAATGTCCATGATGGGGGAACTAAAATTCTTTCTTGGTTTACAAATACATCAATCCCCTCGTGGTATTTTTATCAATCAAGCTAAATATACAATAGAGATTTTGAAAAAACATGGAATGGAAAATTGTGATTCTGTTGGTACACCAATGGTCACTTCACCAAAAATAGGTGCTGATTTGTTTGGGAAACCAATCGATCCGAAGAAATATCGGAGCATGATCGGTTCTCTCATGTACCTAACTGCTAGCCGACCCGATATCCAATTTGCTGTTTGTTTGTTAGCACGGTTTCAGGCAAAGCCTACCGAACTTCACCTCAAAGAGGTTAAACGGATCTTTCGGTACCTACGAAGCACCATTAACATGGGACTTTGGTATCCGAAGGATTCGGAGTTTAATCTAACAGCATTTTCAGATGCAGACCATGCTGGTGATCAAGTTACAGCAAAGAGTACATCAGGTGGAGCACAATTTTTGGGTGAGAAGCTAGTAAGCTGGTCGTCAAAGAAACAGGATTGTACTGCGCTATGAACCGCCGAAGCTGAGTATGTGTCTCTATCTGCGTGTTGTGCCCAAATTCTTTGGATGCGGACACAGCTCACAGATTATGGCTTTACTTTTGACAGAATACCTATGTATTGTGACTCAAAAAGTGCCATAGCCATCTCGTGCAATCCCGTACATCACTCTAAGACGAAGCATATCAAAGTCCGCTACCATTTCATCAAAGAACACGTGGAAGAGGGTACTGTTGAATTATTTTTCATTAAGACTGATTATCAACTCGCCGATCTATTTACTAAAGCCCTTCCAAAAGAACGGTTTGACTATTTAGTTCGACGAATTGGCATGCGAAGCCTAACTCCTGAGGAGCTAGAACGTCTTCTCGAATCTTCTTGAAAAATATTTTCAAAATCGCTTCGCTGTAAATATTTTTGAAAAAACAAAATACAAAATTTGAAAAACCAACAAAAAACAAAATACAAAAATATAAAATTTTCAAAAAATACAAAAACAATATAAAATCAAAAAATCCAAAAATATTCTTCTCACGACATGTCTCTCGTATAAATCAATATTCTGTACGTTTCTAGAAATGTCATTCAACAATGATACGGATATGTACAGATGCTTGAGCGGGAGTTCTTTAAAATGTTTTTCAAAAACATGTCGTTTCTCTAAAAGTTTCTTCACAATGGCTTTCGTATACTTCAGTACAAAACCCGTACTTCAATGACGACTTCTGATTATTTTCAAATCAAGGACTCGTACGTTCAATGACAAAATCTTTTTCAAAAAGTTCGAGTCTAAACAAACGAAAAAGATTTCAAGCATAAACTCGTTTTCAAACAAAATTCTTGAGCACTTTTTTAAGATTGTTCAAAAGATTTCTTAAAATCTCTCAAAATGAGTGTTCAAGATAACTCGCTCAAAACCCTTAATTGATTTTAAAATATGCTATCATTAAGGGGGAATACAAAAACAAAAATGTTCCATATTCATGCAAAATGAAATCTGTCTTTCTCTCCAAAAAGCTTTTTTAATCTGTTGATTTCAAAAAATATCACAATATGCTATTTTTGAGGGGGAGAAGACATGATTAAAATGAAATCAAAGATGTTTAAAGATTGTGACTGAATCTCAATAGAGCTCGACTCAGTAAGTACCAATGAATTGACGAAGCTTAAAATGTCAGTAATCGAAAAGACTTGTCCTGGACGGGTAATAATTTCAAGCTAGTTTAACTAGTGATGTAAGCGTGTCTCGAATAGGACTTGTCTGAGTAGAGTGTACCGTATCGAGAGACTTTCTTTGGACTTGACCAGGACGGGTAATAATTTCAAGCTAGTCTAACTAGTGATGTAAGCGTGTCTCGAATCGGTCATGTTCACTGAAAGTGGATCAATTCAAAAAGTGCAAACTCCTCCCGCATGTGTAAATTTCTTAAATATTCATGAGCACATGTGAAGGGGGAGACCTTCAAAAGAAATGCAAAACTCTCGAAGTGTCAACAATGTGTTTTTTATCATAAACACTTTGAGAGATTTTCAATAAAAGGTTTTATGGCAATGATAGGATAGTCATGGAGTTATAAGGTGACTAAGGTTAGGGAAAACCGTCCTATGATCCGCCAGAGCCGGAGGGATCTACCCAAGGACAATTCCAATAGATTACAATTAGAAGTCCTTAGGTATGATTGAAAATAAGGAGAAAATGAGAAAGGAGAAAGAAGGGGTTGAAGAATTAAAAAGAAAAGTTATGAAAAAGGGTGAAAAGAAATAGCCCTCCAAATGTTCAACCTTAGGGCAGACACCGGGTTCAACTCATATGCTACTGGTTGTTGCTAAGGTGACACCGGTATTGAAGACAAGACGTCATGGACCCAGTGACGCACTGCACTAAACTTTCTAGCCACTCAAGTTCTCTTTAAAGAGCTTGTTTCATTCCCACGGGGAACCGGCATAATCTATCGACCTGTCTCTTAGAGATGGTTGATATTGAAGCAGGAGACCTCTCCCTAATCTCCGCATAGGAAACCAAATGTGCACTTATCGAGTCTAGAGCCCCGAGATTCATCAAAAGATCTCATAGGAACACATGATATTTCTACACTGGTTGTTCATCATTAAGGACGCCAGATGTAAACTTAAGAGTCCTACGTAGATCTTAGCAATCTGCCAGAACATTTATGAGAGGATTCACTTTTGTGATTCTCAATGATTGAATGGAAATTCCTGCCAGGGTCAACATCAAGCAGCCCTGACAGCAGGTCACTTCGGTAATTCTTTATGGGTTACGCTTAGTGTTCGCGGTGGTTTCAAACGGTCTACAGTCGTGGAGTGATCCCCAGCGACTCACCCAGTCATTGAGCTACTTAGTAGATCTCGTAAGCTCTCTCGAGAGTATCTGACATGGGAACGGCCTTGGTAAGGGTTAGAAGGAGTCTTCACACTATGCTGTTGACGATCTCTAATTCTTATCTGTAAGTACCGGATGTTTTATTGCTAACTGTTTATATGCAGGGACACTTCATCTCCATGGCGACAGATTCCACATGCTCATACATGCATCTCGAAGTCAAAGGAAAGTTCTCACAAAGATCAAAGCAAAGAAAGGTTCAAAGAAAGATTCTACGCAATGTGAAAGAATCTACAGAAGTAAAGTGACAAAGATCTATGTGAAAGAACGGGAACTACAAATGCATGTATCACAAAGACTGAAGATGTATGAGCATGTTAGAATGGCAAACAACCACCACAGACGCAGAAGTGACGAAAGGCAGATAACTCCACATCACTAAGGAACAAAGAACGATGAAAAATCAGTTATCAAAAGATCACAAAGCATGAAGGAACAAAGACTAAAGACTATTCTACAACAACACACAAAGTTAAAGACAAAGAACACGGAAGACCCACTCACGTGGAGCATCATTCGAATGACCACCCCTTAGGGGGAGATTGTTAGCATTAAAATATTTATATATAGAAGTGATGGTCATTCTCATATTGTAACTTTGTGTCGTTTGTTAAGATTAGTAATAGTTTAGTCGTTGGGCATTGGACTTGGCAAGCTAATATGTCATGTTTTATGTTTCATAAGCCTTGTTATTTAAACCATGTAACCAAGTCCAAGCCCAAGTCCATTAGAAAGCCCATGAGGCCTTTCTCTTTTACTATAAAAGGCACCTTACCTCTCATTTGTAAGGTGTGCTTGTGTGTGTATTGTGTGTGTTTTTAATAAAAGTTCTCTTCATCTTTATTTCTATTTCTATAAAGCTAACGCCACACATATATTACCAAGTCACCATCTTTACTTCATCTAGTCAATGTATTTGTGTTAAAGTTGATATATCTAAGGTCCTACACGAACTTTATGCATTAAGTTAGCAAATTCATCGCAAAGCAATTGGCATGTTGACCCAAAAATGATATCATCTACATAGATTTGAATAATAATAAGATGTTGTTCTTTTGTTTAATTGAACAAAGTATTATCTACCATACCCAGTTTTTACTCATTAAGCAAGAGAAAAGATTGTAACCTATCATACCAAGCTTTAGGAGCTTGTTTAAGTCCATACAAAGCCTTTTTGAGATTGTTAACATGATTAGGTTTTTGAAAATCAATAAATACAGGAGGTTGTGCAACATACACTTCCTCTTCGATGACTCCATTTAAAAATGCACTTTTCACATCCATTTGAAAAAGCTTAAAATTATGACTACAAGCATAGGCAAGCAAAATTCTTATAAATTCTAATCGTTCAACGGGTGCGTATGTTTCATCATAATCAATACCTTCTTGTTGGTTATAACCTTGAGCTACTAGCCTAGCCTTGTTCCTACATACTACACCATTTTCGTCAAGTTTATTTTTAAAGACCCACTTAGTTCCTATAATAGGGTAACCACTAGGATATGGGACTAAAATCCATACATCATTTCTTATGAATTGATCTAGTTCTTCTTGCATTGCCATGACCCAATTTTCATCTTTTATGGCCTCCTTAATGTTCTTAGGTTCTATGGTTAATAGAAATGCAAAGTCATTGCTTTTGTCTTGGGCATGTGACCTAACGGTTCTTTCATCTAATTCACCTATGACTTGATCTATGGGATGATATCTTATTTCCTTAATATCTTCCACTCTAGGTAGTATTTCCTCTAGATCATTATTAGACAATTCAATCTTATTTTGACATGCATCTTCTTTTATGATGTCATCATCAACTAAAGGTAATGTTCTAGATTTTGGGGGAGATTCGTCAAAGATTACATTATATGATTCTTCAACTTTTAAGGTTTCCTTATTTAGCACAATGTAGGCCCTTGATGTTAGTGAATATCCTAGAACGATCCCATTGTAATTACTAGTATTGTTAGAGTTTTCTAATGAGTTGAAGATTAAGCATTTACAACCAAAAACTCTAAAGTATTCTAGGGATGGTCTTTTACCTCTAAGAATCTCATAAGGTGTTTTATTAATGATTCTTCTAATCAAGACCCTATTAAGTATGTAAGATGCGGTTTGTACGGCATGACACCAAAACTTTTGAGGTATGGATTGTTCACTTAACATAGTGCGACTCATTTCTTGTAACGTCCGGTTCTTCCTTTCAACTACCCCATTAGATTGAGGAGTGCGAGGAGCCGAGAAGTTATGAGATATACCATGTTTATCACAAAAGACTCCAAATTGAATTTCATTTTCAAATTCTTTACCATGATCCGTTCGAATTGAAACAATTGAACAACCAAGTAGGTTTTGCAAATTTTTCCCTAAGGCTTTGAATTTATTAAATGCTTCATTTTTCGTTTTTAGAAATAGTGTCCAAGTGAATCTTGAGTAGTCATCCACTATTACCAAAGTGTAGAAGTTTCCTCCATAGCTTTTAATAGCGGATGGTCCAAACAAGTCCATATGTAATAGTTCTAAAACTCTTGATGTAGAAATCATATTTACAAGCTTATGACTTGCATGGACTTGCTTACCTACTTTACATGCATCACAAAAATGATTATCAAATTTTTCTTTAGGTAATTTCCAAACTAATTCCTTAGATGCAATGTTGTGAATTAATCGCATGTTAGCATGACCTAATCTCCTATGCCACAGATTTAAATTATCTATAATGGATGCAAGATTGATAGTGTGATTGCAAGACACATTACCTAGTTTTGTATCCTTTTCCTTAGATATGATTTCAAGTATGGTATGCATAACGTCAATATCTTTACTAGGTTGAGATCTTGAAAGTGGCCTTTCCTTAGAGCATACCTAACATTTGAAGTGCATCTCAAAATTTTGGTACCCATTGTTTCTAGGGTCCGACATGGTTAGCAAATAAAAAGCCCAAGTTGAAAACTCTTGGGTCTTGAAGGAATAAATACAATTGTTCGATTCAATATTTTGAAAGGGTAGACAGAGAATTGTTTTGAAAATATGTTTTGTTTTGAAAGTTGGGTCTTACATACCTTTGATCTAAAGAATATGGTCTCATGTTTGGCGTAGGTAGGACAGGTCTTTGGTCTATTCTAGCGTGAGTATATTTAAGACCATTTTATGGACCAGGGTTGAAGTATGGTTTTGTGGTTTCTTTCCATCCAATGGGTCTTTGATTATGTCAAGTATTTGCAAGAGGAACTTGAGTATTGATAGGTTTGATAAAACTTTTAGTATGAACACCTCTTTTTCTCAGAATCCTAGCGCACTTCTGGCGCATTGACGCGTCAACCAGCGCATCAGATTCGGAGGATTTGACAGTTTTATTTTTGTTTACTTTCTCAAAATTTAGGGGTTTAGCTATATTTTTGGAAGTGGTTTTCTCGTTGTTTGCCAGTTCAAGACCTTCCTTATCTTGGGACACTTTTTGATGATTCAACGTCTCATTTAAATCATTGTCAATCTTTTTGAATTTTGTAACATTTAATGACTTTAGTTGAAGTTCCGAGACTTCTTCACTCAAAGAGACAACCTTAAGTGTGAAGTTTTCACAATCTTTACATGGTTCAACATTCTCATGTAGAGTGACAGGTCTCTTTATTTCAATTTCAAGTTCATTATTTTTGTGAAGTGCTTTAGAAAGTTCCTTTTGAAAAGATAGTTTTTCTTTCATAGTTAATTTTAATTTTCTAAAAACCTCCTCATAGTTATTAAGTAATTCCTCATTTTCCTATTGCAGTTCATTTATAAAAGAAGTTTTGCTAGTAGTAGGGTTATGTTGTACCTCATGAGACTTAATCGCCATAAGCCATGTTGCTTCCATGTTTGCTTGATTGCCATCTTCATCGTCACACCAAACATCACCAACAAACGCTTTATAATGTAGAGGATTTGGACAATCACTAATGAAGTGATCCTTTTCGCCACAATTGAAGCATCCATCATCACGCTTTGAGCCTTGACCATTCTTGTTTCTACGATCATTAGTACAGTAATCAACCCGATTCCTTTGTTGAAACTTTCCACCTCTTCTAAAAATCTTTCTAAAATTCTTAGCTATGAGGTTGAATTCTTCATTGTTCATTTCTTCTTCATCACTTTCTTCAAAGCTACCACCAACTTCACTTGCATGAATTTTAGTGACTTTAGCTCTAAGTGCCAAAGATTTCCCATTTTCCTTTTTGTTTTTTGTCACAACTTTGTTACTTTCAAGAATCATTTCATAAACTTTGAGATTCCCGATAAGCTCATCTAGAGGAAGCTCCGCCTAGTTCTTTGCTTCTTCAATAGCTGTAACCTTAGGTCGCCACTTCACCAGAGGAGCACCAAGAAATTTTCTAACATGATTCTTGTTGTAAAAGCTAGGAACCAATGCCGTGAGGCTTGTGATAATAGCATTGAATCGTGTATAACCATTGTCAATGGTTTCTTCTTCCAAGATTACAAACTTCTCATATTGTTGAATGAGTAACTCAATCTTGCAATCCTTAACTTGTGAGTTCCGTTGATGAGTGATGATGAGAGAATGCCAAATCTCCTTGGCGGTTTTGCACACACGGACTCTCTCGAACTCCCTTCGAGCTAGAGCATTGTAAATCATCATCTTAGCCTCTTGATTTTTGACAATCTTCTTCTTCTCATCTTCTTTGAGTTCCGAATATGGCTTCTCAACCATCAACTTGGTTTCCGGATCAACCATCATGAAAACAAAGTCTCTGTATTGAATGACCTCCCACAAGTCAAGGTCCTTGAACCTAACATAGGTCTCAAACCGGGTTTTCCAAAAACAAAATCCTTCGGTTTCTAGCAAAGGTGGTCTTTGCATAGAACATCCCTCTACATAGTTCTCTTGAGCCATGGATCTATACTCTGCTTTACCAAAAATCTTAGTTAGGACGTTAGATTTTTGGAAAATAAGTTTTTGACTTAAAACGACTTCTCTGGAAGGCTTTAATGCTCAAAAACTTAAGTATACCGCTCTGATACCAATTGTAGAACCGTAGAGGGGGGGGTGAATACGGTTTCTTCGGCTTTTTGGATGTTTAAAAACTTTAAGCCAAAGTGAACATGTCACAACTCATCATTTCAGGTCATTTCCCGAACTTTGGAAAAACACTATTCATCAAATACTATTCATCAAAACACTATTCATCAGTTTACTATTCATCATTTTTTGTGTCAGTTTGACATTCCGAGAAGCATTCAAAAAATTTACTATTCACTGAACACTATTCATTTCCAGAAAAGATTTCATCATTCACTTGCATTACACATTTCATCGTAAATTTAGTTTACGGGTATTCAAATTCGCGTAACCGGATTTGGTTTAGGTGCGAATTCATTTCATTAGTGTTAAGGACACTGCATACGGACTGGAGATAGTCTGCATATCATCATAATAGCATATTCATGTTATACCACTCTTAGGATTTTCAAATTTATATATTTGATACATTTAACGTTTTTCTTATAATTATTTATAATAAACGTTAACACCCGGTTTATACACGACGAATATATCTAAATATTCCCACGATGGTCCCGACATATTTTTATATCCATTTTATCATCATAAAAGTAATGACATTCATTTACCCAGTATTTTGGAAATTTATTTTATTTATAACGTAAGCTTATGAATATTACGACGGTTTTTCGTGAAAACTAAACAATAATCACCCGAACACTCAGTAATTGTACCCAACATATTTTTATCATTCTTATGACTTTATTAAGTCCCGGTTAACTTCATTAATATTTATTTCTAGCAAACCTGGTACCTGATTATAACTAATACTTACACTAAACTACAACTAATAATACACTATATTTTCTAAGTGATCAAAACCGATTTCTCTTCTCCTTTTCACATTGAAACCGGCCACATGCCCACTCCTAGACATCATGTGCTTTATTTTTAATCTCATGCTCTTATGTACACTTATTATATAATAAACCTCTAAAACATAAACATGTTTATATCTAAGAATCATAACCTAACTTTTTCATAAGCCAAAAAGTTTTCATCTTCTTCTTTCTCCCCTCATACCTCACGACCCAACATCCATCACCATGATCCATCCATGATTTTCCAAAGTACAAAGCTACAAAGTTGTTCATTTCATCATCCTAATCAAGAATCATAACACAAAAACACAAGTAATCCAAGATTTCTCATCATCTAATCACCTATTATTACAAAGTGAGTTATCAAATTTATTTTCATGTTTTCATCTAATTAACATATGTATCTTATGGTATTCATGCTTAATTTCATGCACAAACTAGCTATACCACTTTATTTTTGTATACTTTTTGAACATACAAACCCTAGATTTTGATTTAGGTGTTCCTTTGTAAAATTAACATGATTACTAGTGATTAGGAACCCATGGCACCCTAAGAAGGTGTATGGTAGGATTAGTATAGATTTGTGGTGTTTGCAAGAGATTTGGTTGAAGTAAAAACTAGTTTTGAACCTTGGAAATGGATTTGTAACAAGTAAATATACATTCTGTCCCATTTTGGTAAATTCTGAAAAATCAGTAAATACAAAGTAAACTTTGGCAAAATTTTTAGAAAATACTTTCAAAAATGAATCCGTAAGCGAAAGAACGGATTAAAACGAGTTTATAACGAAGGAGATATGATTTTTGCAAGTTTAACGACGAAAACTATTTTCTGAAAATTGTACATGCTGTCCCACGATTTTCAATGGGCAATCTGAGGTGTAAAACTTGATCTAGCCATCCCGGCTTATCAAAAATATATTAGTATGTTGTCCCACGATTTCGGGGATATAAAGAACGTAGAAAACAAGCTTATAACGACCAAGATATACACGTTTCAAATCGGCGAAACTCTATTTATTTCCATCAGCTTTTTAGCAAAATATTACCAAGTATAGAAACACCGTTTTTGTAAGACATCATGTTGAGAGCCAATTTACTCATTGATAAACTCATTTTTGGAAAATTTACAGCATTGACAAAAAGTTAGTTCACCCAGACTAGTTTTCAAAACATCTAGCCGTTTGTCAAAAGGATTTATAACGAACAACTTATGGACTTCCAAACTTTCCCAAAAACTGCCCGGAATCTGCCAAAACAGCCCAAATACCTCACTTGACGGCTAATTATCTTTATGATCGAGACCTGTATGGACAAACTTCACTTCTCTGACTTTTTAGATATGGTGAAAATCTTCTCAAAACTATTGAGCTTCTTTCCTAACTCTTAATATTCACTATTTCACGACTAGTTTTACCAGACCATTTTGTCACTAATAGAAATAATACTTCTACGTACTAAATCCTAGATTTTCTATAAATACTACCAAAGTGCCAAATTCTTAACCATCGAAGTACTTATGATTACAAGCGTATTTATACGACTATTAAACGTTATTTCAAGGTTTTCAAAGCAAGGAATTCAACACTACCATTTATATATACGATATATATATATATTACAACTAGTTTTATAAGTCTAGTTAGACTTATTTTTCCCAAGTTATGGAAAAACATATTACTTTGACAATAACAAGTATTTTCAAGAGTAGAGTGGTATAGGAAACATGTGCATGGACATTCATAACATCATTTCATGATCTAAAGTAGATCGTTCATCATTCATATTAGGTTGCGGCTAGTGTGCGCGCCTTGTTTTTCAGCTCATTACATGCTCATGGTACCATCATATTGGGTTGCGGCAGCTAATTGTTCATTGGTGTTCATTTCATTTCATCATAGTTTCATCAGTTAAGGTGAGTCATAGCCCCACTTTTACTGGTTTAATTACTTTACAAACTCTTTGGGGGAGATACATGCTTAAATACTCGTGTTATACTTTTATACGATTTCAAATCCCACGGGGGAGAATACATTGCAACAACTATTTTTGTACATGCCCAAGTATTACAAATTCCATACATTGCTTAAGTTGCCTTACTACCACTTCATGACAAGTCCCCTTTATTATCATGGACCGTTAATTTTAGTGCTAAGCGAGAGTGAGTGAATAGATCTATTGAGGGTGACGCCTCCATTCGTGTTTGGGTTGCTCCAACGAGACGAATGCATTTCATGTCTTATCAAATTGAGTGCCTGGTAGACACTCTGTTGGGGCCATTACAAAGTCTAGCTTCGGGGTCATGAGCTTAAGAGACAATGTAGCATTTTTGACATTCTTGTCGGTTTACTATATACTTGTGGCTATTGTACATACAAAAATTACTTATGGAATTACGATACTTTTCCACTACTATTACTACTGGATTACGATGCCTTTGCATCAGCCTTATTACTGAATTACAATGCTTTTGTATCAAACTTATTACATTTGGCAGTGGGTTGTAAACACACAGGTTACAAGTCTCTAATGGCGGGACTTGGAACTGAGTGGATTTACGATGCCTTTGCTGGGAAATCTTCATTCATATGCATACATTCTTTTTCACAAGACTCTATGAACTCACCAACCATTGTGTTGACACTTTAGCATGTATTTTCAGGTTTTAAGCAATGGCACGCTACAAGAGGTTTTGGCAGGGCAGGGCATGGTCATAGAAGACTCTGATTTAATCATTTGGGGACGGTTTTTAACTATTTTAATGGCCTACTTCCGCATTATTTTTAACAATGTAGATTCAACATTTTGGTTAAATAATTTTATTCTAAATGATTGAAGTGAAAACCTTTTTGTACTTGTGTTGTGATATCAATTGAGTTACACCCCAGCTACATGTATGCTTCTGCTGGACCCGATTCTGGGGGTGTAACAGAACACCAAGCGGTTGTATAATAATCAACAACCACTATCACAACAAAAGTATATAAAACAAGTAAAAGACACAACGTTATATACTGGTTCAGGATGGGAGGTTTATACCATCCGTACATCCAGTTGCGAATCCGCGACTCCGATACTATTCAATAGTATAATCCTTTCGGTGGACTACAAACCGTTACAATTCACTCCACCAATATTCACCAATATTGATGCTCACAAAGAAGGAGTTACCCACCAACGGTATTCCGCCCTCGGAAACCACCCAAAAGAATCTCACAATTCGACTTTACCTAAGGATCACAAAGATCTATACCAAGACTTCTACCCGGAAGTTTGAGAAGATCTCTACCAGACTTCCACCCATAAGTATCAAACCCCAACTAGATCCCCAATGATCTAGGCTTGGTCACCAAGACACAAGACTTCCCTTACAAATAATTGAATGAATGAATGAATGTTTGTTCAATCAAGTCCTAACCTAACCTAGAGACTCGATTGTAATAGAAAGGGTATAAGAAAGAAGACCCTCGACACAATCACAAGAGTGGATTAGGTTCTTGTGATTCTTCCCTTGTAAGTAGATGTGTTCTTCCAAAGATGTTAGTGTGATAATCAAGAACACAAGATTAGAGATTGAGATAGAGATAGATATTTGAGAGTGTTTAGAGAGAAATAATCTAGAGAGAAAGAATAATGGAAAGGGGTGAGGAATAAAAGAGGCATGGGTGGTATTTATAGGCCAAGAACCAAACTTGGGAAAAATTTACCGAGGCCGGCGCGTCACCCGCATGTCAAAGCGCGGGCAGCGTGCCAGGACTCTGTCTCAAGTTTTCCCAAAACTTCGGTGTTGGACCTTGTAAATACCTATCCTTGCTAAACCCCCAATTGTACTTCACACTAAACCTTAACATTAATCATTCTATGGTTTGCCATCTCAAATAGCAAATTTGGAAAATGTTTTGTGAAGTGTTTAAAGAGAAACCAAAGTGCCAAGGGTTTAAAGTGTAGATAGGGTAATTTGGAAGGGGTAGAAGTGTATCTCCTCACTTGGCATAGAAAAGAGAGAAAGAATATGCCAAGGAATATTCCAATGCTTGGGGGGAAGAATGAGATGGAGGGTTGAGATGAAATGGTTTGAATTGGATGGCTATGATCAAAGGGAGCCTCCTTTAGTTTTCAAACAATTTGGCATGTGTGGAATGTGGATGGTTGAGATGAATTCATTTGAAATGGATGGCTAGGATCAAAGATGCCTAGGTTAGGGTTGAGAAGAATATTCCAAGGAATATGCTTTGCTTGGGGGAAAAGGAGAAATGGAGGGTTGAGATGGTTTTGGTTTGAATTCAATGGTTGAGATCAAGCACGTGTGGTGGCATAGATAGGAGAGATTGGATGGATGGTTGAGATGAGTTTAGTTTGAATTCAATGGCTGAGATCAAGCCCATGTGATGATATAGAGATGAGGGGTTGGATGGATGGTTGTGATGTGTTGTTATTTCAAATCAATGGCTTGGATGAGAGGAGCCATATTAGGGTTTCAAACAATTCCCCATGTGTCAAAAATGAAGGGATGAGATGTTTTGTAAGGGAATGGATGGTTTAGATGTAGTGTTTAAGGGAATATGTAAGGTTGTAAGAGATTGTGTAAGAGAATATTTGATTTGGATATGATTGGATATGATTGGTTTTGTCTTATGTATAAATTGGATTAGGAGAGGATTAAGGCATAATCTAATTGTCATTAAGAGGAAAAGGTTTAGACAATCAAGATTATAAGTTGAGAAAATCATAGGTTACTTATAAGTTCATGTAACACAACGTCGAGAATCCATAGTTTTATATCTCGTGACTTTCCATGACTCGACGTTCTCAACTAATACCTTGGTTCAAACAAGTTAAGTGCTTTGCCTTGATGTAAAGCATAACCCAAGTAGGAAAGGATGCGTTTGCGCAAAGTGACCTTTGACTTAGTTTGACCAATAGGGGAGTAAACCCGTTACGTAATTAGAGAAGACGTAAGCACGGGATATAAGCATATGGATGCTTCAACACGATGTCACATGAAATATATAAGCTCCCTAAGTTTAGAAAAGCCTTGGCTAGAGGCGATAGTTAGGAAACATGAGTTGGCGTTTTCCCGTAAATTGGTGTTCTAAAAGTGGGATCTCTCAAGTCTCAAAACTTGTTTCGAGTGTTCTCAATTAAACACATAACATATTCATATATGTATTGAAAGATCCACATTTGTCGGGAAAGGGGAAAGCCGACTTTCAAAATTCGCCCGGAACCATAAAGACTCCTAGCGCATCACCCGCGCGGGCAGCGCGCCAGGAGCAGACATTGGTTCCGGCGATTTTGGGCTAACTTTTGTTATTTATGTGTTTTGTTGGTTTGTTTGTCATCATTAAAACATAAAGAGATCTTGATCAAGTTGCCTCAACAATCTCTCCCTTTTTGATGACGACAAATAAAAACCAAAAGCAAATAAAATTACCAAACTTAGCGAAGACAAAGTGCGCCTTTGGTGTAGCTTTGCGTCTTGACCTTTGCCTTGTAATTTGGTGAAGCCTTTAACATTACTTGAATGGTCTTCACGCTCTTTCTTTCTTTCTACCCCTTTTGTCGAATCAAAAAGGCGGGATCGAATATGCTCCCCCTAGATCGTTGCTCCCCCTTGTTACAAGGCGGGGATCCATGGGTCAAGATCCTCACCTTTTCGGTGGCCTAGCTACCTATAGAAATCACAACCTGCAACCAACAAGAAATCCTCACATGTGAAAGTTTTTAAAATAGGTTACGTTACCATTTGGAGACTTGCAACATGGGTTAGTTCACAATAATATGACAAGTTATATAAGTTCCAAAAGATTGCATTTCATTTAATATGCTACACATTTTATTAAACAATAACTATCATAGTAATTTATCTAAAAGCACTATACTAGTACTTGATGGCAACATAAAGATGTGATGTCTAGATTCCTAGGTTTGTGCCTAGGTTGAACTCTTCTTTGACTATCTTCCCTTTCCCATTCACCTTATCATCTTCCAACTTCCTATTCATTTTGGACATAGTGGCAAGCAATTCCATGATTCCTTCATGGATGGACAAGAGCATTACCCTAAACTCAATCCTTGATTATTTGAGAGCATTGACCATGTGTGCGGTGTTTTTAAAACAGATGGAGTACTCATCTTTACACAACCTTGGACTTAATGGTTCCTTGATTAAGTCTCACACTTCACTTTCCGCGAATGTCCTTAACTCATACTCAAACTTAATCCTATCATTACCTTCCTTCTTCATCATATCCGTGAAAGACCTTTTCAATCTCTTAGAGCTCCCCGGGTATTGATTTCCTTGATTATTGTTAACGGACCCTTCCGAATGAGACATGATTCCTATTGTGAGAGTTATTTTCTAAAGTATGGTGGAGGAAGTTATGTGTTCTAAGAGAAGTCTCTACAGATCTAAAATAGGATGAAGATGTGAAAAAGGGAATTATTATCCAATGGTTAAGACAAAAGGTTGTAAGATTATTTGTGAAAAGTAGGAGTTTGTTGGTTCATAATTAAAGAATTGTACTAGAGATTCTTCCACCATTTCATATTTATCATTTATATCCTCATCATCTTCTAGTTATCTCATTCCTAATCCTAATCTTAAAAAATTGAATTGATCTTTATCTAAGGGTTTTGCCAGGATCTTAGAGATGTTGTCATCACAAGAAATTTTCTCTATGGTGATATGGTTCTTAGTGATGTTGTCTTTTAGAAAGTGATGTCTAATTTCAATGTGTTTTGTGCGAGGGTAATCAATTGGGCTTGAATTTAGATTGATAGAGCACGTATCGTCACATAGTATAGGTACTTTGTTTAATATGGCGTTATAATCAACAAACGCTTGCTTCATCTATAAATTTAAATCGCGTAAAACGTAAAATAAGAACCTACAAATGTGCATATTCGAATAGTGATTTTAGTATCAACTGTATCTCCTACATGATTTGAATTGGCATAAACCAATACTTTTACCCCTGAATCCTTTGGATACCAAAGACCTAGATGTTGAGTTCCATTAATATACCTAAATATTCTTTTAACGGCCTCTAAGTGCGAAATTTTGGGATTTTTTTGAAACCTAGCGCAAAGGCAAACACTAAACATTATATCAGGCCTACTTGTCGTTAGATAGAGCAAGCTTCCTATCATACCCCTATACTTAGTACTATCAACGGATTTGTTGTCATTGTCAAGGGTGAGAACTCTTTTTCTAGTGATAGGGGTTTTTGTAGCCTTAGAATTTTCCAAGCCAAACTTTTTAAGCATTTCACCAATATACTTAGATTGATTGAAAAATATCCCATCACTTAATTGATTGATTTGTAATCCTAGAAAGAAACTAAGTTCACCCATCATGCTCATTTTGAACTCATTATGCATTAAGTTTGCAAATTCATCGCAAAGCGATTGGCATGTTGATCCAAAAATGATATCATCTACATTGATTTGAATAATAATAAGATGTTGTTGTTTTGTTTTAGTGAACAAAGTATTATCTACCATACCAATTTTGTACTCATTCAGTAAGAGAAAAGATTGTAACCTATCATACCAAGTTGTAGGAGCTTGTTTAAGTCCATACAAAGCCTTTTTGAGCTTATAAAGATGATTAGGTTTTTGAAAGTCAATAAATCCGGGAGGTTGTGCAACATACACTTCCTCTTCGATGACTCCATTTAAAAATGCACTTTTCACATCCATTTTAAAAAGTTTAAAATTATAACTACAAGCGTAAGCAAGCAAAATTCTTATAGATTCAAATTGTGCAACGGGTGCGTATGTTTCATCATAATTAATACCTTCTTGTTGGTTATAACCTTGAGCTACTAGCCTAGCCTTGTTCCTACATACTACACCATTTTTGTAAAGTTTATTTATAAAGACCCACTTAGTTCCTATAATAGTGTAACCACTAGAATATGGGACTAAAATCCATACATCGTTTCTTAAGAATTGATCTAGTTCTTCTTGCATTGCCATGACCCAATTTTCATCTTTTATGGCCTCCTTAGTGTTCTTAGGTTCTATGGTTGATACAAATGCAAAGTCTTGGTTTTGTCTTGGGCATGTGACCTAACGGTTCTTTCATCTAATTCACCTATGACTTGATCTATGGGATGATCTCTTATTTCCTTAATATTTTCCACTCTAGTTAGTATTTCCTCTAGATCATTATTAGACAATTCAATCTTATTTTGACATGCATCCTCTTCTATGATGTCATCATCAACTAAAGGCAATGTTCTAGATTTTTGGGGAGATTCGTCAAAGATTACATTATATGATTCTTCAACTTTTAAGGTTTCCTTATTTAGCACAATGTAGGTCCTTGATGTTAGTAAATAACCTAGAAAGATCCCATTGTAATTACTAGTATTGTTAGAGTTTTCTAATGAGTTGAAGATTAAGCATTTACAACCAAAAACTCTAAAGTATTCTAGGGATGGTCTTTTACCTCTAAAAATCTCATAAGGTGTTTTATTAATGATTATTCTAATCAAGGCCCTATTAAGTATGTAAGATGCGGTTTGTACGGCATGACACCAAAACTTTTGAGGTATGGATTGTTCATTTAATATAGTGCGACTCATTTCTTGTAACGTCCGGTTCTTCCTTTCAACAACCCCATTAGATTGAGGAGTGCGAGGAGCCGAGAAGTTATGAGATATACCATGTTCATTACAAAAGACTCCAAATTGAATTTCATTATCAAATTCTCTACCATGATCCGTTCGAATTGAAACAATTGAACAACCAAGTAGGTTTTGCAAATCTTTCCCTAAGTCTTTGAATTTATTAAATGCTTAATTTTTCGTTTTTAGAAATAGTGTCCAAGTGAATCTTGAGTAGTCATCTACTATTACCAAAGTGTAGAAGTTTCCTCCATAGCTTTGAATAGCGGATGGTCCAAACAAGTCCATATGTAATAGTTCTAAAACTCTTGATGTAGAAATCATATTTATAAGCTTAGGACTTCCATGGACTTGCTTACCTACTTTACATGCATCACAAAAATGATTATCAAATTTTTCTTTAGGTAATTTCCTAACTAATTCCTTAGATGCAATGTTGTGAATGAATCGCATGTTAGCATGACCTAATCTCCTATGCCACAGATTTGAATTATCTACAATGGATGCAAGATTAATAGTGTGATTGCAAGACACATTAGCTAGCTTTGTATCCTTTTCCTTAGAGATGATTTCAAGTATGGTATGCATAACATCAATATCTTTACTAGGTTGAGATCTTGAAAGTGGCCTTTCCTTAGAGCATACCTAACATTTGAAGTGCATTTTAAAATTTTGGTACCCATTGTTTCTTGGGTCCGACATGGTTAGCACATAAAAAGCCCAAGTTGAAAACTCTTGGGTCTTGAAGGAATAAATACAATTGTTCGATTCCATATTTTGAAAGGGTAGATCAAGGATTGTTTTGAAAATATGTTTTGTTTTGAAAGTTGGGTCTTACATATCTTTGATCTAAAGAATATGGTCTCATGTTTGGGGTAGGTAGGAGAGGTCTTTGGTCTATTCTAGCGTGAGTATATTTAAGACCATTGTATGGACCAGGGTTGTAGTATGGTTTTGTGGTTTCTTTCCATACAATGGGTCTTTGATTATGTCGAGTATTTGCAAGAGGAACTTGAGTATTGTTAGGTTTGATAAAACTTTTAGTATGAACACCTCTTTTTCTCAGAATCCTGGCGAGCTTCTGGCGCGTTGACGCGTCAACCAGCGCGTCAGATTCAGAGGATTTGAGAGTTTTAATTTCATTTACTTTCTCAAAATTTAGGGGATTAGCTATATTTTTTGAAGTGGTTTTCTCGTTGTTGGCAAGTTCAAGACCTTCCTTATCTTGGGACACTTTTTTTATGATTCAACGTCTCATTTAAATCATTATCACTCTTTTTGAATTTTGTAAATTTAACTACTGAGGTAAAACCCATATTTAATTTAATAACAAAATCCATTTGCATGTGAAGATATCCAAAGGAAATTATGAGATTGACTTACAACAAGTGAAAAATCACCATCAACCTATTTAGGGCTTGATTAAAAACGACCAAGAGACACCACCACAAACTTGGACCTTCTCTTCTACTCTTCAAATAGAGCTTGAGGGCTATGGAGATGGCTCTAAAATAATCTTGAGGAAGACTTCATGAAAACTTCAATAAAACATCAAGAAATATCAAGAAAACCTTCAAATCTTTGATTCAAATCACCATCTTCTTCAAGGATCTTCAAGAGGATGATGTGGTGATGATTTTGTGATAAAAAATTGGCTGAGATGGTGGTGTTTTGGTGGTGATTTCGGCAGAAAGCACAAAGGGAGGAAGGCAATGGATGGTTTTTCTCTAGATTTGCATGTGAAGAAAAGAGAGAGAATGATAATGATTAGATTTCTTTTAAATAAAAATAGTGTGGAGTGTGTGAGAGTATATGGCCAGTTTTAGGAGTAAAGTGGGGAGGTATTATAATGTTTTTTATAATGTATGTATAAGTTTATTAATGTGTTGGAGTTGATTATGTAAGGTAATGAGTAGTATATATGGGTTTTAAGTGGTGATTTGGAAAGGTGAAGAGTGGTGAACGACCAAGGCTTGAAAAACAAGGTTAGAGATTATATTTTATTAATATTCGATTAATAATTGGTGTATTAGTGTGTTTGTGGGGTTTAAATTAAGCGTACGGTCTTAAAAACGCGAATTACGCAGTACCGGCTGACCTGAAAACGTGAATTTTATAAAAGTGTTATAAAAATATTATGAAATTGTTGTGAAGTATTAAAATGGCTAACTTTAATATTTCATGGAAGCTTTTGGGTTTGCCGAAGTGTTTAAACGTCGTTAAAATTGAAACCGTGAATTGAAAAACACATTTGGTGACACCGGTTCTTGTTAAAAGTGACGTAAACTATAAAAATGAAATGAAAAGTATAAAATCACTTGTAAATATGAAAATAGATTAAAGTTTATAGAATATGTAAAATTTTCATAGTATAAGGTTGGTTCAGGTTGTTAAAACCATAAAACGTAAATTTAAATCGCGTAAAACGTAAAAGGTGCAAGGTTTACATAAAGTTGGAAAAAGTAAATTATGACTTTTAAAATAGGATTGTAAGGAAACAACGGTGCATAGAAAGTGTAGACTGGACATAGTATAGTCGCGGTTGAATGAATTGGACGTGTTATGACGTACGCGGATAGCTTCCGACGAAATTAATAAAAAAAAAAGAATTGTTAAATAATAAGAATATTAAAATTAGTGACATGAAATTTACGAAATGTCACAATACATACCCCTTAAGAGAGCTCCGTCCCAGAGCTTAACTCGCTTTATCTCCTGACAGTTTGAGAGGATCACTTGATTTGATCACACACCATGGGTGTTGGACCTTTTAATGTGTAAATATGATACTTTGAGTGAATATGATTAAGTATGCGGAATCTACTTAATCACACTTAGAATGTTTATTGGAAATGGAACTGTGATGCTTGTGTTTATTGAACAAAGAACAATGAAAGTATTTCACCAAATGATTCAATATTATTCAGAATAATACGAGTGATCTTCACTATCACTAGGGTTACAAAGACCTTGAATCTTATGTTTTGTTCTATTGTTTTTCTCTATGTATATGTCTATTTCTATCACACTTTTATCACACACTTTTATCACACACTTTTTTCACGCACTTTTTATACACATATCTAAGATCTTCCTTTTATAGTCCAAGGAAAGATCTTTTACAATCTATATGACTCATCTAATTTACTAGCTTATGACTAAGCTTCATTCTAGCTAGTTGATGACTTATCATGTTAGTCATTAAGATACAACATGTATCTAGGATTACAACTCACTTGGAGTGTTCAATTTGTTGACTACAACAAAGATATTATCTTGTATATGAGTCAGTAGAATAAGCTGTACTTATCTACACAGCTGTTGGTATGAGTCATAGTAGCATCAGCAGAATCCATCAGCAGAAACACTATCAGTAGAAAACGTTCTTCAGCAGAATCCATCAGTGGAAACTTGCTTTGTGCTTTATCAGCAGAAACATACTTGATATATTTCCTTAAACCTTTATGCTGATTCTTCTGTTTATTTAATTCCCAACACAGTTCACTTGCGAAAAGATGAGGATACTCGTAAGGAATGAAATCTAGAATAACTAACGATGTGGTTCGATTCTCCTTGTCTCAAAATATGGTGCAGAGTGAGGTTGACTATACACGATAAAGATAGAGTGAGGATTTGTTTAGTTGTTTTTCTCGATCGTATAAATACCGCTGAATTGTTATACTCACATAAAAATTATGTGATTCTCGAAGATCAAGTAGAAGATCAATTAGACATAACCCATGTATAACTATTCATAGTATTTGAAAAATCTAAGTCGAACATAGGTAGTCAGACTACGTTCCACTCTCCCATGGTTAAATATAGGTGCCTAGACTATATTTAATCGAGGTTCGATAAAATTTTCAAATACTTAACTTAGTTATACTCGTGATATGTCCATTGTTGGACAAGTATGGAGTTTGCATAACTATCTTATATACAAAGAGTGATATAAGTTTATACATACGTAAGAATCAATCATAAGTAAGTAGTATGAGTATGTAACACAAGCGAATAAGGAAAATGCAAGCAGAAAAGGAAGTTTTATGCAGTTCTAAATCAATCCACATCGGGCCAGAATCACAGACCTTTAACAATGAAGGTTTCAAAAGAGAACTTGATGAATGTAGAGAAAGTTACTGAACTTCAGCTTTTGCAGATAATGAATCAGTTTATAAGAATTATAGAAGAATAACGAACAATAACATAATAACAAAATAATTCTGATTTGCAAGAAAATATCTAAATGATTTATAGGGTGGTGAAAATTTTGGTATAAGGTAAATGACAGAGCGATTTATAAGATGATAACAAATAGTTTATTCGGAACTAGTCAAAACAGTTTATGTAACGGTAGTAAATTACTGATTTAGTTTATAAGATGGTGGTTATGTTGTTTGTAAGGGAGTGAGAAAATGATTGATGGATGGTGACAAACATTGCGAATTATTTTAGTGAAATGATTTAAAAAGCGGTAGAAAAATAGTTAAGTTAACGGCAAAATCATTTGTAAGGTGCTTAAAATAGTTTATATAAGACTAACAAAGGTGTTCATAAGTTGATAGTAAGTATGGTTATACGCTATACAAGGTATTCGTAAGGTAGTTCTTTGGAGAGTAGTAAATACGTTTGATAATATCGTGAAATAAAGTTTATATGGTAATAACGAAGTTGTTTATAAAATGGTAGTGAATTTCCAAGGTAAACAAATAGAATGTGTTGGGTTTCATATAAAACACCGTTGTGTAAGGTCATGAAAAGATTTTAAAGCTCATAGCATTACTCACGATTTTTAGGAAAATAAATGAGACCACTATGTCACCCACAATGTACGAGAAAGTTTTTAGAGGATCATCAAAATGAATAAACATGTATTTAATAGTTTAGTAATCTTGGTGAAATAGGTACATAATTGAGAGAATAAAGTTTGACATGATGGTTTGTAGGTTGAGTATAAAGGGGGTAAGAGTCGGTAAAGCATTTAGAAAAGTAACCTTTATAAAAATAAGAAATAGTGCTATGGTAAATAGATATAAGCAGTCGAGAGAGAAATCCGGTATATATAAATAATCTTTAGATAAATAGTATCAATAGCGGTGCTTCAGAAGATAAACTGAAATGCTTAGAAAAATATAAGTGCACGGGGAGTAAGAAAACCAATAGATATTGATAAATTGTAACATGTTTCGATGTTATATGAAATGATATAACATACGACGATGAAAGAGTTTAGAGACCATTGTAATCACATACAATGTTTGATAAATAAGAGAGACCATTGTATTCGCATACAATGTCTGATAAGTAAGAGAGACCATTGTAATCGCATACAATGTCTGATAAATAAGAGAGACCATTGTAATCACATACAATGTCTAAGAGAGACCATCATGTAACTCAAAATGGTTAGAAGAGTTTAGTATTCATGTGAGAACTTTATATAGAAATATATCAATGTTTCAGGATCAAGCAAGATAGTCGAGAGAGAAAGAAAAAGAAAAATTATCTTATGTACATATAGTAATATTCACTATATGTATACGTATAGTAACGGTGCACTCGAAGATGTATATAAATTTCCGGATGGAAATTCAAAATGCACATGAATAGCATAAAATACAATAAGGAAGTTTAGTGCACAAAAGCTTATATATATAAGAGTGATACTTTCGCGGATTATCGGATGAGTTAAGAAATAATTATAGTACTCCTATAATTATCCCTAATATAGTATGATTAAGATATATATACGAGGAAGAAATAGGAAGCTCAGGAGTAGGCGCGCATGGATATAGGACAAGATGATGGAAGCTCATGATTTTGAAAAAAAAATTATTATAGTCTAGGTTTTTAAAAACAAAAAGACCTAGTTCACTATAATTTGTGCTCTAGTACCATTCTATAACACCCCCATTTTAGGATCGTAGTGGAAAGGGACTGGGGATGTTATATACTAGTCACATTGTACAAATATAATAAACACTTTAAAACAAAGTCATTTTTAAAACTTCACATTCGATTATTTATCAGAGTTAAAAAAGGTCCCAAAAGTTTTTAACATAATCCAAAGTTACGTAAGTTTAAAAGTTTGAAACATTATCGAATTAAAAATTTTATTAAACATGAGCCATCAAGTAGATATCCATTTCTTTGCGCCACTCATCCAAGCTGAAAGTCACTTATGGACCTGAGAAAATACATGCTAAAAAGTCAACACAAAGGTTGAGTGAATTCATAGAGTTTAATAAGTAATAGTTGAATACAAGTATTATTTATCAATAGACATATAACAAATACATGTCGGCTAATCTAATTATAGTATTGAGAATTATGAAACCGAACCTTAACTATGTTTTTGTGCCCCGAGGTAAAAATTTCCTATTTACACCATACTCTCAATATTATGTGACCGTTATGTATCAGGCGCTACTCACCCGGTCAAAGCCAGCCAAGCCTAATATGCATATCCATAATACTAGCGTTTCCCTACAGAATTAACGGTTCATAGTGGGGACTTAATTGGCAAGAAGCATTCAATCACTATAATCATGTAATCGGGTCCAGTGATGAGGCGAAAAATGATTCTTTTTTAGGGGGTCATTTAAGCCGGATTTGAATTTATTTGATCAAATATTGCCCTAAATCGTTTCTTTTGTGATTTTAGGTACTTTTGGAGTGATATCTGGAAAAGGAATCATTTTGGACGTTTTTAGAGCATAAAAGTGAAGAAAATGGCAAAGTCTTAATTTTCCTAGCTGGGAACAGTACCTGACGGTGTCACCAAGTTCTTAATGATGGCGTCAAGAGGAAAACAAGAGGTGAAGAGGATAGAGACCATGACGGTCCAGAATGTTTTTACACTTGGGCATGACGGCGTCACCATAGGCCGTCATGGCCCCATTACTCTTGACGGCCAGAGGAAATTTACTCTCGACGGCGTCAGATCTGGATCTAGGGAATCCGATATTATTATGGGCGGCGGGTTGACGGCGTCAGAATTTTCTTCTTGACGCCGTCACATTGGAAAATCTATATATAGTTTCGTAATTTTCATTCATTAAGGGAGGACAGTTTTAGGGACGACTTGGAGAAACCCTAGCATGATTTTATTAGTATTTTCAAGGGTTTTCACCCCTTGAAACCTTTCATGTTCAATTAAGATAAGTATCCTTTCAATTCATTCAATATGTCTATGTGTTGTTTGAAAATATCTTACGCTTGTCTTGATTTTATCATGATAGGCTAGATCTCTTGTGTGTTTGCTTAGATGTAATGAAACCTAGATGTTGATTATGGGTTGATTGCTTGTTTATAGTTGTTACGGATGACTGATTTCGATGTTAGGCTTAAGAAAACTGGCAGACTTCCATAGTGTAACTTGCTTGAACGTCTTAAGAAACATGAACCAATGCGTACTAGGTTTTTATGGTTGTATTTAATGCATGAGCGAATTCTAACGATCCCATATTAGGAGCTTCTTGCAAGCTCGACATAGGAGTGAAGTAGGAGCTTATAGAGTTGGGAAAGTACGTACGCCACTCCACGATTGGTATTAAGGAATATAACCCGTCATCCACGCAAATGTAACAAACTATCAACTTGTAAAAGATATCTAGGGAGTAATGAAATCTAACTAAACACGATTTTCCCATTTATTGTTGACACCACATTAGTAATTAGCTTTATTTACATTTCTATTATTTTATTTTGATTCTATCTTTAGTTATTGGGTTAGTTGACTAGCAACTAATTCCGCTCACTCCTCTAAAACCCGAGATTTTAATTGCTTTTATAAAAATATAAAAATACAAAAAGAATCACTCCTCACCTCTAGACCTAGTTTTTAGGCTTTCTAATCCTAGCGACACTATTCCTGAGTTGAACGATCAATCCCCCGATACTTGTCACTATACTATACTTAGGTGGAAACAAAACCAAAACAATTCTTCCAATCCGCCTAATTGTTACCAACCAAACGGTCCACCCTCCAACCGTACTTTCAACAATAATCCTTCTAATAACCATGGTAGTACCAACAATCTTGAAGGATTGATGTCCAAGTTTATGGCATCTCAAGAAGCTCGCATATCTAAGTTTGAAGCCGATTTCAAACAAAAGCAAAGTGAGATGACCACCAAAATTGACTCATTGTTGAATGTTCTCAATGACCGAGAAATGGGAGCACTCCCAAGCGACACGGTCAAGAACCTGAAACTAAACGTTAATTCCATATCATCAGTTTCGTCACCCACTTCTTGTCCGCAATAATACTTGGTTAAATCAATGAGCACGTGTTTCAAGCAAAACCAAATTTTTCAAAAGGACCAATCAAATGAAACACCCGATATCAAACCGGTCAAAAGCATAGTTGAAACACCTCCTACACAAGGCCTTGACGATGAATTCAAGGAGCTCCACCTTGAACATCCCGTCATTGATGTCTTAGCCCGTGCGCCCTACTATAGTGCCCTCCTAGAAAAATATGAGAAATTTAAACTAGGTAAAAATGGGACCGCCTTCGTTCAAAACAAGTTGCCTAAAAATCTTGATGATCCGGGTATATTTGTTTTACTTGTAAGATAGGAAAATCCAAAGCTTTCGACACACTATCCGTTTTAGGATCAAGACTCAACTTGATTCCCTTATCCCTTTTCACCACTCTCAAGCTAGGAAAGTTAGAGGAGATGGAGGTATTAATTGGTCTAGCGGATGGGAGTATTGCCCACCCGGTTGGGATGATCAAGGATGTAGTTGTTCACATTAGGAAGTTAACTATTTTAGCGAACTTTCACGTCCTAGATATGGATAGTGATACCACATGCCCATTATTAGTAGGAAGAGGATTTTTAGCAACCGCTAGCTCCATGATAGATTGTAAGGAGTCTAAGATAGCTATAGGTGAGGGCGATACTTGGTCGGTATATGATGTTCAGAAACATAGCTACGATTGTAAGGATGAACCGACACCACATTGGGTAGAGATGAATAGGAGACCATCTAGATATGGACCTTGGATAGAAAGAAACTTTATAGAACCTCAACGCCCTATCTAGAAAAAGATTTCATCGATAAAACACATTTGGTGGAACAACTCATATCTAGGGATGAAGAGCTAGACCCTTTTGAGGACCCCCTAGTCTTTAGGAAAATGATTGAGTTGTTAAGCGTAATGCCTATTAACATAGAGATGAACAAGTGGAAAAGAGAGGGGGATAAGTGTAGATGGAGGTGGGACAAGCCACCTAAGGAGGTGACGGATCATGGCATATGAAGATGATTTTGTATGATCCGGATGGAGAAAAGTTTGAAATGTCATACCGTACTAAGAAAACCGATAGGAAGTTGAAACCTAAGTTTGATCCCAAAGATGTCCTTAATGAGGAACTCACCCATATCACGTAATAGCCCATGACCTTGAGTCTAGCTACAAGACTCATAAATAAAGAAAAGCGCTTCTTTGGAGGCAACCCATGCTTTGTGTGATTTTTATTTGTTTGATTGTTATTTTTTTCCATATGCATGCTTTATTTTTATTGTTGGTAGATCATGTTTCAAAACTAAAATGGTGAAAATACTTTATTTTGTCGTTTGACTTAGTCCTAACTTCATCCAAATGTATTTCGCAAAAGATAAGTGTAAGGGGAAACCCCAAATATGTTTTTAAGAAACAAAGTTGCTCATCACAATATTAGATGAACATGTATATTCGTATTTGTTCGAGTCAAATGCTTGTATCGAGTCATAATGATGTCTTGCAGGATTTTCCAGGAAGTAGGACATAAGTTTTTCTAGAAATTTTCCGGAAACTTAACGTAAGGATTTCTGCAGATCACTTCTGACGGCGTCAGGAATTAATTCCTAACGGCGTCATGTGTAAAATTCTGGAAATTTTGCTAGTTTTGTTTTTCTAACGGAGTCTTAAAGTTTTTGTTGAATCTTTAGTTTTATTAACTCTAGGAAATCTGCAAACATTCATTCCACAAGAGTTATATCTTACATTTCTTTATAGGATTTGTTAGTAAATATAGATTGCCGCCGATTTTACGCGAGGTTGCCTTGTTTGTTTTCTCAGGTTTAACAGGTTATGTAAGACAAGAAGATGATTTATATTCTGGAAGGGAAGCTTTGATTGTTCATTTTCTTGGAGGAAGATCTAACCTTGTTGACACACTATCCACACCGAGCGAATCAGGGGAGTATTTGATTTCATTCTTTACCTATTTCACTTTTACATTCTTTAACTGAACATTCGGGACAATGTTCATCCTAAGTGTAAGGGGAGGGTAAATGATGATACCTTATAAGATACATTTTCACTTGAGTTTGTTTGTTTGATGGTAGATGTGTAATAAAACTATGAGAAATACTTGTTAGTGTAATTTTAGCACCAAATTTAAAATTTTTTACAACATTTAGGATTGAAACTTTAGCCTTAGCAAGCGTCTCATGGATATGAGTCGTATGACTAGCACAAAACCGTATCATTTTGAAAAATTTTCCACCCAAATATGTGAGGTTCGCCTTTAGATTTGATAGGAAAAGCATTTATCTTTAGTGCTTATGAGTGTACCAGTAGCACTTAGATTCTAGAACTTGCGTTAGTGATGCATCTCGAGACCGCTAGTGAGACTACATTCGTGTAGTAGGATTTACTATATGATAAGAGGCATTAGGATCACCCTTGTGTTAAACCCGTATCATAATTACTTGAACATCTAAGTCATATTACTTGGCTAGTTAAGTCAAATAATTTTTCCCACACCTTAGCGTTGTACTCGTTTTTAGTACACGAAACCCCTAGTACACCCCTCCGAGCCTATTTTTTCGTTTCTAACTTTAAGAATCTTACTTAAGGGAATAATTTGTTACAACCCACTTAAATGTACACCCAAATTGCCTTAGCCTTCCGTGTATGCACTCATCTTTATTGCATTATTATTGTCACACCCCCAAGATCGGGTCCAGCGGAAGCATACGTGTAGCTGGGGTGTAACTCAATTGGTATTACAACACAAGTTCAAAAATGGTTTTCACTTCAATCATTTAGAATAAAATAGTTAAGTCAAAAATATTGAATTTACATCGTTAAAAGTAGTGCGGAAGTAGGCCCCATAAAAGTAGTTTAAAAACGGTCCCCATATAAATTATCAGAGTCTTCTATGACCATGCCATGCCCTGCCAAAACCTCCTGTAGCGTGCCATTGGTTATAACCTGAAAATACATGCTAAAGTGTCAACACAATGGTTGGTGAGTTCATAGAGTTTGTTTAACAAATATAGTTTATGCATATGTGTGAAGGTTTCCCAGCAAAGGCATCGTAAATCCACTCAGTTACAAGTCCCGCCATAAGAGCCTTGTAACCTGTGTGTTTACAACCCACTGCTACAATATATAGTATGAGTAAAACGTATATAAGTTTATCACAACAGTTAAGCAATTAGTCGTGAGTCTACACTTCATCTCCGAAGACCTCACGTTTGTATGTATATCTCCATGGTTGTGCCCAGCAACTTAATCTGGGGCCATTGGAAGTATGTATGTCTCCATGGTTGTGCCCAGCAACTTAATCTGGGGCCATTGGAAGTATGTATGTCTCCATGGTTGTGCCCAGCAACTTAATCTGGGGCCATTGGAAGTATGTATGAAATCAAGTATAATGCAATCAAGTATAAGTGTTATCAAGTATAAATGAAATCAAGTATAAATGTAATCAGGTATAAATGTTTTGAGTATTTGTACAAGTAAGCAAGTAGTTGAGCATGTATCTCCCCCAAAGAGTTAAAACAAGTATTGAAAGAGTAGGGGCTATGACTCACCTGATGCAACAACTACGATGACAAAAGTGTATACACAGAAATGAGGTTCGATCTCTAACCGCAACCTAATATGAATGATGAACGATCTACTTTAGATCATGAAATGATGTTATGAATGTCCATGCACATGTTCCCTATACCACTCTTAACTTGAAAAATACTTGTTGTTGTCAAAAATATACATTCCAAGACTTAGGAAAAATATGGCAATTAGAAAAATAAAGCTAGTTGCAATATATATACTTATATATATATCGTATGTATCAATGTTCTTGTTGAAATCCTCGGGTTGAAATCCTTGAAATAACGCCTCGTAGTGATAAAAATATACTTGTAATAACTAATACTTCATTAGTTATAAAATTGGGTACTTGGCATTATTCTTATAAATCTAGAGTTACTACGTAGTTTTAGTGTTAATGTTAGTAAAAGCTGTCAAAATGAAATGAGTTTTGCCGATATTCAAACGTGAATATCTTTGTCGTTATAAGCCCGTTTTACTTGTTCTTTATATCCACGGTTACGTCTTAGTATGTAGTAATATATTTTGGAAAGCTTGGCTCCTCCGGGTTACGTCTAAAGCCTCTTTTTGTCTGACGAAAAACGTCCAACAGCATGTATTTTTCCGGAAAATAGTTTTCGTCAATAAACTTGCAAAAATCATATCTCCTTCGTTATAAACTCGTTTTAACCCGTTCTTTCGCCTACGGCTTCCTTTTTGAAAGTATTTTCTAAATCTTTGGTTGAAAAGTTTCCCTGAGTTACTGAGTTTTCTGTATTTTCATTTTTGGGACAGTAGGTATAAATATATGTTCCAAAACCATTTCCAAGGTTCTAAACTAGTTTCTAACATCACCAAATCTCTTGCAAACGCCACAAAGCTAGTCTAATCTTACCATACACCTTCTTAGGGTGCCATGGGTTCCTAATCACTAGTAATCAAGTTAATTTAACAAAGGAACACCTAAATCAAAATCTAGGGTTTGTATGTTCAAAAAGTATACAAAAATAAAGTGGTATAACTAGTTTGTGCATGAAATTAAGCATGAATACCATGAGATACATATGTTAATTAGATGAAAATATGAAAATAAATTTGATAACTCACTTTGAAATATGAGGTGATTAAATGATGAGAAACCTTGGATTTCTTGTGTTTTTGTGTTATGATTCTTGATTAGGATGATGAAATGAACAACTTTGATGCTTTAACTTTTGGAAAATCATGGATTGATCATGGAGTTGGGTTGAGGTCGTGGATATGAGGTAGAGGATGAGAGAATAGTGAGTTTTTGATTATTAGAAATGTTATGTGTAATGTTTTTGTTGTTTAAGGCTAGATATTTTCTAGTGATGGCATTATGGTAATTATATGGACAACTTGAAGTAACATGTGATGGGAGGGGCGGCACATGGTTGTTAAATGAAGAGTATGTAGAAAGTTTGGGTATTATCTAGTTCACGGAGTCGGTTTTGGTTCCGTTAATCACTAAACGTAAATTTCTAAGCCGCGAAACGTAAATCTGGGTATTGTAAAAATATGGAATATGAAATAATGACTAAACTTGTCAAAATAGAGTTATAAAAATGTTAAAATTATGTTGGGTACAAGTATTGAGTGTTCGGGTGATTATTGATTAGTTTTCACGAAAACCGTCGTAATATTCATAAGCTTACGTTATAAATAAAATAAATTTCCAAAATACTGGGTAAATGAATGTTATAACTTTTATGATGATAAAATGGATATAAAAATATGTCGGGACCATTGTGGGAATATTTAGATATATTCGTCGTGTATAAACCGGGTGTTAACGTTTATTATAAATAATTATAAGAAAAACGTTAGATGTATCAAATATGTAAATTTGAAAATCCTAAGAGTGGTATAACATGTAAATGCTGTTATGATGATATGCAGACTGTCTCTAGTCCGTATGCAGTGTCCTTAACACTAATGAAATGAATTCGCACCTAAACCAATCCGGTTACGCGAATTTGAATACCCGTAAACTAAATTTACGATGAAATGTGTAATGCAAGTGAATAGTGAAAACTTTTCCGGCAATGAATAGTGTTTAGTGAATTGTAAAATTTCTGAATGCTTCTCGGAATGTCAAACTGACACCAAAAATGATGAATAGTAAACTGATGAATAGTGTTTTGATGAATAGTGTTTTTCCAAAGTTCGGGAAATGACCTGAAATGACCTGAAATAGTGAGTTGTGACAGTCGTCCCCTCTAAAAGGAACTTCGTCCCTAAGTTTAGTTTATGTTAATCAGTTAAGTGTGTGTTTAAGAAAATATGTCAAAGCTTATGTATGTGGGTTTCCTATCCAACTAGGTACGTTCTCGTGGTCAGACTTGATGAGGCAAACCTTCCCAATCCCGAGCTTAGTCCTCAAAAGACCTCCTTTAGGTTAATCCTTTAGGTAACCGATTTTCACTTAATCCCACAACCCAATCAAACAAGAACAGTCATGAGGTTAGGCTAAATCGGTTTGAGTGATGACTTTAACTTTTAGCTTGATTTTCGCAACCCAATCAAACAAGAACAGTCACTAGAACCAAGCTAAAAATCAAGGTCTGGATTCAACGTCCTTGAAAAAGGTCTTTTGAAAGATTGGCTCGACTTTGGAATTGCTTACACACAATCCAGACAAAATATCATTATAACTATTCTTAGTGTTGCAAAATTCATTTCTGAGTCGGATATAGGTGGTCAGCCTATGTCCTACTATCCCGGGTTGAATATAAATGACCAGTCTATATTCCACCGAGGTTCCATGAATTTTGAAATACTCAGCTCAGTTATACTAATACTATGTCCTTCATAAATACTAAGGTGTTTAGAAAGACTAAGGCAGGTGACCAAACTCGAGGTCAAATGATGAAACTATGCAAAGAAAAACATAACGCTGTGATATATATGATACGTGAGCATGCTTATATGAAAGACAATTATAGTAATCAACTATAATAAATGAATATAATATATCAGATAATGAGACACAAATCTCATCACCTATGTCAGCAACTAACCACAAATGAGGCTTCAGCTTGGCAGGCAGGCACGTGACGGTCATAGGGTTAAGTTTTGTTGAAAGTAGCTATAGTCTAGGTTTTAAAAACACTTAGTTCGCTATAGCCAAAGCTCTGGTACCAATCTGTCACACCCCCAAGATCGGGTCCAGCGGAAGCATACGTGTAGCTGGGGTGTAACTCAATTGGTATTACAACACAAGTTCAAAAATGGTTTTCACTTCAATCATTTAGAATAAAATAGTTAAGTCAAAAATATTGAATTTACATCGTTAAAAGTAGTGCGGAAGTAGGCCCATAAAAGTAGTTTAAAAACGGTCCCCATATAAATTATCAGAGTCTTCTATGACCATGCCATGCCCTGCCAAAACCTCCTGTAGCGTGCCATTGGTTATAACCTGAAAATACATGCTAAAGTGTCAACACAATGGTTGGTGAGTTCATTGAGTTTGTTTAACAAATATAGTTTATGCATATGTGTGAAGGTTTCCCAGCAAAGGCATCGTAAATCCACTCAGTTACAAGTCCCGCCATAAGAGCCTTGTAACCTGTGTGTTTACAACCCACTGCTACAATATATAGTATGAGTAAAACGTATATAAGTTTATCACAACAGTTAAGCAATTAGTCGTGAGTCTACACTTCATCTCCGAAGACCTCACGTTTGTATGTATATCTCCATGGTTGTGTCCAGCAACTTAATCTGGGGCCATTGGAAGTATGTATGTCTCCATGGTTGTGCCCAGCAACTTAATCTGGGGCCATTGGAAGTATGTATGTCTCCATGGTTGTGCCCAGCAACTTAATCTGGGGCCATTGGAAGTATGTATGAAATCAAGTATAATGCAATCAAGTATAAGTGTTATCAAGTATAAATGAAATCAAGTATAAATGTAATCAGGTATAAATGTTTTGAGTATTTGTACAAGTAAGCAAGTAGTTGAGCATGTATCTCCCCCAAAGAGTTAAAACAAGTATTGAAAGAGTAGGGGCTATGACTCACCTGATGCAACAGCTACGATGACAAAAGTGTATACACAGAAATGAGGTTCGATCTCTAACCGCAACCTAATATGAATGATGAACGATCTACTTTAGATCATGAAATGATGTTATGAATGTCCATGCACATGTTCCCTATACCACTCTTAACTTGAAAAATACTTGTTGTTGTCAAAAATATACATTCCAAGACTTAGGAAAAATATGGCTATTGGAAAAATAAAGCTAGTTGCAATATTTATACTTATATATATATATATCGTATGTATCAATGTTCGTGTTGAAATCCTCGGGTTGAAATCCTTGAAATAACGCCTCGTAGTGATAAAAATATACTTGTAATAACTAATACTTCATTAGTTATAAAATTGGGTACTTGGCATTATTCTTATAAATCTAGAGTTACTACGTAATTTTAGTGTTAATGTTAGTAAAAGCTGTCAAAATGAAATGAGTTTTGCCGATATTCAAACGTGAATATCTTTGTCGTTATAAGCCCGTTTTACTTGTTCTTTATATCCACGGTTACGTCTTAGTATGTAGTAATATATTTTGGAAAGCTTGGCTCCTCCGGGTTACGTCTAAAGCCTCTTTTTGTCCGACGAAAAACGTCCAACAGCATGTATTTTTCCGGAAAATAGTTTTCGTCAATAAACTTGCAAAAATCATATCTCCTTCGTTATAAACTCGTTTTAACCCGTTCTTTCGCCTACGGCTTCCTTTTTGAAAGTATTTTCTAAATCTTTGGTTGAAAAGTTTCCCTGAGTTACTGAGTTTTCTGTATTTTCATTTTTGGGACAGTAGGTATAAATATATGTTCCAAAACCATTTCCAAGGTTCTAAACTAGTTTCTAACATCACCAAATCTCTTGCAAACGCCACAAAGCTAGTCTAATCTTACCATACACCTTCTTAGGGTGCCATGGGTTCCTAATCACTAGTAATCAAGTTAATTTAACAAAGGAACACCTAAATCAAAATCTAGGGTTTGTATGTTCAAAAAGTATACAAAAATAAAGTGGTATAACTAGTTTGTGCATGAAATTAAGCATGAATACCATGAGATACATATGTTAATTAGATGAAAACATGAAAATAAATTTGATAACTCACTTTGAAATATGAGGTGATTAAATGATGAGAAACCTTGGATTTCTTGTGTTTTTGTGTTATGATTCTTGATTAGGATGATGAAATGAACAACTTTGATGCTTTAACTTTTGGAAAATCATGGATTGATCATGGAGTTGGGTTGAGGTCGTGGATATGAGGTAGAGGATGAGAGAATAGTGAGTTTTTTATTATTAGAAATGTTATGTGTAATGTTTTTGTTGTTTAAGGCTAGATATTTTCTAGTGATGGCATTATGGTAATTATATGGACAACTTGAAGTAACATGTGATGGGAGGGGCAGCACATGGTTGTTAAATGAAGAGTATGTAGAATGTTTGGGTATTATCTAGTTCACGGAGTCGGTTTTGGTTCCGTTAATCACTAAACGTAAATTTCTAAGCCGCGAAACGTAAATCTGGGTATCGTAAAAATATGGAATATGAAATAATGACTAAACTTGTCAAAATAGAGTTATAAAAATGTTAAAATTATGTTGGGTACAAGTATTGAGTGTTCGGGTGATTATTGTTTAGTTTTCACGAAAACCGTCGTAATATTCATAAGCTTACGTTATAAATAAAATAAATTTCCAAAATACTGGGTAAATGAATGTTATAACTTTTATGATGATAAAATGGATATAAAAATATGTCGGGACCATTGTGGGAATATTTAGATATATTCGTCGTGTATAAACCGGGTGTTAACGTTTATTATAAATAATTATAAGAAAAACGTTAGATGTATCAAATATGTAAATTTGAAAATCCTAAGAGTGGTATAACATGTAAATGCTGTTATGATGATATGCAGACTGTCTCTAGTCCGTATGCAGTGTCCTTAACACTAATGAAATGAATTCGCACCTAAACCAATCCGGTTACGCGAATTTGAATACCCGTAAACTAAATTTACGATGAAATGTGTAATGCAAGTGAATAGTGAAAACTTTTCCGGCAATGAATAGTGTTTAGTGAATAGTAAAATTTCTGAATGCTTCTCGGAATGTCAAACTGACACCAAAAATGATGAATAGTAAACTGATGAATAGTGTTTTGATGAATAGTGTTTGATGAATAGTGTTTTTCCAAAGTTCGGGAAATGACCTGAAATGACCTGAAATAGTGAGTTGTGACAATTATTGCATGTTTAAACCCTTAGTTAATTATCTAATTGATTACATGGTTGCTAAGTCGAGTCATATCCTTGTACATATTGTTTTAGGACGATTGGGACTCATGGTTAAAGTACTAATGTTATGGAGTAATGGGAAAGAACATCATTTATTACCCCCATATGTGCGTTAATCTAAAAAGTACTCCAAGTGTTTTGATTATCTTAATTCGAATCATTAGATTAGTTTATTGTAAAGTATGTAAAAATTCAAGTGTAAGGGGAATGTTCATTCCCTATGATGTATTATTTTGGATGGTAGGGTAAAAGTGTATGCAAAAAAAATGATAATAATAAAAAAAAAGAGAAAAAACATACGGACTACCATCCCGTTTCATTTTATGTTTATTTTACGTTTTTATTATTTTCCATTTATTAGCTAAAGTCGAGTCTAGTCTTGGCTTAGCAACGCCATATTGTACATGTAATTAACCAAGATTATTAACTCGCGACCAGTAAATATTGTCTATATCCAACAAAACCGTGGATTCCATATCCCTACACCTAATGTTATAACCCTTTAAAAGACCTCTTTGATAGTTTCTCCTAGGTGCTTATGCCATGAGGTGGAGGTTTGATCCTTTCCCAAGCCTATGGTAATCTATTTTGCTATGACAGGTAGTGAGAGATGTTTTCCATTTCCATATTGTGATATATAGTTTATTACACCCGAGAGATGTGAGTATCTAAACACTATTTGTGGGTGCTAGTGTATGACCTCCGTGCTTGTCTTTGGTCTTTAGTGGAACGACTATTTGTTGTAATTACTTTTAAATTAGTGTTAAATGACCCCTAACTTGTATTTTGATTAGAATAAAAGCGCATTTTCTTGAGGACAAGCAAATCTCAAGTGTAAGTGTATATGATGAGGCGAAAAATGATCCGTTTTTAGGGGGTCATTTAAGCCCGGATTTGAATTTATTTGATCAAATATTGCCCTAAATCGTTCCTTTTGTGATTTTAGGTATTTTTGGAGTGAATTCTGGAAAAGGAAGCATTTTGGATGTTTTTGGAGCATAAAAGTGAAGATAATGGCAAAGTCTTAATTTTCCTTGCTGGGAACAGTACCTGACGGCGTCACCAAGTTCTTAATGACGGCGTCAAGAGGAAAACAAGAGGTGAAGAGGATAGAGTCCATCACGGTCCAGAATGTTTTTACACTAGGGCATGACGGCGTCACCATAGGCCGTCATGGCCCCATTACTCATGACGGCCAGAGGAAATTTTCTCTTGACGGCGTCAGATCTGGATCTAGGCAATCCGATATTATTCTGGGCGGTGGGTTGACGACGTCAGAATTTTCTTCTTGACGCCGTCATATTGGAAAATCTATATATAGTTTTGTAATTTTCATTCATTAAGGGAGGACAATTTTAGGGACGACTTGGAGAAACCCAAGTACGATTTTATCAGTATTTTCATGGGTTTTCACCCCTTGAAACCTTTCATGTTCAATTAAGATAAGTATCCTTTCAATTCATTCAATATGTCTATGTGTTGTTTGAATATATCTTACGCTTTTCTTGATTTTAACATGCTAGGCTAGATCTCTTATGTGTTTGCGTAGATGTAATGAAACATAGATGTTGATTATGGGTTGATTGCTTGTTTATAGTTGTTATGGATGAATGATTTCGATGTTAGGTTTAAGAAAACTGGCAGACTTCCATAGTGTAACTTGCTTGAACGTCTTAAGAAGCATGAACCAATGCGCACTAGGTTTTTGTGGTTGTATTTAATGCGTGAACGAATTCTAATGATCCCATGTTAGGAGCTTCTTGTAGGCTCGACATAGGAGTAAAGTAGGAGCTTATAGAGTTGGGGAAGTATGTACGCCACCCACGATTGGTATTAAGTAATATAACCCGTCATCCACGCAACTGTAACAAACTATCAACTTGTAAAAGATATCTAGGGAGTAATGAAATCTAAGTAAACACAATTTTCCCATTTATTGTTCACACCACATTAGTAATTAGCTTTATTTACATTTATGTTATTTTATTTTGATTGCATCTTTAGTTATTGGGTTAGTTGACTAGCAACTAATTCCGCCCACTCCTCTAAAACCCGAGATTTTAATTGCTTTTATAAAAATATAAAAATACAAAAAGAATCATCCCTCACCTCTAGACCTAGTTTTTAGGCTTTCTAATCCTAGCGACACTATTCCTGAGTTGAACAATCAATCCCCCGGTACTTGTCACTATACTATACTACAACGATCAGGTACACTGCCTGGTGGGGGTTGTAAGCTTCTCGAGATCCCTCGAGAGGTAAAGCCTGGTGCAATTCCCACGCATCATCCAGCATTCCAAAAACTACTTGTATTCAGTTTGTAAAAACTAGCATGTATCCCCCTCGCGAGGTTTATAAAACATTTAAATAAGGAAAGGCGAGGCTATGAACTCACCTTAAGTAGTGGAGTGATCAAGCACGAATAAGGCAATCGAAGAATCAAAGCGAAACTAGAAATTACCTATAACAATAACGTGTTTAAGTGAATGCTAATTGGATAGAAGAATGGATGCACATTATTATACGTGATTCATACAGCTAAGACATTCTATTTAGGGTTTTCCCAAGTCATATGGTCATGGTTTCCAAAAATAGTAAGTTCCCGAGTTGTTTACCCATCAGATTTCCTTAGTTTTACTAGTGGCTGAAAACTTTCCCCGACTTGTAAAAATCATTACTTGCAAACCGTAAGTCAACTTTTTAAGTTCTTTATATCCCTAGTTTCCTTTAAGTCCCTAGTGTACTGTAAAAATAAGTTTACTCAAAAATTTGCAGGGCTAACCACATTTTATAAATTTTCTTTATAGACCTATCCTAAAGAAAAGTGTGACTGAATTTTACGGCTTATTGTATCAGCCGTCATTTGAAATCTACAGGTCCTATAAAGGTGAGGCCAATTGGAGGTGATAGCTCTATTTGTCTAGTATAGGTTACATGTTTAGTTTTAAAAAACTTATGGAATAAAACCTGAGTTTTGCCCCGAATGCCAACAGCATACAGAATCTGACCCTTTTTACCATAAAAATCATATTTTAATCATCCTAACACTTCTAATGGTGAGCATTTTTGACACATGATCCTGTGACTTAGACCTAGGTCTGTATAGTTTTTACACATTTTATAGAACCACTTTTCATTCTAAAAACATTCAATAATCACAGCCTATAATTTCAGAAATCACAAATCAATCCTAACCTAAACATAACTTATCCAAAACACAATCACCCTTAACCTATGGTCCTAATGAATCTAGTATAACATGCTTATCATAAAGAAGGTTTACCTACTGAGGTAAAACCCATATTTAATTTAATAACAAAATCCATTTGCATGTGAAGAAATCCAAAGGAAATGATGAGATTGACTTACAAGAAGTGAAAAAATCACCAACAACCTATTTAGGGCTTGATTAAAAACGACCAAGAGACACCACCACAAACTTGGACCTTGTCTTCTACTCTTCAAATAGAGCTTGAGGGCTGTGGAGATGGCTCTAAAATAATCTTGAGGAATACTTCAATAAAACATCAAGAAATATCAAGAAAACCTTCAAATCTTTGATTCAAATCACCATCTTCTTCAAGGTTCTTCTAGAGGATGATGTGGTGATGATTTTGTGATAAAAAATAGGCTGAGATGGTGGTGTTTTGGTGGTGATTTCGGCAGCAAACACAAAGGGAGGAACGCAATGGATGGTTTTTCTCTAGATTTGTATGTGAAGAAGAGAGAGAGAATGATAATGATTATATTTCTTGTAAATGAAAATAGTGTGGAGTGTGTGAGAGTATATGGCCGGTTTTAGGGATAAAGTGTGGAGGTATTATTTGATTTTTTTGTCAAAAATGTTTTATATAGTGTGTGTTTAAGTTTATTAAAGTGTTGGAGTTGATTATGTAAGGTAATGAGTAGTATATATGGGTTTTAATTGGTGATTTGGAAAGGTGAAGAGTGGTGAACGACCAAGGCTTGAAAAACAAGTGTAGAGATCAGATTTTAGTAATATTTGATTAATATTTGGTGCATTAGTGTGTTTGTGGGGCTTAAATTAAGCGTACGGTCTTAAAAACGCGAATTACGCAGTACCGGGTGACCTGAAAACATAAATTTATAAAAGTGTTATAAAAATATTGTGAAATTGTTGTGAAGTATTAAAATGGCTAATTTTAATATTTCATGCAAGCTTTGGGTTTGCCGAAGTGTTTAAACGTCGTTAAAACTAAAACCGTGAGTTGAAAAACACGTTTAGTGACACCGGTTCTTGTTAAAAGTGACGTAAACTGTAAAAATGAAACGAAAAGTATAAAATCCCTTGTAAATATGAAAATAGGTTAAAGTTTATAGAATATGTAAAATTTTCATAGTCTAAGGTTGATTCAGGTTGTTAAAACCATAAAACGTAAATTTAAATCGCGGAAAACGTAAAAGGTGCAATGTTTTTACATTCAATTGGAAAAAGTAAATTATGACTTTTAAAATAGGATTGTAAGGAAACAATGGTGCATAGAAAGTGTAGACTGGACATAGTATAGTCGCGGTTGAATGAATTGGACGTGTTATGACGTACGTGGATAGCTTTCGACGAAATTAATAAAAAAAAGAATTGTTAAATAATTAGAATATTAAAATTAGTGACATGAAATTTATTAAATGTCACAAAGGGTGATTGGAACTAAATGGGTTTTTAGATGCAAAAGAGATGAAAGAGGCATAGTCATCAGAAACATGGCAAGATTAGTTGCACAAGGATACACTCAACAAAAAGGCATTGACTGTGATGAAGTATTTGCACCAGTGGCAAGGATTGAAGCCATTAAATTATTTCTGGCTTATGCTTCTTATAAAGACTTTGTGGTGTATCAGATGGATGTCAAAAGTGCTTTTCTATATGGGACAATCACAGAAGAAGTTTATGTGTCTCAACCACCTGGTTTTGAAGACCGTGATCATCCTGACAAAGTTTACAAGGTAAATAGAGCAATTTATGATTTACATCAAGCTCCCAGAGCTTGGTATGACACTTTGTCAACATATTTGCTAGAATTTGGGTTTACTAGAGGAAAGATTGACAAAACTTTGTTTCTTAAAAGAAACAAGGATGATATTCTACTGGTACAAATTTATGTTGATGACTTCATCTCTAGCTCTACAAACAAAGCTATGTGTGTTGAATTTGAGAAGCTTATGAAGGATAAGTTTGCTATGAGTTCAATGGGGGAACTCACCTTCTTCTTGGGTCTTCAAGTCATACAAAAGGAAGATGGAATATTTATTAGTCAAGATAAGTATGTTAATGATATTTTGTAGAAGTTTGGATTTGAAGAAGATAAGCCTGCAAAGACAACCATGGAAACTAATAAACCATTGTTGAAAGATGAAAATGGCAAGGAAGTGGATGTTCACTTATACATATCAATGATTGGTTCATTGATGTATCTTACAGCTTCAAGGCCTGATATTATGTTTGATGTATGTGCCTGTGCAAGATTCCAAGTATGTCCCAAAGAATCACATCTCAATGCAGTGAAGAGAATTTTTAGGTATCTGAGGCATCAAACTATATTGGGCCTTTGGTATCCTAACGATTCACCTTTTGATTTGGTAGCATACTCAGATAGTGACTATGCTGGAGCTTGCTTGGATAGAAAGTATACAACAGGAGGTTGTCAATTTCTTGGAAACAGATTGGTGTCATGGCAATGCAAGAAACAAACAGTGGTGGCAAATTCTACAACTAAACCTGAGTATGTAGCTGCTTCAAGTTGTTGTGGTCAAGTGCTTTGGATGCATAATCAACTACTGGATTATGGGTATAATTTCATGAACACCAAGATTCATATCGATAATAACAACACACTTTGCATCATTAAAAACACTGTTTTTCATTCTAAAACAAAACATTTAGAGATAAGACATCACTTTATAATGGATTGTTATGAAAAGAAGCTGATTCAAATTGTCAAGATTCATACTGATAACAATGTTGTTGAGCTACTCACAAAACATTTTGATGTTGGGAGGTTTCAATTTTTAATTGCAAATATTGGTATGATAAATCTTTGAAAAACTTGTCTCCTTATGTTTTTGTAAAGTTTTGTAAAGTAACTGTGCTGCTGTTTAAAGCTGTTTCTGTTGCTTCTTATAAAGCATTTTGCTAAGTTATACTTCACTCTGCTGCTACATGCCATTCTACTGCTCGGTATAACTAGTACATATGCAACATGTGTTTGTGTATTTTGTGGTTGTGGACTGACATTTTGAAGGATAAGTTCAAATTGATGATTATTGCTGGTTTTACAAGAGTCTAATGAAACAAGAACATAACAATTTCATTAATTCAAAGTGATGCCAAAAGACTACACATGTTTTTCACAACCACAAGAGACTGATTACATCAAAAGATTATATCAAAAGACAACTACCAAAGATTACATCAATGTCTGGGGCAGGGTAGACCAATAACCACTTCTCTTGACTTGGGAAGAGGAGGGTTTGATCTTCTTGGTCTTGTTGGTGGTCTTGGTCTTGATGCTTGAGGTCTCTCAGGTGTTGAAGGAGGATTGCTTTGTGGTTCCTCTTCATCCGAAGATGTCCAGATCAATGGTGACGTGAGTTCTCTTGGAGGTGGTTGGATAGGGATCCAAGGATTGGGATCCTCAGATGATTCAGTTGACATAGGAGACATGGGGGCGTTGTGTAACACCCCCAATTCATGGATGCAGCGGAATTCAAACTGGGTGTTACTCGACAGCACAATAGTCAGAATAATAGAAAAGAAACTCTAATTGAGTCGTTTTAAAAGATTTATCATTCAAATTATATAAATATCGGAGATTGCAAAATGAGGTCCCAGATGGTTCCATGTTTACAATTTACATTAAATGAGTTTTTGAATGATAATAAAATTTATAGCCCTCTTGAATATCCGTGCCCTTCCGTGCCATCCTTGATCATCATGGACCTGAAATACATGCTTAAGAGGTCAATACAAAGGTTGAGTGATATTTATAGAGTTTTTTTAATGGTTTAACACAATATGTTGGTAGTATGAGTTAATTAGACTCATACTCATGGTCGGAAAACAAAACAGGTAGGCTACGTTATTATACGCCCATAAAATGTATTATACACTAAGCTTATGACACCAAAACGTTAACGGGTACCCATATCAATCGGCGGAGTTATCCCGGTAGGTACTTTGCTAACATACCTAAATCTCAAATATTAGTGCATTTGTTTGAACTTAGTCAATACAAATGGGATTCGTCAATCCCAATAGGCCTATTCACAATATTCGCGCTCACTATTACTAGTGATTAAATGGTTCATAATAAGGGATATTCGTTTTAGCAAGGATAGTACTTAGTGAAAATAAACCAATCAGGAAAGCATACAATTGTAAAGGATTGTGTTCGGTTTAAAATAGCATGTATTCCCCCAAGGGTTTGTAAAACAATTAAGTAATGGAAAGTGGGGCTATGAACTCAGCGTGAGTTGGATAATGTATAATGAGAATGATGGATATGCCGTGAGAACTTCTACGAGCAACCTAAAATAATTGTTGCAACTTAGGTTTGGAATAATGTCTAAGAATACGAAGAATTGCCTATATATTTCTTGCATTTAGTCCATGATGTAGTACTTTGTATAGTGTAAGTCTTTGAAAAGAAATGGTTCATTAAACATGTATAGTTTATATAACGTTTACTACCGTTCGGGCCGACATAATTCAGAAGTCATGTAGTAAACATTCGAGGAGCCAGGACACTTTAATTCGTAAATCCACAACTCATCTCAATGGCTTACTTAATGAAGTCCTCACATGAGGCTCCCTACTATTGTAGTATTTGATAATATATATATATATATATATATATATATATATATATATATATATATATATATATATATATATATATATATATATATATATATATATATATATATATATATATATATTTGTGATCTGAAAAGTTACATGTCCAATACTTGAATAAACTTAGGAAAGTTTATTTTTACATGAAGATTGTTATTAGGATGAGTTTCTTAATCTTGTATGACGATTACTTGTAAGATCTCATGGTTCTTTAGATGAAATAGATCCAAATTGTATGTTTAAGTTATCGCCAACTCTTTAACTCATGTTTCGCCTAAGTGAGTTTATATGGTCATTTAGTCATGGCCTTGCCATGACCTTTGGTCATTGTTCCATGGTCTTGAGACTCAACCTTGGCTCTAGCCATGATTGTGGTCTTGAATCTAGGTCATTAGACCTCTATTTCTTTTTAAACAATAACAATTATATAGTGACTTATATATACAATATAGCTGTTAAGAAACTGAAGAAAATCTCATTCGTTATTGGTGTTTTGGAGACGTGCAACTGAGTTTTTGAAGAAAACGTGATTCCGGACAACTTTCATGTTTTAACTTTTTCGTGAAACGGACCAGAAGGGCCTCTTTTTGCGTGTTTTATGTTCTGTCACAGAAAGTATTTAGGCAGTTTTGCCGCAAAGTTTTGGTAACTTCAAATAGTCATAACTTTTGACTCGTGTACTCGTTTTAGGTGGTTCAAATTACTACGTTTTCCTTGTTAAGTCCTATACTACAATATGTAATTGTACAATATCATAATTATACCATTTTGATCAGATTTTACCATAAAAGTTACTAGTTTACTTGTTTAACTAACATAAGTTAACATATATATACCAATACTCGTTTTACTCATTTTTATACATCATGGACATAATCATAAGACAATATATAGCATGAATGATATGTCAATAGCATGAATATAATATTTAACAAGTAGTATGTTAGGGTTTTGCTTACAACTTTTGGTTTCTAAAGAAAAGAAGTCAAGTATGAAACTAGGACACTAAACCTATGCTTGCAAACCCTTCACAACAACTCTTGTAAACCCTTGATATAACCCTTTTGAAAACCTTCTTAGCTCAGCCCTAGTACCCTTGTGTAGCTCCTAATTCATCCATGGAATCACCAAATAAACACTAGTTTCATGTTGAGAATAACTAGGCATTTAACTTTGTAGTGTAACTTGTAGTTTGAAGATCAAAGGATCATGGTGCTAGGGATTATAGGTGTGGCATTTTTATGGAGATGAAAGGAAGGAATGAGCTTGCTTTTATAGCATGAAGAGGAGGTTAAGAAAGTAACTAGGAAATTCCCTAAACTTGGTGACCAAGTTTTACTTGGAGCCTAAGTTGTACACATGTATACATCTAATGAATCAATGGTCAAGATCAAGCCACACAAGGTGAATCCCCCCCCCCCGTAGAGGCGGTTTCACAAGGATAAGGAAGGGTGACTTGGTCTTGGATGATATTATCCTACTTATGTGACTAGTTTTGACTCCGTAAATTGCTAACCGTAAGTTGTTAAGCCACGAAACGTAAAACCGGGTATCCTAAAAATATGAAACTTGAAAGAATGACTAAACTTGTCAATATACTCAATAATAAAATATAAAATGAGTGGTAGGTTCCATTGGGGTGCTAAAACCCTGCTAAAACTGGAAACACGGGTCTAAAACGCGTAATATGTAAAACGTACGAAAGTTGCGTAAAATTGAGAAAAGTAAAATGTAACTTTTCTAATATGATAATAATGAATTAAAATAACCTATAATGTCTAGGCTGGGCTCAGTCTAGTGTCGGTTGGTATTTAATGTCTTTAAACTTAAAACCGTAAGCCTAAAAATCAAGGAATGATTTATAAAATCAAGGAATGATTTTTGTTCAAAGGAGGAGGGAAAAATATGTTGACTTATTCCAAAAATGTGAAAACTCAAATTGTCTTAGAAACGCGGTGCAGGTATAGACTAAGGTTACAGCTAAGTAAAAGTGCTTAAAAACGAAAATTCTTGTTTCTCACGGCCGAGGTTTATTTGGTCATATTTTTCTTAGTCATGATTAATTCTCAAATTAATCATGAGAGTACTAAACATTTTTCTGATGCGGGGAAAATTAACCCGGTCGAGTTTCGTTGTGCGTAGGATTTTTGAATGACGTTTTACCCTAAAATGTGTAGTGCCTTAATAACTTTCGCGAAAATGATCTGATGAGTGTCAAACTTTTATTTTGCCATGGGAATGATTTATCATACGAGAATATGAAATAAAAATCAAATTTTGGAAAAATGAATAGTAAAAATGAATAGTGAAATTTTCGGGAATAGAAGTTAACCTGAAAATGTGAATTGTTACACTTTGCTTGACATACCCATATCTTGCTTCTTGGCAAGATCCTCTACTTATTCTTCCTCAGCAGTCATTACACTTTTCCCTTTTGAAGTGCTTGGAGTTTGATTGCGGTTCAAAAGATCCTTAAACACATTGAGGTCATGCTTCCTCTTTTGGGCCTGCTCTCTGGTTCTACATCCATCATGGGGAGGACAAAATGGTCAAACATATGGAGGAAGTGGAGTGGAATCAAAAGATTCATCAGATGATGAGTCCGAAGAGATGGTGATTATTTCTGGTTGGATGCCATGTTGATTGTGATTTGATTTGATTTGATTGTTTGATAATTTTGGAAGCAGTTAGGGTTTTGATTGATAAATTAGGGATACAATTAGATCCCTTTTTATAGTGAATTGCATGGCTGGTGACGGGCATTAATGACGAAGACTTCTTTGACTTTTGACTTTTTGACCAAGAATATCGAAATAGTAGTCAACTCTGCTGCTGGCAAACTCATTCTGCTGCTAGTTATAATACTCTGTTGTTGGTTCTACTATTACACAGGGTTCTGCTGTTATAGTTAAAAGTATGAGGGTGGTTTTGTAACTTCTTCAAACATGCTTAAATCCCTAATTAGATCTCACAGTTGGTTTTTAAGCGCTCCAAATTGAAGTTTCCACAAACCCTAACACTTCATTATTCTCAAAGTCAAAAATCCCCAATTCTCCAAACCCTAATTCATGTAATTAACACGCACCTGGGTAGAAAGTCACAATAATATTGCTTTGTTGAATGAAGAGATGGTTCCTGAAGGCTTCACAAACATGTTTAAATTCTTAAATGCTACTTCTCTTAGGTATGCATAAACTGTGAATCCTACTATATATACTTCCTACATCAAACAGTTTTGGCTTACTGCCAAAGTTAAAACTAGGAATGGGGAAAAACATATTAAAGCCATGGTAGATGGTCAACAAGTACTTTTCACTAAATCCTCTATAAGAGATCTTCTTGTCTTTGATGATGAAACAAAGACTAAGTGTCTTGCTAACTCTGCCATTTTTTAAGGTTTAAAAGAATTGGGTTATGAGGGCAAACATTCTAGTTTAAAATTTCAAAAAGGGCTTCTCTATTCTCAATATAAATTTTTGGTTCATAATCTTCTTCATTGTTTGAGCTCAAAAACTTCTAGGTGGAATGAGTTTAGTGCTACCATAGCATCTGCTATGATATGCCTGAGCAAAGCAGACCCATTTAATTTTTCAAACATAATTTTTGAAGGGATTGCTAAAAGTATCAAAGAGTCTGGTTCATACTTACTTTATCCAAGATTTATTCAACTCTTTGTGGAAAACCAAATTTCAAAAGTAAGAACACACCATGCCACTTATGCTTCTCCTAAGTTGGTTCCTAAAATGTTTACTTTCTTACTTAAAAATGGAAAAGGATTTTCAGGCATACTTACATCTCTTACACCTCACTACAACAAAAGTGGCTTTTTAGGACCCTTTGTGTGGGACTGTATGATAATGGAGTCCTAAAAAACTGTTTAATAGGACATATGAGCGTTTAGGGTCCTTTTTAAATATTTGCTACTTAGGCGATGTCCTAAAAAGGTATATAATAGGATGGTCGATGATTTGGGGTCCTATTATCATATAACTTAATAGGACACTTAAAATATGGATCCTAATAAATTACCTTTATAAGACGTTTATTCATTATGGTTGTATTATAATACACCATAATAGGACACTTGAGTTTTGAGTCATAAGACATCCGTTTGTTAAAACGCTTATTCACAAAAAGTTTTATTATAGCAAAATTTAATAGGACCTTTGACACGTGGGTATTATAACGTTAACCTTTATAGGACGCTTATGTACAATGGTTTTATAACATCATTTTTTTAAAACGATTATTTGCAAAAGTTTTATTATAACAAAACTTAATAGGACCCTTAAGACGTGGGTATTATAATGTTAACCTTTATAAGACGCTTATGCATAATGGCTTTAGTATCATACATCATAATAGGACATTTTATTTTTGAGTCATAAAATATCAGTATTTTAGAACGCTTATTCGCAAAAGTTTTATTATAACAAAACTTAATTAGACCCTTAAAGGATGCATATTAATTATGGTTTTATTACAATACACCATAATAGGACACTTGATATATAAGTCATAAAACATTAATTATTTAAAACGCTTATTCGCAAACGTATTATTAAAACATAACTTAATATGACAGTTGACACTTGGGTTCCATAGATTGATACACCATCATAGGACACTTGATATTTGAGTCATAAAACATCGGTTTTATGGAACACTTATACGCAAACGTTTTTTATTATAAGAAAAGTGAATAGGACCCTTGACAATAGCGTCTTATAACGTTAACCTTTATAGAACGCTTATTCATAATGGTTTGTTTATGATACACTATAATATGGCACATCTTTTTAGAGTCGTAAAACTTCCGCTTTTTATAACGCTTATTCAGTTTAAGTTTTATTAAAACATAACTTGATATGACACTTGACACTTGGGTCTCATAAATTCATCGACCATAATAGGACACTTGAAATTTGAGTCATAAAGTATCAGTTTTATAGAACGCTTACCTGCAAAAGTTTTATTTTAACAAAACTTAATAGGACCCTTGACACCTGTATCTTTTAACATTAACCTTTATAGTACGCTTATTTGTTATGGTTTTATTATCATACGCCATAATAGAACACTTCTTATTTGAGTCATAAAACATCAGTTTTTTAGAACGCTTATTTACAAATCGACAGTTGGCATAACGAATCGACATTATTTTGAGATTGACATATTTAACACAGTTTTGGATATGCAAATCCAAGAGTTTGGTGATCGCTTTAGTGAGATAAGCACAGACTTACTTAGTAATATGTCAGCTTTGAATCCGCGTGCTTCATTTTCGATGTTTGATGCCTCAAAGCTGATTACTTTGACTACTTTATATCTAGATGATTTTACGGATTCAGATACGTTTCATCTTATGCGGGAGCTTGACCTATATCGTGTGAATGTGGTTCAAAATGAAGATTTTTCAAAGCTAAATACTATTACCGAGCTTGCTACAGAGATGGTGAGATTAGATAAACATAACTCTTTTCCTTTGATATAAAGTCGGATCTCCGTAATCGAATGGGTAATAGATTTTTGAACCATGCTCTACTTTTTAGCATAGAGAGAGAAATATTCATCAATGTGAAAAATGAAGATGTGATGAAGTGCTTCCAATCCATGTAATATCGAAAGGGAAAATTAACTTAGGTCGATCGAGGTAACTTTGTTAACTTATATATAAGTTGTGTAACTATCGTACTTTTTATCCTATATAAGTTAGAACTTGATGTAAAAAATATTTTTTGTGCCACCCATAAGTAAATTTCCTGGCTCCGCCACTGATGATGATACAGATAGATAAATGTAGACACCCATAGTGGCGACCGACATGATATTAAAGATGTTCACTTCCTATGATATACATTTAATGTTCTTTCCTGAGGAAAAGTACAGGGTAACTTCGGTCATTTTAACTTAAGCATATCACGTATCTTTGCAACTAGTGAAAATATAAATGAATGAATAGCACGACGAAACATTTGTATACAATCTATTCGTTTATTAAGCTCAATTCGACTAACTTCATATAACTGAACTATAGAAAACTCATATCTTACTTGGTGTCAAATTGTTAGGTAAACAGATTTTTAATTTCGGAGCGTGTGAAGATACTTGTATGGTATCACCATGTTGAACAGGATGAGTGTTGCGATGACCATCAATGTAGATTAGACCCTCGTTGGTATACCAATCAATATCCATGGTTTCATTCGGTTTTACTAATCCGTGCATTAAACCTAGGCTAGCTGATGTCGGAGAAATAGGCTCTCTTACCATGTGCTGAAGATCTATGGATAAAATGGGCATCTGGAAACCACCAACTGATAGCATTGTTGTTGTTGATCCTGCAGCAGTGGATACTCTCAAACCACTAGATCGGCAGTTGGTTAGAGGTGAACTTGCTTTCCCGTCTTTCCTAATTCTAAAAGAAAGAAAAAGTAATTCAAAAATCAAATTAAAGCTTAATAATCTGCAATTTTCATATAATTCAGAACCGAAACGCTTACAAGTCAATTTTAGTCGCGAGACCAGGTTGGGTTATTTATGCAGAACCGAAACGCTTATGAGTCAACTACAGATCCTTTATGCTAAATAGTATCAATGATGGAATGTTTCTATTACACTTACTAAACCTTGGGGACAATTTATATAATTTATACTTATTATTATGATACTATACTATTGCCATAAGATTGCAATTTTTTTAATAAACTATTTCAATATGCATAAAAAAGACTTTGGGTGACTTTCACCCTGTAAGCCTGCTAACGATATTTTTTTTTGACCCGTTTGATATTAGACACAACCCCAAATCGAGGTGTTTACTAGTAATTGGGTTAAAATTGCTAAATCTACAATATACGGGAACTTCCAATACCTGAATGAGAACCTAGAAGCAGATGCAGGACATGGATGTACGATTAAGATGTCGTTAAGAGCGTATGTTGACAATGCCATTGAATTCACATGAATTGACATTCTTGATAGTTCAGAAGGAACTATCCGACACTCAAGGATTTTATCTAGTATCTGCAAGATCCATGAATACTTGTCATGTAAGCTCTAGTTACTTTGTGTTCAATCAATCTGATGTATTGTAGAAAATTAAGGTGGAAATTTCAATGCAAATACTTGTGTATGGGTCAATGTGGGTAATTACCATTACCAACAGGCCAAATAGAAAAACTTAACTTTAAAGGAAACGGGTTGAAAGTTGCCCAAAACTTATTTTCAATGTAGAACCTTTTAAATCATTTTATTGAATATTTATGATCAATAATAGAACAAATAGCATTCCAGGTCAAACCAGCCATTTTAAACTTACCAGTTTTGACTGGTTACCTAACCCACCCATGCCACCTATAGTACCACACATACCTGTTCAAAGTTTCTGACAGTTGCTGCACAAAGATAACCTGTGCTTCTAGTAGCATCAAACTCATTACCAAATTCTTGCACCTAGAGAAACAACATAGACCACACATTTCTCAAACTGATGAAATAAATATTAGAACATAACTCAAGGTTAATAACACGAGGTCATGAAATTAAAAATCGTAGGGATCCAAGAATGAGCACCCTCATGTGGTTCAGTGGGATCAGAGTTAACTCCCAGTAATGTGATTGAATCATTTAGCAAATGGCTTGCCTGCAAAAGTGTGCCATCACCACCAACCGTAACAACAAGATCTACATAATGAATGGGTTGTGACAGATTACTACAGACAGAAGCATGCCAGTCAACGGGTTTTCTTCTTAAAATATTTTGACAAAATTCTATGGCATCTCTATGAACTTTGCCCCTATTATCCAGAAAACTTAATATCTACAACGTTTTAGAAGAGAAACATATTTCAACAAACTCATGGAAATAATGGATTTTTTAAAAAAATAAAAAGAAAGAGTATCACTGTATAAGAATTCATCCTTCATTACAAGAAGCTCTATCAACCACGAGACGCAAAAATCAGATGATAGAACTGAAATGCAAAAAGATATGAAGGGACATTGATGCTAGCCGCGATCTGATTCATATTTGACCCAAAAAGTATAGCTGCATGTCCTTTCGTGTGTACGAGATAGGCTCTAATTTCTATAATTCTATTTGCATCGAGCAAAAACTGATACTAAGGGTAGGTATGAATTACCTAGCTTAATGAATTCAAAAGTCTTGTTAAACATGATCTAAACCTGGCATGTCTAGAAAATAGCAGTACTTGAAAAAAAAAATCATATTTTATTTAATTTTCACTTGAAAGATCTAAAGTAAAAGCACATAAACCCTAAACAATCACCACATGACCAGAGTACCGAGATTGACCAGGTCATGTGCTTATGAAGGGTCTACATTTGTTGTTCATAGGGATGGAGTTTTGATTTGTTAGAAGCACGGAGATCCCCAACCACTTGAAAAAGTTTCCCACAATGATGAAGACCACTTATGTGGATCATATTTTTCATCTTCAGCAATGGAGACTATCTTCTTCATCCCCAAATGCTAATCACAAACAAGCTATTTGAATTGGTCTCGGCTGTACAGTGGTCTCGAAAGGAAAAAATTCAAAAACTGAAAACAATTAACACAAAACTAATAACAAGATTAACAAACAACAAAATCTACACAAATTAACAAAATTAATAAAAATTAACAAAAATTAAAAACAATTAACAAAAATCAAAAATACCAACCTGGGATTGTAGTGGTGCACTGTCGAGAGTAAGAAAGGAGAAGAGAAGAGAAAGAATTAAAAGAGGAGAGGGGAGAAAGAGATGCATCGTTGACAGTTGTGCGAGTGTGGAGGTGTAATGGAGACGGTGGTGGTGTGTTGTAGATGGTGGTGGTGTGGTAGAGACGTTGGTGGTGCAGCAGATCCAGAAAAGCACCAACAGAGCTTGAAGATGACCATTTTTTTACAAAGTGATTATGAGATGAAAAAAGCATATCCGCTTTTGATATCACTTTTTTTTAGTATACAAAAAAATTGGTGAAAACTTTTAGCGGGATAAAGTAAATATAAGGAGGGAAAACAAATCAATTGGTGAAAACTTTTAGCGGGGACATGTCTCCGCCAAAAGGTATATTTAAAAAAAATTGTTTTTTAAATTTTAATTAAGTTAAATCACTATTAAATCATTTAAATTTAATTTAAAAAATTTCTAAATCATTTTTAATTGATTTTAAACTTTTTAAAGTTATTTACATTATTTTTAACTAAGTTAAATCATTTATACTTAATTTAAATCAGTTAAAATTATTTTTAAATCATTTTAATTAAGTTAAATCACTATTAAATCATTTAAATTTAATTTAAATATTTTAAAATCATTTATACGAATGAGTCGAGATGATATGGTTATACCTGAGATGTTAAATGAATGAGTCGAGATGATATCGTTATACATAACATGTTAAACGAATGAGTCGAGATGATATCGGTATTCATGAGATGTTAAACGAATGAGCCGAGATGATATAGTTATACATGAGATGCTAAACGAATGAGCCGAGATGATATGGTTGTACATGAGATGTTAAACGAATGAGCCAAGATGATATGGTTTTACACGAGATGTTAAACGAATGAGCCGAGATGATATGGTTGTACACGAGATGTTAAACGAATGAGCTGAGATGATATGATTATACATGAGATGTTAAACGAATGAGCCGAGATGATATCGTTATTCACGAGATGTTAAATGACTGAGCCGAGATGATATGCTTATACATGAGGTGTTAAATGAATTAGCCAAGATGATATGCTTATACATGAGATGCTAAACGAATGAGCCGGGATGATATGGTTATTCACGAGATGTTAAACGAATCAGCCGAGATGATATGATTATACATGAGATGTTAAACGAATGAGCCGAGATGATATGGTTTTACATGAGATGTTAAACGAATGAGCCAAGATGATATGGTTTTACATGATATGTTAAAAGAATGAACCGAGATGATATGGTTGTACACGAGATGTTAAACGAATGAGCCGAGATGATATTATTATACATGAGATGTTAAAGGAATGAGCCAAGATGATATGGTTATACACGAGATGTTAAACGAATGAGCCAAGATGATATGGTTTTACACGAGATGTTAAACGAATGAGCCGAGATGATATGGTTGTACACGAGATGTTAAACGAATGAGCTGAGATGATATGATTATACATGAGATGTTAAACGAATGAGCCGAGATGATATCGTTATTCACGAGATGTTAAATGACTGAGCCAAGATGATATGCTTATACATGAGGTGTTAAATGAATTAGCCAAGATGATATGCTTATACATGAGATGCTAAACGAATGAGCCGGGATGATATGGTTATTCACGAGATGTTAAACGAATCAGTCGAGATGATATGATTATACATGAGATGTTAAACGAATGAGCCAAGATGATATGGTTTTACATGAGATGTTAAACGAATGAGCCAAGATGATATGGTTTTACATGATATGTTAAAAGAATGAGCCGAGATGATATGGTTGTACATGAGATGTTAAACGAATGAGCCGAGATGATATTATTATACATGAGATGTTAAAGGAATGAGCCAAGATGATATGGTTATACACGAGATGTTAAACGAATGAGCCGAGATGATATGGTTATACACGAGATGTTAAACGAATGAGCCGAGATGATATGATTATGCATGAGATGTTAAACGAATGAGCCTAGATGTTATGATTATACATGAAATGTTAAACGAATGAGCCGAGATGATATGGTTTTACATGAGATGTTAAATGAATGAGCCGAGATGATATGCTTATACATGAGATGTTAAACGAATGAGTCGAGATGATATCGTTATTCACGAGATGTTAAACGAATGAGCCGAGATGATATAGTTATACATGAGACAATTTCCCAGAGGTAAACAACTAAATTTTTTTCCAGATGATATAGTTAAACAAATGAGCCAAGATGATATAGTTATACGAATGAGCCTAGATGATATTGTTATATGAATGAGCCGAGATTATATAGTTATACACGAGTTGTTAAACGGATCGGTCTATCTGGTCATGGCCGTTATAGAGTCATAACAGAGGTAAACAACTAAATTATTTTCCAAGCTGTAACAACCGACAATTTCCCAAAATTTATTCTACGAGCAAAAATAATTATTTTTATTTCCTTTAGCTTTTAGATCTCTTTGAACTTATTTGGGATTGAGAAACAGTGGATATCTTGTTAAAATGTGAACATTATTCAATTATTGAGCCGGCACAACGTAAAACGCGCGAAACGAATCGAATTTTTGCCAATTAAATTGATTTCAAAATAGTTATGCATATTTATACTCGTTTTTATCAGAAACGTTATTTCGAGAACAATGACGCAAATTTCATAATTTTTCGAGTCAGTTTGGTACGTCAAACGGGGCCCACGTCACTTATTTATATAAGATTATTAAATCATCAAAACTGGTCCTTGTGGTATGATAACTACCCGCCCCTCAATTTTTGACTTATGACAAGTTTAGTCCCTCGTGAGTATAAAATACCCGTTTTAGGGTTATCACTCATAATATCAGACACACACTTCTCCCTATAAATTTTCGGCGCCGCCACTCTTTTCCGACCAAAAAACCAGCGAGCCCTTTTTCATGCCGCCACGTAGATCGAGACCACGGGAGTAATTCTGGAGCAGTAGAAGTCAATGGGCATTTGTTTGATTCATTTTGGGTTCCCAGGCGTGCGCCACCCATACCACCACCATTCGCCGCCACCCTTCCCTTCTTTCTCTCTCAATCGGTAAGCCACGCGCCACCATTCTTTTTATTTATTTCATTTTCGCCAAACCGTAACTGGTTTAAATTAAACTTTAACGATTGTGGTAATAAAAACTATTAAACAAACCTTTTTCTTGTGGAAACTTGTGTGGATCTAAAACTCTAATCACCTTACTCGCTGGCTTGCTCCGAGTTGTTTAACTCGGACCCATGCCATTAAGTATTCGAGTGGACTTCCGTTATATACATGAAAATGAATTGTTTAGTGAGCCTTTGTTGGAGTTGGTGAAGGTGTTCATAGTTTATTGTGAAGCTAATGAGCTAATCTGACCATGATCTACTTATGATGTTTTATGTGCTACTCTTCAACTTTGGAAAAATGAAATGGTTTAAATTATAACCCTGAACTTAGAACAGCTTAATACGTTTTAAGGGGTAGCCAGGTAGAAGGAATGATGCGTGGGAATTGCACCAGGCTTTACCTCTCAAGGGATCTTGAGAAGCTTACAACCCCCACTAGGCAGTTGTCACAACTCGTAATTTCCGGTCATTTTCCAAACCTCGACAATTTACTATTCACAAGTTACTATTCACCATTTACTATTCATCGATCACTATTTATCGTTTTTGAGGTCAATTTGACATTTCGAGAAACATTCGAAAATTTTTACTATTCACTTGACACTATTCATTTCCGAGAGAAAACCACTATTCACGTGCATTACTCATTTCATCGTAAACTGAGTTTACGGGTCTTTAAATTCGCGTAACCAGTTAGGTTTAGCTGCGAATTCATGCATTATCATTGGGACATCTCATACGGACTAGAAATAGTCTTCATATCATCATTGAGGCACTTGCATACTATTCCACTCGTAGGGTATTCAAATTATATTTTTAATATAATTAACGAATTACGTACGTTTATTTTAAATAAACACTAATACGCGAACTATAAACGAGAATAACACGTCCGACACTCCCGACTATGATCCCAATATATTTTTATACTCATTCTTATAATATAAAAATTATATTATTAGTTTACCCGGTGTTTTCAAATCAATGACTATATTTTACGGTCGGAGCTTATTACTCCGTCGGTTTACGATATTTCAACCCGATAATTATTTTAACACCCGATTCTCACCAAGAATAATATTTTTCAACTTTTACAACTTTGTCGTATTTTATTTCTAATCGTTAACATTTATTTTGTTAGTTAACTCGGTACCCGATAACACCTAATGTACAATTTAAACTAACAAATGCACATGTTTATTAGACAAGATCATTAAATTCACACCAAACTCTTCCTTTTTCTACCATGAAACCGGCCCCCCCCCCCTAGACTAATCCATATGATACTTAAAATAATAAAAAGACCAAGACTTTTTACTAATATCTAAGACCTCATTTCATTCTTTCATTGGAAGACTTCAAGAAAACTCATCTCTTTCTCTCCTCACCTCCATGGATCGACCAAACAAAGAGACCAAGAAGAACCCATCAATTTTTCAAGCTCAAGTGCTTAAACAAGTCCTAGTAGTGATCTAGCTTAGGTTTTGAAATAAAAACCTCAAAGATTAATTAGGTTTTCATCATCATCTTTCAATAATCATCACAAGTAAGTTACCCATGATTTTCCTACTCTTTTAATCATTTACTTGATGTATTTTCATAACCTAGTAACAAAACATGCTCTAATACATAAGTTGTCATACCACTTTTCAAGTATTTTTACATATTATGAGTTTATAATTATCCTATAGTTATTCCCATGAAACCCACCAAGGATGGTGATGTTTAGGAACCCATGACACCCTAAGAAGGTGTATGGTAGGATTAGACTAGTTTTGTGGTGATTGAAAGTGGTTTGGTTAAGCCTTGAACAAGTTACAAACTAGAAAACTCATTTTTGGCACTAATAGAAAAGTGGCTGTCCTTATTTTGAAAACGTGGCCAACTCAGTAAGTGGTGGGTAATATTTGACCAAAGATTTAGAAAATACATTCCGAGACGAAACTATGGCCGAAAACGGGGATAAAAACGAGTTAATAACGAAGGAGTTATGATTTTCCGAATGTTAACAACGAAAAATACTTTCAAATATAGGTTCTGTCTCAAATCGCCAATTTCAGAAAACTCAGGGGTTTCCGGGTAACGTTGGGTTAGATATTCAGAAAACACTTTCAAAAACGAAACCGTGGCCACTTGAATCACTAAAATCCGAGTTACGACGAAAAAGATATACTATTTTCAATTTTAACGACGAAAACTATTTTCTGAAAAATACCTTGCTGTCCTACGATTTTCATGGACTGTTTCGAGACCTAAAACTTGATTTAGCCGTCCCGATTTATCAAAAATATATTAGTATGCCATCCCACGATTCCGGGGATATAAAGAGCGTAGAAAACGAGCTTATAACGAAAAAGATACAAGCGTTTGAACTTAGACGATATGTATATATTTCCATCAGCTTTTCTATTACAATTTTTCAACATAAGCTGTCTTGGCGAAACACCATTTTCTCGGCTGTTTTTCTTTATGATCGGATCAGTTTGAGTCCGAGCCGTAGTTTTATGAAATCAAGACCTTCCAGCAAGCTTTTCAAATCAATTGGCCGTTCGTCGAATAGACTTATAACGAATAAACTACGACCTCATCTATATACCCGATAAACTATATATTTTTGACAGCTTTTACTATAATGAAATTTTCTAAGTGTTGAACATAATACTTTCAAGTAGCAACAATAAGAGTCGATTTTCTCATCGATCGAGACCCGTATCGCCAAAGGTTAAATGACGCGACTTCTAGATATTGTTACAAGGTTTTCAAAAACGAGGAATATAACACTAACATTTTTATACGATATACTACGACAAGTTTTTATAACTCCTATTGGACTTATTTTTCCTAAGTATGGAAACTATCTTACTTTGACAATAACGAGTATTTCTAAGTTACGAGTGGTATAGGCATCATGTGCACGTGCATTCATTTCATTATGTCATGATCTAAGGTAGATCGTTATTACTCATATTAGGTTGCGGTTAGAGATCGTGCCTCATTTCAGTGTATCCATTCTTGTCATCGTAGCTATCGCACCAGGTGAGTCATAGCCCCTACTTTTTCAATTGTTTTATCAACTCTTTGGGGGAGAATACATGCTCGTTTTACTTAAAACGCACTACTTGTTTTACCTGGTTGATTTCTCAAATATTTCCAGCTTTATCTATATATATGGTTGATTTCCTACATTTCATTGGTATGCTTGATTTCCTGTATTTCATGTGACTTGTCTCTTAAACTTTAGTACTTATTAGATCTCTGGCGACATTGTCAGTATTAGATCTCTGACGACATTGTCAGTATTATTTTACCTGGCGACATTGTCAGCTTTGTTTATATGACCTCATAGTCCCCAATTGTTCTTATATGTCCATTGTAATACTGTGGTATTCCCCACTTGGCTGTGATGTCAAACGTAATACTGTGGTATTCCCCACTTGGCTGTGATGTCAAACGTATTGTGGTATTCCCCACTTGGCTGTGATGTCAAACGTAGTATTGTGGTATTCCCCACTTGGCTGTGATGTCAAACGTAGTATTGCTGTTTCCCTACTTGATTGACCTATATGTTCATTGTTCATCTGGCGACATTGTCAGTATTGTTTATCTGGCGACATTGTCAGTATTATTTTATCTGGCGACATTGTCAGCGTTATTTATCTGGCGACATTGTCAGTATTGTTTGGGTAACCTCATTGACTGAATTATTTATATAGCCGTTTTGCTATATTTGTCTGGGAATTTAAATACAAGTATTACTTTTGTTCACGTAAACATATTACTTTTGGCAGTGGGTTGTAAACACACAGGTTACAAGTCTCTTATGGCGGGACCTGTAACTGAGTGGATTTACGATGCCTTTGCTGGGCGATCTTTTCTCTAGAGGCTTTACTTGTTAAACAAACTCTATGAACTCACCAACCTCGTGTTGACACTTTAGCATGTATTTTCAGGTATTAAGATATGGCACACTACTGGAGGTTTTGGCAGGGCATGGCATGGTCATAGAAGACTCTGATTATTTATTTGGGGACCGTTTTAACTACTTTAAGGGCCTACTTCCGCTCTACTTTTAAAATGTAAATTCAACATTTTTGGCTTAACTATTTTGTTCTATATAAATGAAGTGAAAACCATTTTTGTACTTATGTTGTGATATCAATTGAGTTACACCCCAGCTGCATGTATGCTTCCGCTGGACCCGATTTTGGGGGTGTGACAGATTGGTATCAGAGCTTTGGCTATAGCGAACTAAGTGTTTATTAAAACCTAGACTATAGCTACTTTTACGAAAAACTTAACCCTATGACCGTCACGTGCCTGCCTGCCAAGATGATGCCTCACTTGTGGTTTGTTGCTGACTTAGGTGATGAGATTTGTGTCTCATTATCTGATATATTATACTCACTTATTCTAGTTGATTTCTATCATTGTCTTTCATATAAGCATGTTCACGTATCAAATATGTCACCCTGTTATGTTTCTCCCTGCATAGTTTCATCATTCGACCTCGAGTTTGGTCACCTGCCTTAGTCTTTCTGAACGTCTTGGTATTGGGAAGGACATGGTATTAGTATAACTGAACTGAGTATTTCAAAATTCATGGAACCTCGGTGGAATATAGACTGGTCATCTATATTCAACCCGGGATAGTGAGATATAGGCTGACCACCTATGTCTGACTCAGAGATGAATTTTGCAACACTGAGAATGGTTATAATAAGATTATGTCTGGATTGAATTCTCAACTCATTTTCCAAATGCTTCATTTACGTGTGTGTATACTCTCGTTGTCATAACATTCCTATTTTTCATCACTTCGTGAACCACCGATTGGAAGCTTGTCAACTAGTCATTTTATTTCATGAATCTTCATATTTATACACAATGCACTTACATTTTCTTTTATCACAATCTCGTTTTGTCGCACTTGTCACAGTCTTTTCCCTTCTCACCATCACTATCATTTCCTTTTCCCCACCCCCATATATATATATGGAATTAGCTAACACTCTATAGATTCCGATGTCACTCATCCCTCACCACTCCCTATATTGATAAGTGGATATTATCAATGACCTCCCTAGGAAAGAATTTCCATACCTTCTATGAGGATGATCCCTCGGTACAGTAAGACCATTCAAAACTCAACAGAAATCCCAAGATATCACAAAACCATTCGAACCACTATCACTGGCCTAATCACCAAAAATTCCATCATCTGGAAAGTATTGGCTTAACTAAATTATAAGGATTAGTTTCGATACGAGTGCTCACTAAGCAACACCATAGAGATAAATCCAACCTTTTTAACCGAGACTATAAATTGAACATGTCCTCACCAATAGACTTTATTCGAACGTGTTAGACACCTATGCCTTTGTGCAGATATACATACCTGACTATTTTATCCTCTTAATATTTTCACTTTTAAATGGATTTCCTCCAAACTACCGTATACAAAACATATATCTTGTAAGAAATATTTTTCTGATGCACTTACTTTGACAAGAAAATTCCTTTTGGCTAATCTTTTACAAAACTATTAAATGTTACAAAAATTTTAAACATCGATCTTTGGTAAACCATATTATATATCTTATGTTGAAAATTTTCCTATATTGCATAACTACTAAACTTTGAAACATCAAGAAGGATGTTACCTAAAAAGCCGTTTGCTTAAACTTGTAGATTCATTTATTCGGGGAAGGTTTATGAACAGAACACAATCTCAAAACGAGCTTTGAAAATCAATCACTATATTACCTCACTCATATCTTTAGGAGTTTGTAATTTGATTACCTATAACTTGGGGAAAATCTTAGTAATGGAGACTAAGCATCGTAGGTGGAGAAAGACTCAATTCATGACATTCCTGCGGAGGAATCACAACCTTATCCTAATCTATTATTTTCAACAACACCCTTGACGGACCTAACCTTGTAAGCCTTTCAAAACAAGATTCATGATACCCATTTCAATTATTCCTAATAAAGGAATTTAATTCACCTCAACTCCTAGCGATTTCATTAAGATCTCTTTGGAACCACACCACCTATCATTTGTAGACCAATGGTCAGACTTGAGCCTTGTTAGAGAACAACCGGATTACACAACCATGTTTCACCTATTCAAATCTCAGGAAATGACTTTCAGATTAGTCACTCGTGATCCCATTTGGAAAGGAACCCAACCCAAGAACAAACGTAGACTTGGTAATAACCAATAGAAATCATGGACCGTTAGGTCAAACGGTTGAAGCGGAGTCGAATTCCTATCGTGGAAGTTCGTTGGAATTCTCAATTATTATCATCTTTTCACCAATATACTTCAGAGACCAACCAAAACTGAACTTCGGGACGAAGTTCCTGTTAGAAGGGAAGACTGTCACAACTCGTAATTTCCGGTCATTTTCCAAACCTCGACAATTTACTATTCACAAGTTACTATTCACCATTTACTATTCATCGATCACTATTCATCGTTTTTGAGGTCAATTTGACATTTCGAGAAACATTCGAAAATTTTTACTATTCACTTGACACTATTCATTTCCGAGAGAAAACCACTATTCACGTGCATTACTCATTTCATCGTAAACTGAGTTTACGGGTCTTTAAATTCGCGTAACCAGTTAGGTTTAGCTGCGAATTCATGCATTATCATTGGGACATCTCATACGGACTAGAAATAGTCTTCATATCATCATTGAGGCACTTGCATACTATTCCACTCGTAGGGTATTCAAATTATATTTTTAATATAATTAACGAATTACGTACGTTTATTTTAAATAAACACTAATACGCGAACTATAAACGAGAATAACACGTCCGACACTCCCGACTATGATCCCAATATATTTTTATACTCATTCTTATAATATAAAAATTATATTATTAGTTTACCCGGTGTTTTCAAATCAATGACTATATTTTACGGTCGGAGCTTATTACTCCGTCGGTTTACGATATTTCAACCCGATAATTATTTTAACACCCGATTCTCACCAAGAATAATATTTTTCAACTTTTACAACTTTGTCGTATTTTATTTCTAATCGTTAACATTTATTTTGTTAGTTAACTCGGTACCCGATAACACCTAATGTACAATTTAAACTAACAAATGCACATGTTTATTAGACAAGATCATTAAATTCACACCAAACTCTTCCTTTTTCTACCATGAAACCGGCCCCCCCCCCCCTAGACTAATCCATATGATACTTAAAATAATAAAAAGACCAAGACTTTTTACTAATATCTAAGACCTCATTTCATTCTTTCATTGGAAGACTTCAAGAAAACTCATCTCTTTCTCTCCTCACCTCCATGGATCGACCAAACAAAGAGACCAAGAAGAACCCATCAATTTTTCAAGCTCAAGTGCTTAAACAAGTCCTAGTAGTGATCTAGCTTAGGTTTTGAAATAAAAACCTCAAAGATTAATTAGGTTTTCATCATCATCTTTCAATAATCATCACAAGTAAGTTACCCATGATTTTCCTACTCTTTTAATCATTTACTTGATGTATTTTCATAACCTAGTAACAAAACATGCTCATATACATAAGTTGTCATACCACTTTTCAAGTATTTTTACATATTATGAGTTTATAATTATCCTATAGTTATTCCCATGAAACCCACCAAGGATGGTGATGTTTAGGAACCCATGACACCCTAAGAAGGTGTATGGTAGGATTAGACTAGTTTTGTGGTGATTGAAAGTGGTTTGGTTAAGCCTTGAACAAGTTACAAACTAGAAAACTCATTTTTGGCACTAATAGAAAAGTGGCTGTCCTTATTTTGAAAACGTGGCCAACTCAGTAAGTGGTGGGTAATATTTGACCAAAGATTTAGAAAATACATTCCGAGACGAAACTATGGCCGAAAACGGGGATAAAAACGAGTTAATAACGAAGGAGTTATGATTTTCCGAATGTTAACAACGAAAAATACTTTCAAATATAGGTTCTGTCTCAAATCGCCAATTTCAGAAAACTCAGGGGTTTCCGGGTAACGTTGGGTTAGATATTCAGAAAACACTTTCAAAAACGAAACCGTGGCCACTTGAATCACTAAAATCCGAGTTACGACGAAAAAGATATACTATTTTCAATTTTAACGACGAAAACTATTTTCTGAAAAATACCTTGCTGTCCTACGATTTTCATGGACTGTTTCGAGACCTAAAACTTGATTTAGCCGTCCCGATTTATCAAAAATATATTAGTATGCCATCCCACGATTCCGGGGATATAAAGAGCGTAGAAAACGAGCTTATAACGAAAAAGATACAAGCGTTTGAACTTAGACGATATGTATATATTTCCATCAGCTTTTCTATTACAATTTTTCAACATAAGCTGTCTTGGCGAAACACCATTTTCTCGGCTGTTTTTCTTTATGATCGGATCAGTTTGAGTCCGAGCCGTAGTTTTATGAAATCAAGACCTTCCAGCAAGCTTTTCAAATCAATTGGCCGTTCGTCGAATAGACTTATAACGAATAAACTACGACCTCATCTATATACCCGATAAACTATATATTTTTGACAGCTTTTACTATAATGAAATTTTCTAAGTGTTGAACATAATACTTTCAAGTAGCAACAATAAGAGTCGATTTTCTCATCGATCGAGACCCGTATCGCCAAAGGTTAAATGACGCGACTTCTAGATATTGTTACAAGGTTTTCAAAAACGAGGAATATAACACTAACATTTTTATACGATATACTACGACAAGTTTTTATAACTCCTATTGGACTTATTTTTCCTAAGTATGGAAACTATCTTACTTTGACAATAACGAGTATTTCTAAGTTACGAGTGGTATAGGCATCATGTGCACGTGCATTCATTTCATTATGTCATGATCTAAGGTAGATCGTTATTACTCATATTAGGTTGCGGTTAGAGATCGTGCCTCATTTCAGTGTATCCATTCTTGTCATCGTAGCTATCGCACCAGGTGAGTCATAGCCCCTACTTTTTCAATTGTTTTATCAACTCTTTGGGGGAGAATACATGCTCGTTTTACTTAAAACGCACTACTTGTTTTACCTGGTTGATTTCTCAAATATTTCCAGCTTTATCTATATATATGGTTGATTTCCTACATTTCATTGGTATGCTTGATTTCCTGTATTTCATGTGACTTGTCTCTTAAACTTTAGTACTTATTAGATCTCTGGCGACATTGTCAGTATTAGATCTCTGACGACATTGTCAGTATTATTTTACCTGGCGACATTGTCAGCTTTGTTTATATGACCTCATAGTCCCCAATTGTTCTTATATGTCCATTGTAATACTGTGGTATTCCCCACTTGGCTGTGATGTCAAACGTAATACTGTGGTATTCCCCACTTGGCTGTGATGTCAAACGTATTGTGGTATTCCCCACTTGGCTGTGATGTCAAACGTAGTATTGTGGTATTCCCCACTTGGCTGTGATGTCAAACGTAGTATTGCTGTTTCCCTACTTGATTGACCTATATGTTCATTGTTCATCTGGCGAAATTGTCAGTATTGTTTATCTGGCGACATTGTCAGTATTATTTTATCTGGCGACATTGTCAGCGTTATTTATCTGGCGACATTGTCAGTATTGTTTGGGTAACCTCATTGACTGAATTATTTATATAGCCGTTTTGCTATATTTGTCTGGGAATTTAAATACAAGTATTACTTTTGTTCACGTAAACATATTACTTTTGGCAGTGGGTTGTAAACACACAGGTTACAAGTCTCTTATGGCGGGACCTGTAACTGAGTGGATTTACGATGCCTTTGCTGGGCGATCTTTTCTCTAGAGGCTTTACTTGTTAAACAAACTCTATGAACTCACCAACCTCGTGTTGACACTTTAGCATGTATTTTCAGGTATTAAGATATGGCACACTACTGGAGGTTTTGGCAGGGCATGGCATGGTCATAGAAGACTCTGATTATTTATTTGGGGACCGTTTTAACTACTTTAAGGGCCTACTTCCGCTCTACTTTTAAAATGTAAATTCAACATTTTTGGCTTAACTATTTTGTTCTATATAAATGAAGTGAAAACCATTTTTGTACTTATGTTGTGATATCAATTGAGTTACACCCCAGCTGCATGTATGCTTCCGCTGGACCCGATTTTGGGGGTGTGACAGCAGTGTACCTGATCGTTGTAGTATAGTATGGTGACAAGTACCGGGGGATTGATCGTTCAGCTTAGGAATAGTGTCGCTAGGATTAGAAAACCTAAATACTAGTTCTAAAGGCGAGGGATGATTATTTTTGTATTTTATATTTTTATGAAAAGCAATTAAAAATCTCGGGTTTGAAGGATTTGGACGGAATTAGTTGCTAGTCAACTAACCCAATACTAAAGATGCAATCAAAATAAAATACTAAAAATGAAAATAAACTAAATTATACTAAAGTTGTGAGCAGTAAATGGAGAAAATGTGTTTACTTAGATTTCACTGCTCCCTAGACATCTTTTACACATTAATTACTTCTTATAATTGCATGGATGACGGATCCTATTCCTTAATACCATTCATGTGGTGGCACACTTAACTCCCCAATTCTATGAGCTCTTATCTCCTCCTATACCATGCCCAACACAACTATAGGGATTGTAAACAGTGGCTCATGCATTAAATACAACCAATAAAGACCTAGTGCGCGTCGGTTCATGTTTCTTAAGACGTTCAAGCATGTTACCAATTGGAGATCTGCCAGTTTTCTTAAGCCTAACATATAAATCATTCATCCAAGACAAGTATAAACAAGTAATCAACACATAATTAACATCTAGGTTTCATTAGATCCAAGCAAACACAAGATAGATCTAGCCTAGCATGATGGAATTAAGACAAGAACAAGATATAGACAACCAACACATAGACATATTGATTGAATTAAAAGAACACTTATCTCAATTACACATGAAAGGTATCAAGGGCTTGGAACCCTTGAAAAACCTGTAAAATTCGCACCAAAATCTTACTTAGTGTTTCTCCAAAACTTCTCTCTTCTTAATGTGAAAATTAGAAAAATATATATAGGAAAAGGGGTCTGACGGCGTCAAGAATAAACTTGTGACCCCGTCACCTTGCCGCCAAAACTCTTCTCGGACTGCCTTGATCTACATTTGACGCCGTCATGTGATAATCATTTCGAGGCCCTCATAACTTTTACTCTTGACGCTCTACTTCGTGACGCCATCAATTCTCTACTGGACCGTCATGGAATTTTGCTCTTGACGCCGTCAGGAAATTACTCTTGACGCCGTCACCTACTGTTCCCAGCATGGAAAATTAAGACTTTGGCGTTTTCTTCACTTTTATGCTCCAAAAACGTCCGAATTGCTTCCTTTTCCATATTTCACTCCCAAAGTACCTAAAATCACAAAAGGAACGATTTAGGGCAATATTTGATCAAATAAATTCAATTTCGGGCTTAAATGACCCCCTTAAAACGGATCATTTTTCACCTTATCATATACCCTTACACTTGAGATTTCTTGTCCTCAAGCAAATGCGCTTTTATTCTACTCAAAAGACAAGTTAGGGATGATTTAACACTAATATAAAAGTAATTACAACAAATAATCATTCCACTAAAGACCAATAGACAAGCACGGAGGTCATACACTAGCACCTCACAAATAGTGTTTAGATACTCACATCTCTCGGGTGTAATAAAGTGTAAATTACAATATGGAAACGGAAGATATCTCTCACTACCTGTCATAGCAAAATAGATTACCATATGCTTGGGAAAGGATCAAACCTCCACAACATGGTGTAAGCACCTAGGATAAACTATCAAAGAGGTCTTTTAAAAGGGTTGTAACGTTAGGTGTAGGGATATGAAATACACGGTTTTGTTGGATAAAGGGAGTTTTACTTGTGGCGAGTTAACAATCTTGGTTAATTACATGTACAATATGGTGTTGCTAAGCCAAGACTAGACTCGACTTAAGCTAATAAATGAAAAATAACAAAAACATAAAATGAACATAGAATGAAACGGGATGGTAGTCCGTATTTTTTTTTCTCTTTTTCGTTTTTCTATTTTTTTTCTTTTTCTTGATTTTTTCGATTTTTTTTTTTTTTTTTTTTTTTTTTTTTTTTTTTTTTTACATACACTCTTACCCTACCATCCCAAATAATACATCATAGGGAATGAACATTCCCATTACAGTTGAATCTTTACATACTTTACAATAAACTAATTTAGTGACTCGAATTAAGATAATCAAAACACTTGGAGCACTTTTAAGATTAACGTACATATGGGGGTAATAAATGATGTTCTTCCCCATTACTCCATAGAACAAGTACTTTACCCATGAGTCCCAATCGTCCCAAAACAATATGTACAAGGATATGACTCGACTTAGCAACCATGTAATCAATTAGATAGTTAACTTAGGGTTTAACAAATAACAATAATGCACTAAAAATGAGCGCATACACGGAAGGCTAAGGCGATTTGGTTGTACATTTAAGTAGGGTGTAACAAATTCTTCCTTTAAATAAAATTCTTAAAGTTATAAATGAAAAGATAGGCTCGGAGGAGTGTACTAGGGGTATCGTGTACTCAAAATGAGTACAACGCTAAGGGTGTGGGAAAAATTAGTTGACTTAACTAGTCAAGTAATATGACTTAAATGGTCAAGTAATTATGATACGGGTTTAACACAAGGGTAATCCTAATACCTCTTATCATGTAGTAAATCCTACCACACGAATGTAGTCTCACTAGCGGTCTCGGGATGCATCACTAACGCAAGTTCTAGAATCAAAATGCTACCGATACACTCATAAGCACTAATAGTAAATGCTTTTCCTATCAAATCTAAAGGCGAACCTCACATATTTGGGTGGAAAATTTTTCTGAAAGTACGGTTATGTGCTAGTCATACAATCTCCTATCCATGAGACGCTTGCTATGGCTAAAGTTTCACTCCTAAATGTTGTAAAAAAATTTAAATTTGGCGCTAAAATTACACTAACAAGTATTTCTCATAGTTTTATTACACATCTACCATTAAAAAAAACAAACTCAAACGAAAGTGCATATGTAAGGTATCATCTTTTTACCCTCCCCTTACACTTAAGATGAACATTGTCCCTAATGTTCAAATAAAGAATGTAAAAGTGAAAAAGTAAAGAGAATGAAATCAAATACTCCCCTGATTCGCTCGGTATGGACAATAAGGTGGTCAGGTTAAATCTTCCTCCAAGAAAATGAACAATCAAAGCTTCCCTTCCAGAATATAAATCATCTTCTTGTCATAGATAACCTGTAAAACCTGATAAATAGACAAGACAACTTCGCATAAAATCGGCGGCATCCTATATAAGTTACTAAATCCTAGAAAACAAGATAAGATATAATGCTTGTGGAATGAAGTTTGCAGATCTCCTGGAGATTATAAAACTTAATAATTCACAAAAACCATAAGACTCCGTTAGAAAAACAAAACTGGTAAAATTTCCAGATTTTTGACACTTGACGCCGTCAAGAGTTAACTCTTGACGCCGTCAGAAGTGACCTGCATAAATTCTTATGTTAAGTTTCCGGAAAATTTCTGGAAAAACTTGGTCCTACTTCTTGGAAAATCCTGCAAAACTTCATTATGACTCAATACAAGCATTTGACTCTAACAAGTACTAATATACATGCTCATTTAATATTGTGGAGAATCATGATCGGTTTGTTTCTTGAAAACATATTTGGGGTTTCCCCTTACACTTATCTTTTGCAAAAATACCTTTAGGTGGAGTTAAGACTAGGCCAAAACAACAAAGTAAAGTATTTCCACTATTTAATTTAGAAACATGATCTACCAACAATAAAAATAAAGCATGCATACGGAAGCAAATAACAAACAAACAAAAATAAAATCACACAATCAAACAAATAAAACAAATAAACAGGCTTGGGTTGCCTCCCAAGAAGCGCTTGTTTTTGTTCGAGTCACGAGCCTGACTCTACCCTTATTTAACGGAAATAGGGGATGTTTTCCCTACACTTAGGATTAAGTTCGGGTGAAAGTAGCGATACACACCCTTAGGGTGAAAATATGCCATATGAGGTAAGAGTGGTGGATGAATTATATGCTCAAAGGGGTGTGTTCCTATCATCATAACCTTAACAAATTCAATCGGGTTAATGGGTGGATTAAGATTTTCTCCTAGAAAGTAATCATTTTCTATCAACTTCAAGAGACTACTAGTTGGGTATCCATCTTGACCTAATAAACCCGGTTTAAACCCATAATGTTTCTTGTGATCAATCATAAATGGGTGATGTAAGTATGTAAGGTCATTTTCCACTCCTATATTGGCTTCCTTTCTACAAGGTTTAGAGTCCACTACCTTTATCCTAAGACTATCCGGACTATATGATTTGATGGGTGGATCAGAACCTATTTCAATTCCTAAATTTTCATCCAAGGATGGAAGATTAGGTAACGGTTTTGGTTGAGGCTTTGGTTCATCAAAACTAGGAACTTCCTTAGGACTAAGTATTCAAACCTATATCCTCTAGTAGTGCTTGGTCCAAGGGTTCTACCTTAATTGGGGTTCCTATAGTCTCCTCTACTTTTTCCGGGTAAGTCACGGGCGGTGTGTATGCCTCAAATGATGGTAGGACTTGTGGGGTACTTGATGGGCTTAGATTTTCTACTTTATCATCCATCTTATCAAGATTACCAATGTACTCAGCTTGTATTGTGGTGAAATCAAACCACCCCGTGTGCCCAGTTATCTCATCAATAGTTTTATCCCCAAACAAACTTCTTGCTTGTTCCCTCAAACTTGCTATCAATTGATCCGTAACAACATTTGTTGGGTTGTCCATTTTTTTGGCGAGTATGGCACAATTCTCTATGGTTTCCCATGCTTCATCAGCACTTAATCCCCAAAGGTCCCCATCTGCGGCATGGTCAATGTCCATTTTGGTATAGTGGTCGACACGATGGTAAAATATTTCAATTTGGGACCACAGATCGAAATTATGATGAGGGACTTTTCAGAGTAAATATTTAAAACGAGCCCATGCACCATAGATAGATTCATCTTCATGTTATTTAAACATCAAGATGTCATTAGGAGTGGGTGAAGTTTGTGGTCGGTAGTATGGTGGATTCGCGTACTCCATAATGGTGAACGGAAGAGTCAATGGAAATTACGAACAAACACACAAAGAAAAAGATAGACTAAAGAAAATCTAAAAATAAAAATAAAATCTTACTAGAAAGGAATCTAGCAAGTAGACCTAATAAAAAGAAATTCTAACCTAGACAATAACTATTCCCCGGCAGTGGCACCAAAAACTTGATGCGTGGGAATTGCTCCAGGCTTTACCTCTCAAGGGATCTTGAGAAGCTTACAACCCCCACCAGGCAGTGTACCTGATCGTTGTAGTATAGTATAGTGACAAGTACCGGGGGATTGATCGTTCAGCTTAGGAATAGTGTCGCTAGGATTAGAAAACCTAAATACTAGTTCTAAAGGCGAGGGATGATTATTTTTGTATTTTATATTTTTATGAAAAGCAATTAAAAATCTCGGGTTTGAAGGATTTGGGCGGAATTAGTTGCTAGTCAACTAACCCAATACTAAAGATGCAATCAAAATAAAATACTAAAAATGAAAATCAATTAAATTATACTAAAGTTGTGAGCAGTAAATGGAGAAAATGTGTTTACTTAGATTTCACTACTCCCTAGACATCTTTTACACGTTAATTACTTGTTATAATTGCATGGATGACGGATCGTATTCCTTAATACCATTCATGGGGTGGCACACTTAACTCCCCAATTCTATGAGCTCTTATCTCCTCCTATACAATGCCCAGCACAACTATAGGGATTGTAAACAGTGGCTCATGCATTAAATACAACCAATAAAGACCTAGTGCGCGTCGGTTCATGTTTCTTAAGACATTCAAGCATGTTACCAATTGGAGATCTGCCAGTTTTCTTAAGCCTAACATATAAATCATTCATCCAAGACAAGTATAAACAAGTAATCAACACATAATTAACATCTAGGTTTCATTAGATCCAAGCAAACACAAGATAGATCTAGCCTAGCATGATGGAATTAAGACGAGAATAAGATATAGACAACCAACACATAGACATATTGATTGAATTAAAAGAACACTTATCTCAATTACACATGAAAGGTATCAAGGGCTTGGAACCCTTGAAAAACCTGTAAAATTCGCACCAAAATCGTACTTAGGGTTTATCCAAAACTTCTCTCTTCTTAATGTGAAAATTAGAAAAATATATATAGGAAAAGGGGTCTGACGGCGTCAAGAATAAACTTGTGAAGCCGTCACCTCGCAGCCAAAACTCTTCTCGGACTTCCTTGATCTACATTTGACGCCGTCATGTGATAATCATTTCCAGGCCGTCATGACTTTTACTCTTGATGCTCTACTTCGTGACGCCGTCAATTCTCTACTGGACCGTCATGGAATTTTGCTCTTGACGCTGTCAGGAAATTACTCTTGACGCCGTCACCTACTGTTCCCAGCATGGAAAATTAAGAATTTGGCGTTTTCTTGACTTTTATGCTCCAAAAACGTCCGAATTGCTTCCTTTTCCAGATTTCACTCCCAAAGTACCTAAAATCACAAAAGGAACGATTTAGGGCAATATTTGATCAAATAAATTCAATTCCGGGCTTAAATGACCCCCTAAAAATGGATCATTTTTCGCCTCATCAAGGAACCACTACTAAAAGAAATGGCCTTAATGCATATTTAAATTTTAAAGTACTCTTAGTGATTTAAATTTACCATCTGAGTAGTAGATTCTATAACTTTTGGGATGAAGAAAAACCTCAGGAGTATGATTTCATAGAATTGTAAGCTTGAAGCATTATATAAATAGCTTTTGTGTAAGGACTGTAAGGCCAAGATAATAGCCTAGTGGCAAGGCATCTCGCTTACTTGGATAAGGTTTAAGGTGTTTGTTGTATCTGCCCCTTAACAAGGTGTAACGTCCTTGCCAAAAAATATGTGAAGTAATGTAAAGAGCTAAACACTTTTAGCTCTGTCTTTGTAGGAACCAGCTTTTAGTAACGTTTTTGAAACAAGTGTATCGTCTTATTTTTTCTTTTTCTTTTTCATGTTTCGTTTGTTTTTTTTATGAAGGTGTAACAGATCTTAACATCAAGTTACTTGTTTATGTTTTGTATAACCAGTAACTTTTATTTCAAATGAATCTAGTGAAAAAACAATTGTTCTGTATTCCACATGAAGTTCGTCTTTAATTATCGTAAATCTACTGTTGCTTTGAGTTTCACTACATGCAAAAGGTGTACCATTTGTTACCAAACATCTAAAAATATCTGTTCCAAATTTAATAACGAGCTATTGACCAAATTTTATGTCATGAAATATGTTACTGAACTGTGAAGTATAGTTTCTACTTCAAAGAAGAACATTAGTCAGTTTTTAGATGCGTTAGTAGAATGTAAATATCACTCAATTTGCTTATGCTTCTTCAAGAAACTTTTTTATTCATGTTTCCTAAACATTTTTTTTGAAAGGAGTGTAATTTATAAGTCATTGTGTTGAAATGTCCTAAAAATTTAAGTTCATGTTACTTGCATCTACTTAAAGGTCATATCTAGTCATTTCTAGGGACAGTGGGATACGAACAAATCCACTTTACTTAGTAAACTTAAGTTTTGACTCGGCATGATTTAAACCTTGAGGTGATAAAATGGTATTCATAATTTTCAATTTTGGAGGAACGATACTCTGCATAAGGAGTGAAATTTAGTAGTCAATAGCAAGACTGTATCACTAATCCGCAGTTAGTAATAAATTCATGATACGCTCTTGCTCTGATATTACTTTCTTTTTTATTCTATACTCCAAACTTTGTTACCCTGAAGGTGCTTAAACAGCTAGGGGAGCATAGAAATTGTTGAACTTTAGCCGAGTGTAAGTTGTTACGTCTAGTTGATTACTGCCTACTGCCTCGTATGTTGGCAATTCTTCATATATAGATCTGTTTTTTTTACCTGTTCGCTCTCAAATGAGCTCATGAAATCAGTTGAGCCCAAGCCCGGGTAGATGCAGCATTATTTGACAGGATGTACATCTATTAATGTGACATAGTTTTTAACTTCTGAAACATCATTGCATATGCAATTCACTTGATTATGAGCTCTAATGGCCTAGTTACCGAGCCTAGCAAGTCTCCATTAATTTACTTCTCGCTGGTCTTTAGTAAGGGTTTTGTGTTGTGTTTGATCCGGTTAAGGACACCACTAAGTGGTGTTGTTTACTGCTGCATTGGCGTTGATGGTGCTCAAGCTGGTGACGACGCTTCAGGTAAAAACATACTACTACATAATTGTTAAGATATGATTATTGTTATTTTCGAAATATTACGTGGTTTTAAGACACATTTTTGTTTTATGATACCAACTTTAGGTTAACATATATCATGCAGATTCCTTGCAAGAGGAAGAATATGTTGGAGGTCTTCAAGGTGTTGAAGGTACCCAAAGACTTCCTAGGCTATTAGGGTTGTCAAAGGCTATTGCAGTTTGTGGTATTATCATATTATCAAGTCAGGTTTGTAATTCCTTCCTAATGGGGTCTTGATCATTTGAATTCATTGATTTTTTTTTGTCTTCGATTACTTTGCTTGTTGTATGGATATGTAAGGTTTCATTACATTGTCTTGGTATTATCATATTAGCAAGTCAGGTTTGTAATTGCTTCCTAATGGGGTCTTGATCATTTGAATTCACTAATTTTTTTGTCTTCGATTACTTTGCTTGTTGTATGGATATGTTAGGTTTCGTTACTTTGTCTTGGTCTCGACATTACGAGACACCACAAGGCTGGTTATTGGGTCCTGGTTCAAGAACAAACACACCCACTTAAGGTTCAGTTTCGCTCGGTTGTGTTATGAACATTTGTATTTAAGTAGCAAAATATAATTAGCCCTCCATGAGCAGGGTGAACAATTGCAGACTGTGTTGGTGCAACCATAGCATGGCCTTGTCCCTTTTTCTCGGTATGTCTTTGTTAAACTTGTGATACCAATAATTTTAATTACATGGAGCTTAATGCTTATACATGGATGTTTATTTGTAGGTGGTCCGTGAGGATTGAGAAAGGATGCATGAGGACCCCGGACTAAGCTTCTTGTTGCTTTAATTTCTTGTTTAATGTTACAAACTTTATGTTGGATAATGTCTATTCCTTATTTATGTTTAGTGCTTTTGTTATGACAATTGCTTATTTGAAATACAATTTTGTTTTATTCATTTAATAATTAGTTGATGTTTTATTCATATCGTAAAATAGAGTGTGCATGCTGAAATAGCGTCCTATCATAAGACTTGTTAGGACTTTGAAATTGTCCTATTAAACTTATTAAGCGTCATAACAATTACCTTTTTAAGGACGCTTAACATTGTAAAAGTGTCCTAATATGTTGTTATTAGGACGTTATTTAGGTTGTTAATAGACATTTTATACGACCAAAAAATTGGTTTCATAATAATCTTTGAGATATTAGAACCCTTTTTTTGGTGCTAAAGTAGCTATAATGTTATATGATAAGCGTCCTAACAATAATCTTTTAAGTACGCTTGTATGTGAATCAAAATATTAAAATTAGGTAACCACATGTTAGAACATTGTAAAAGTGTCCTAATATGTTGTTATTAGGACCTTATTTGGTTGTTCATAGACATATTATGCGACCAAAAAATTGGTTTCATAATCGTATTTGGGTTATTAGGACCCTTTTCTTGGGGTTAAAGTAACTATAATGGTATATGATAACTGTCCTAAGAATTAACATTTAAGGACACTTGTATGTGTATTAAAAGATTTAAAGTAGGTTACCACATGTTAGAACATTGTAAAAGTGTCCTAATATGTTTTTATTAGGACGTTATTTAGGTTTTTTATAGACCTATTATGCGACCATAAAATTGGTATCATAATCTTATTTGAGTTATTAGGACCCTTTTCTTGGTTGCTAAAATAGCTATGATGCTACATCATAAGCGTCCTAACAATACTTTTAAGGACGTTTTTATGTGTCTCAAAAGATTAAAAGTAAGTAATGACATGCTAAAACAATGTAAAAGTGTCCTAATATGGTTTTATTAGGACGCTATTTGTGTTCTTCATAGACATATAATACGACCATAAAATTGGTTTCATAAGGGTTAGGACGCTTTGGACCTATTACAACCGCCTTACATGAAACGCTTTCATCCTTGGTCCTATTAAATGAAAGGTCCTAAAAAGTACCATTTTATGACGCTTATGGGGGTCCTAAAAAGCCACTTTTCTTGTAGTGCCTTATATGGTGCAAATTGTGCAAAATACTCAGGGTGGAGGATCAGGAACTCCCACTGATTCCCATCACACACCCAATTTTACTACATCTGTCACTCAACCAAGAATACTCTACACCCGTAGGAAAGCCAACAAGAACACTGAGCTACCTCAGGCTAGTGTTAGGATGGATGTACCAGATGAGGTTGTCCTAGGTGATGAAGAGGATATGTTGGCAAGGGTTGTCACTACTGCTTCTAGCTTAGCAGCAGAGCAGGGCAGTGATAACATAAGTAAGACCCAAACCAAGGCAACATCTAGTGAGGAGGGTTATGATGAATCTGAATCCAATGATGGTAATCCTAGCCCCATGGCAAATACAGGGGGCTCACCTGATCAAACTAGGTTTGATACTAAGTTTAAGTCCCAAGATTCACCTCTCGAACCAGGTTAGACAGGTTGAAGTGATGAGGACAAATCAGTGACAAATGAAATGATGGATGATACTATACAAAATGACAATGTCAATGATTCACCTCTCGGACCAGGTCACACAGGTCGAAGTGATGAGACTAGTATGGAACTTTTAAAGAAATTGATGGATACTTGTACCAACCTGGAGCTTAAATGTGAAACTTTAGAGGATAAGATTCTTGGTCTTTAAACTCTTTTTAATGAACAAGCTAAAAAGATCACAAAGTTGCAGAGAAAGATAAAGACATTAAGGAAATCAAGATCTTCAACCTCCTTAAAAAGATAGAAGAAAGTGGGCACATCTCAAGTGGTTATCACTTGTACAAAAAGTTGTATTGGTCACGCCAAAAATGTGCGACGATATGCCTATAGTCACACACGTTTTTTTCGTTGTGTATCACTAAAGGTCCCGCCACCGTAGGTGGCATATGGTCACATTATTGAGTTCGTGGCCTTTTCCATCAAAAAAGAGTGACCAAAACCCCGAATATGTGTTACAAATTAGACACAAGTTTTGTTGGATTAGTCATTATCAGTGACCGTAAACACCTTATAGTCACACAAATGTTTTTTTGAGAGTGACAATTGTTCGTCCTTTGGCCACATAAATATATAATATATGTGACATTTGAGATGATATATTCAAGTAAATGTGTATTTTGTGTGACTATTGATAATCCAATGGCCACATGACTATACAATAAATGTGACGTTTGTGATGATCTAGTCACACAATGGGTGTTATTTTTTTGGAGTTGGTCACATACAATTTAACACAAAGTGGCCAAAAGTGTGAATAAGTGTGACCATATGCTGTTTAAAGTGAAGAAATGTGTATTTTGTGTGACTATTGATAATCCAATGACCACATGAAGTTTATGTTTGCGTGGCCTTTTGTAATATTTAGTCACACAAAGCATGTTTGTTTTGGGTATTTAGTCACATACCATTAAGCAAATAGTGGCCAAAAATGTTAATAAGTGTGACCATATGCTATTTAAAGTGAAGAAATGTGTATTTTGTGTGACTATTGATCATCCAATGGCCACATGAATTTTATGTTTGTGTGGCCTTTTGTAATATTTAGTCACACAAAGCATGTTTGTTTTGGGTATTTAGTCACATACCATTAAGGAAACAGTGGCCAAAAGTGTTAGTAAGTGTGACCATATGCTGTTTAAAGTGAAGAAATGTGTATTTTGTGTGACTATTGCCACGTGAATTTATGTTTGTGTGGCCTTTTGTAATATTTAGTCAAACAAAGTACATTTGTTTTGGGTATTCAGTCACATACCATTAATCAAACAGTGGCCAAAAGTGTAAATAAGTGTGACCATATGCTGTTTAAAGTGAAGAAATGTATATTTTGTGTGACTATAGATCATCTAATGGCCACGTGAATTTTATGTTTGTGTGGCCTTCAGTAATATTTAGTCACACAACGACTAAAGCAAACAGTGACCAAAAGTGTTAATAAGTGTGACTATATGCATCTTTTAGTCACATTTAAAAAATCAATATATATCAAAACAATTCAAATATATATCAAAACAAATTCAAATACAATAAAATTGGAATGTATATAACTGAACAAAATATAAAATTGGAAATCCTTTTATACACCAAGGAGTCCTAGTCGGCTTACAATAGTTTCTTTATAAGTATCTATAATCTTTTCCATAAGCAAGTTGCAACTTCGAGCGGTCTTAATCACTGAGCAGTACCAACTTTAACTAGCAGTAGTAACTTTTGTACTAGCAGTAGTAAATACTTGGCCACATTTTCTTTGAAGTTCATAAGCTGCACTAAATCCATCTAAGCAATATCAACACAAACATGATCAGCAGTAATTCAAACAACATCATGAAGACTTTTAATCCAAAACAATGAACATACTAATAAAATTTGCAGTTAAACTTACAAGTTTTTCTCCCATTGATCTAATCTCATCATCTGGATATAAAAGCCTTGAAAATGTAGGCTGCTGCATATCAACACATCAGGATGAGAGCAGGACTAGAACATGTCAAAGCTCACAACATAACATAACTAGATGAGCCACTGGTTCAACTATCCGCACAAACATGATAGGAGAGTTAATGCTAATACCACGTTAGTACTGCTGGAGTAGAGTTACTACTGCTAGTGTGTGTGTGTATATATATATATATATATATATATATATATATATATATATATATATATATATATATATATATATATAAATGAAGCAAATATATATATTTAGTCCTGTATTTTGTTCACTAATATTTGGTATCATAGTTGGTGGTGTAACCTGTAGAACCGGTTTGTCGTAGCTCAAGCGTTTTCGTATGTCCGATAGTTTTAACAGGTTCCTATACGTATATATAAAACACGGTACATTAGTTATGTACGTAAAACTAAAAAAATCAAAGTTGGATATTTTATTACTTACCACTCTTTCCATTACTGGTACGTTTTCCAAAGTTTCAATAGCCATTGGAGTGGTCACCTGCAATATAAATTAAGAAATTCAATGGTATTATCATTAGGATATGAAATTGTTAACAACATAAAAAGTGGCTTACATCTGAGTCTAATGCCAGTTTCTTTCTTCTAAAAAAATATGAGAAATGTAAGAAACTAAGGCACTAATAATGCTGCATGATATAAGATTTGCCAACCATGAAACCGTAAAAATATACATTGGTTGGCTTTGGTGACTGAGATGGAGCATACCCACGCCTCGAAAATTAATAAGCCAGAAAATCCATCTGAGGGAATTTTTAGCCAGGCATCCCATGTATCATCCTCACCCGTGAAAATAGGATGTACCCCCTACAAGAAACAAGTAACGTGATTAATTGTAACATAAAAGACGACAACATTAGCCTCAAAAACAAACATATGGGTTGCATATCGACTCGGGCAACAAATAATATACAGTTAGTTGCAATTTTATGAAGTGCCAAACGTGGAACGAATAAATGTCAAACACATTACCAAGCAAGAAATCACTAACATTTGGTACAAATGAAACAGTTTGACAAAAAGCAACCATATTTGAGTTAATTTCCTATATAACATATGTTATGTTAATCTTTTGATAGATAACTAACGCAACTGCGATAAGCAAACTCCAACTGTTCAGCAACATCCTCCCGGAGTTGAAACCAATCAAGACTCCCTTTACGAGTAAAACAGTGGCCTCTTAGAACACGTCGATTGTCTCCATTCCAATAAACAGGAAAACTATTTCGTCTTAATAAGTCTACTTGCAACGATTACCACAACACGAATTTATAATCAAAAACATGTTTTAGGCTAGTTTAATCCACTAAAATCAATTTAAATCGTTTTATATTCGATTACATATTTAAGAAAATATAAATTAAATATGTGTTTGAGCATACCCATGAACAGAGTAGGATAGGTGAGATGAGGGTGATGGTGGCTCGATTGTGATGTTGGTTGTTATCTCGAACCAAACAACCGAAGCAAACAAGGTCTCCCATACAGTTCCCTCGTCTTGATGGCGTAGAGAAGCGATGGTTGGTGGAACCATGGCGAGATAAGGCTGTGAAGTGTGGCGGTGGTGTGAGTCGGTTCTAGAGAGAAGGAGAAGAGATGGATAGAGAGAAGATAGATCTGACTAGTGTAAGTGTTAGTGTTTTTATTTTGGGGGAAAAAGGGAGGGATCTTGAGCGGGAGATTGAAATTTTTGGGGAAAAATTAGGGGCGGGATCAGTGTAAGTGTTAGTGTTTTGATTTTTCGGAAAAATGAGCTTGAAATGTTTAATGAGTTGAGCTCAATCTTATATAAGTTCGACTCGAAGTATAAAAATTTCACTTTGTATTCCCTTGAGCCACGCCATACAACAGGTGTCCTTGTGAGAATAAAAGAGATTACAGGTGTAACTTCATTTTATAATTTATTTAACTAAGTATGATATTGTTTTATTCACGCTAATGAGATAGATCAAATTGTCCACCTCTTTGTCCCTCACTCTCAAACCGTACAACGCAAAGCACCACAATCAATTCGTCATATGACTTTTGTAAAATAAATCTAGTGAAATTAGTAAAGGTTTAGTAGTTCACTAGTTACTTGGTTCTTTTGATAGCAAGATATCTTCCATCTCAAGGGCTTGATCAAGGTATTTATGGGCTGAATAAAAAGGGTTATTACAAAGAGAAAAGAAAAGGTGTACAAAACTTGGGTTGAAGATTGGAAGACAAGGTCCAACTGTTGAATTGTTGATTACAAGGCTGAATTAGAAGGCTTAGTACAAGGGTTCTCTAAGGCTATAGCAAGTTTGAAGACAAAGTTGGAGATTAAAAGGGGTTTAGGCTTGATTGTTCTTGTAACCACTCAATCTGATCCTTGTAAGAATTTATTTATTTTTCATGTCATTCAATATGGTTGTAATAAGTTTACAATATTTTGATGATGTATAAGTGGTACATGTAACATGACATGGTATGATGTTGTACATAACTTGAAACATGAGCTAAAAGTTGCTAGAGACTTTTTTGGAGCCACTCGATGTAACTAGTGATTTTGTTAAGTGTTGACACATGTCACAACTCGTAATTTCCGGTCATTTTCCAAGCTTCGACAAAATCACTATTCATCATTTTATTATTCATCATTTTTTAGGACAATTGGACATTCCGAGAAACATTCAGAAATTTTACTATTCACTTGACACTATTCATTTCCGAGAGAAAACCACTATTCACGTGCATTACTCGTGTCATCGTAAATTTAGTTTATGAGTATTCAAAATTCGCGTAACCGTATTGGTTCAGGAGCGAATTCATGCATTATTATCAGGGACATCTCATACAGACTAGAAGTAGTCTACGTATCATCGTTATGGCACTTGCATACTATTCCACTCGTAGGGTATTCAAATTATATTTTTAATATAATTAACGAATTACGTATGTTTATTTTAGATAAACACTAATACGCGAACTCTAAATGTGACTAACACGTCCGACACTCCCAACTATGATCCCAATATATTTTTATAAGCATTTTTATAATATAAAAATTATAATATTAATTTACCCGGTATTTTGGAAAATTTATTTATTTCGTATCGTACGTCTAATTTAATTACGACGGTTTTCATAAAAATTAAACAATAATTATCTAAATACTTAATATTGTACCCAACATATTTTTATAATTTTTATAACTTTATTTTATCCCGGTTAACTTCGTTAAAATTTATTTTTAGTTAACCCGGTACCCGGTACACTTTAAAACTACAATTAAACACAAAATAATACACAAAGTCACAAAAGTCATACACCAAGTCCCCCCCCCCCCCCTTGACTTGCCGCCCCCTCCCCCATTCTAATCAACTTACAAGCTTTGAAAATCCTACTAACTCATTAATACATGTCATAGTTTGTCTAAAATAAAATATATATAACATATACTTATGCATTTTAATCTCATTTCACAAGATCTAGCAAGTAAAAGAAAAAGTTTTCATCTCTTTTTCTCTCTTCCTCTTGAACCGGCCAAACCACAAGACCAAGAAGGAACCAAGTATTTTTCAAGATCTAGTGTTTTTCAAGTTCCATTAGTTACCTATTTTAAGGTTTTGAAATAAAAACCTTTAGGTTAATTAGGTTTTCATCTCCAAAACTCTCTAATCTCCAAGTAAGTTAACAAAACTCATTTCATAATTTTTACAAGTTATTACTATGGTTATATTTTTTTCTTACAAGATCTCATGCATGTATTAACTTATACCACTCCATTTTGTATATATTAAACTTTTAAGCCCTAGAAATGATTTTTGGTTAGATCCTTGTTAGATCCACTTGGTTTATGATGTTTAGGAACCCATGACACCCTAAGAAGGTGTATGGTAGGATTAGACTAGTTTTGTGGTGATTGAAAGTGGTTTGGTTGAAGTTAGAACTAGTTTGGAGACTTGAAAATGGTTTTTGAAACTATATATTGACCTACTGTCCCTATTTTTATTTCGTGGGAAAATCAGTTGATAGTGGTTAAATTTTGACCAAAGATTTAGAAAATACTTTTAAAAACGAAACTTTAGGCGAAAGAACGGATTAAAACGAGCTTATAACGAAGGAGATATGATTTTTGCAAATTTAACGACGAAAACTATTTTTTATAAAAACTGCTTGCTGTTTGGCAGATTTCGACGGGTAAAAAGAGGTGTTAAATGTAACCTAGAGGAGCCGAGTTATCAAAAATATATTAGTATATACAAAAACGAATCCGTGGACATAAAGAACGAGGAAAATGAGTCTAAAACGACCAAGTTATACGCGTTTTAAGATCACCAAAACTATATATATATATATATATATATATATATATATATATATATATATATATATATATATATATATATTTGGTCACAAATAAAAATAATAACTTACGCACTAAATGGTATATTTTTAGAAACGTTAATAAGGACTATATTCTTAACAAATGAATATGTACGACCCGAGAGAATATTTATACGACGTAACGATGTTATTTTAAGGTTTTCGATACGAGGAATATAACGCTAACATTTTTATATGATATATATTACGACAAGTTTTTTTAACTCCAATTGGACTTATTTTTCCTAAGTATGGAAAGTATTTTATCTTGACAATAACTAGTATTTCCAAGTCACGAGTGGTATAGGTATCATGTGCATGTGCATTCATTACATCACGGCATGATCTAAATTAGATCACGATTATTCATTTAGGTTGCGGCTAGTGTTCCGGCCTCATTGTCCCGACTACATTTCCATCATTGTACCATCTTTGTACCATCCTTTCGAGGTGAGTTCTCATAAGCGTCCTAACAATAATCTTTTAAGTACGCTTGTATGTGAATCAAAATATTAAAATTAGGTAACCACATGTTAGAACATTGTAAAAGTGTCCTAATATGTTGTTATTAGGACCTTATTTGGTTGTTCATAGACATATTATGCGACCAAAAAATTGGTTTCATAATCGTATTTGGGTTATTAGGACCCTTTTCTTGGGGTTAAAGTAACTATAATGGTATATGATAACTGTCCTAAGAATTAACATTTAAGGACACTTGTATGTGTATTAAAAGATTTAAAGTAGGTTACCACATGTTAGAACATTGTAAAAGTGTCCTAATATGTTTTTATTAGGACGTTATTTAGGTTTTTTATAGACCTATTATGCGACCATAAAATTGGTATCATAATCTTATTTGAGTTATTAGGACCCTTTTCTTGGTTGCTAAAATAGCTATGATGCTACATCATAAGCGTCCTAACAATACTTTTAAGGACGTTTTTATGTGTCTCAAAAGATTAAAAGTAAGTAATGACATGCTAAAACAATGTAAAAGTGTCCTAATATGGTTTTATTAGGACGCTATTTGTGTTCTTCATAGACATATAATACGACCATAAAATTGGTTTCATAAGGGTTAGGACGCTTTGGACCTATTACAACCGCCTTACATGAAACGCTTTCATCCTTGGTCCTATTAAATGAAAGGTCCTAAAAAGTACCATTTTATGACGCTTATGGGGGTCCTAAAAAGCCACTTTTCTTGTAGTGCCTTATATGGTGCAAATTGTGCAAAATACTCAGGGTGGAGGATCAGGAACTCCCACTGATTCCCATCACACACCCAATTTTACTACATCTGTCACTCAACCAAGAATACTCTACACCCGTAGGAAAGCCAACAAGAACACTGAGCTACCTCAGGCTAGTGTTAGGATGGATGTACCAGATGAGGTTGTCCTAGGTGATGAAGAGGATATGTTGGCAAGGGTTGTCACTACTGCTTCTAGCTTAGCAGCAGAGCAGGGCAGTGATAACATAAGTAAGACCCAAACCAAGGCAACATCTAGTGAGGAGGGTTATGATGAATCTGAATCCAATGATGGTAATCCTAGCCCCATGGCAAATACAGGGGGCTCACCTGATCAAACTAGGTTTGATACTAAGTTTAAGTCCCAAGATTCACCTCTCGAACCAGGTTAGACAGGTTGAAGTGATGAGGACAAATCAGTGACAAATGAAATGATGGATGATACTATACAAAATGACAATGTCAATGATTCACCTCTCGGACCAGGTCACACAGGTCGAAGTGATGAGACTAGTATGGAACTTTTAAAGAAATTGATGGATACTTGTACCAACCTGGAGCTTAAATGTGAAACTTTAGAGGATAAGATTCTTGGTCTTTAAACTCTTTTTAATGAACAAGCTAAAAAGATCACAAAGTTGCAGAGAAAGATAAAGACATTAAGGAAATCAAGATCTTCAACCTCCTTAAAAAGATAGAAGAAAGTGGGCACATCTCAAGTGGTTATCACTTGTACAAAAAGTTGTATTGGTCACGCCAAAAATGTGCGACGATATGCCTATAGTCACACACGTTTTTTTCGTTGTGTATCACTAAAGGTCCCGCCACCGTAGGTGGCATATGGTCACATTATTGAGTTCGTGGCCTTTTCCATCAAAAAAGAGTGACCAAAACCCCGAATATGTGTTACAAATTAGACACAAGTTTTGTTGGATTAGTCATTATCAGTGACCGTAAACACCTTATAGTCACACAAATGTTTTTTTGAGAGTGACAATTGTTCGTCCTTTGGCCACATAAATATATAATATATGTGACATTTGAGATGATATATTCAAGTAAATGTGTATTTTGTGTGACTATTGATAATCCAATGGCCACATGACTATACAATAAATGTGACGTTTGTGATGATCTAGTCACACAATGGGTGTTATTTTTTTGGAGTTGGTCACATACAATTTAACACAAAGTGGCCAAAAGTGTGAATAAGTGTGACCATATGCTGTTTAAAGTGAAGAAATGTGTATTTTGTGTGACTATTGATAATCCAATGACCACATGAAGTTTATGTTTGCGTGGCCTTTTGTAATATTTAGTCACACAAAGCATGTTTGTTTTGGGTATTTAGTCACATACCATTAAGCAAATAGTGGCCAAAAATGTTAATAAGTGTGACCATATGCTATTTAAAGTGAAGAAATGTGTATTTTGTGTGACTATTGATCATCCAATGGCCACATGAATTTTATGTTTGTGTGGCCTTTTGTAATATTTAGTCACACAAAGCATGTTTGTTTTGGGTATTTAGTCACATACCATTAAGGAAACAGTGGCCAAAAGTGTTAGTAAGTGTGACCATATGCTGTTTAAAGTGAAGAAATGTGTATTTTGTGTGACTATTGCCACGTGAATTTATGTTTGTGTGGCCTTTTGTAATATTTAGTCAAACAAAGTACATTTGTTTTGGGTATTCAGTCACATACCATTAATCAAACAGTGGCCAAAAGTGTAAATAAGTGTGACCATATGCTGTTTAAAGTGAAGAAATGTATATTTTGTGTGACTATAGATCATCTAATGGCCACGTGAATTTTATGTTTGTGTGGCCTTCAGTAATATTTAGTCACACAACGACTAAAGCAAACAGTGACCAAAAGTGTTAATAAGTGTGACTATATGCATCTTTTAGTCACATTTAAAAAATCAATATATATCAAAACAATTCAAATATATATCAAAACAAATTCAAATACAATAAAATTGGAATGTATATAACTGAACAAAATATAAAATTGGAAATCCTTTTATACACCAAGGAGTCCTAGTCGGCTTACAATAGTTTCTTTATAAGTATCTATAATCTTTTCCATAAGCAAGTTGCAACTTCGAGCGGTCTTAATCACTGAGCAGTACCAACTTTAACTAGCAGTAGTAACTTTTGTACTAGCAGTAGTAAATACTTGGCCACATTTTCTTTGAAGTTCATAAGCTGCACTAAATCCATCTAAGCAATATCAACACAAACATGATCAGCAGTAATTCAAACAACATCATGAAGACTTTTAATCCAAAACAATGAACATACTAATAAAATTTGCAGTTAAACTTACAAGTTTTTCTCCCATTGATCTAATCTCATCATCTGGATATAAAAGCCTTGAAAATGTAGGCTGCTGCATATCAACACATCAGGATGAGAGCAGGACTAGAACATGTCAAAGCTCACAACATAACATAACTAGATGAGCCACTGGTTCAACTATCCGCACAAACATGATAGGAGAGTTAATGCTAATACCACGTTAGTACTGCTGGAGTAGAGTTACTACTGCTAGTGTGTGTGTGTATATATATATATATATATATATATATATATATATATATATATATATATATATATATATATATATATATATAAATGAAGCAAATATATATATTTAGTCCTGTATTTTGTTCACTAATATTTGGTATCATAGTTGGTGGTGTAACCTGTAGAACCGGTTTGTCGTAGCTCAAGCGTTTTCGTATGTCCGATAGTTTTAACAGGTTCCTATACGTATATATAAAACACGGTACATTAGTTATGTACGTAAAACTAAAAAAATCAAAGTTGGATATTTTATTACTTACCACTCTTTCCATTACTGGTACGTTTTCCAAAGTTTCAATAGCCATTGGAGTGGTCACCTGCAATATAAATTAAGAAATTCAATGGTATTATCATTAGGATATGAAATTGTTAACAACATAAAAAGTGGCTTACATCTGAGTCTAATGCCAGTTTCTTTCTTCTAAAAAAATATGAGAAATGTAAGAAACTAAGGCACTAATAATGCTGCATGATATAAGATTTGCCAACCATGAAACCGTAAAAATATACATTGGTTGGCTTTGGTGACTGAGATGGAGCATACCCACGCCTCGAAAATTAATAAGCCAGAAAATCCATCTGAGGGAATTTTTAGCCAGGCATCCCATGTATCATCCTCACCCGTGAAAATAGGATGTACCCCCTACAAGAAACAAGTAACGTGATTAATTGTAACATAAAAGACGACAACATTAGCCTCAAAAACAAACATATGGGTTGCATATCGACTCGGGCAACAAATAATATACAGTTAGTTGCAATTTTATGAAGTGCCAAACGTGGAACGAATAAATGTCAAACACATTACCAAGCAAGAAATCACTAACATTTGGTACAAATGAAACAGTTTGACAAAAAGCAACCATATTTGAGTTAATTTCCTATATAACATATGTTATGTTAATCTTTTGATAGATAACTAACGCAACTGCGATAAGCAAACTCCAACTGTTCAGCAACATCCTCCCGGAGTTGAAACCAATCAAGACTCCCTTTACGAGTAAAACAGTGGCCTCTTAGAACACGTCGATTGTCTCCATTCCAATAAACAGGAAAACTATTTCGTCTTAATAAGTCTACTTGCAACGATTACCACAACACGAATTTATAATCAAAAACATGTTTTAGGCTAGTTTAATCCACTAAAATCAATTTAAATCGTTTTATATTCGATTACATATTTAAGAAAATATAAATTAAATATGTGTTTGAGCATACCCATGAACAGAGTAGGATAGGTGAGATGAGGGTGATGGTGGCTCGATTGTGATGTTGGTTGTTATCTCGAACCAAACAACCGAAGCAAACAAGGTCTCCCATACAGTTCCCTCGTCTTGATGGCGTAGAGAAGCGATGGTTGGTGGAACCATGGCGAGATAAGGCTGTGAAGTGTGGCGGTGGTGTGAGTCGGTTCTAGAGAGAAGGAGAAGAGATGGATAGAGAGAAGATAGATCTGACTAGTGTAAGTGTTAGTGTTTTTATTTTGGGGGAAAAAGGGAGGGATCTTGAGCGGGAGATTGAAATTTTTGGGGAAAAATTAGGGGCGGGATCAGTGTAAGTGTTAGTGTTTTGATTTTTCGGAAAAATGAGCTTGAAATGTTTAATGAGTTGAGCTCAATCTTATATAAGTTCGACTCGAAGTATAAAAATTTCACTTTGTATTCCCTTGAGCCACGCCATACAACAGGTGTCCTTGTGAGAATAAAAGAGATTACAGGTGTAACTTCATTTTATAATTTATTTAACTAAGTATGATATTGTTTTATTCACGCTAATGAGATAGATCAAATTGTCCACCTCTTTGTCCCTCACTCTCAAACCGTACAACGCAAAGCACCACAATCAATTCGTCATATGACTTTTGTAAAATAAATCTAGTGAAATTAGTAAAGGTTTAGTAGTTCACTAGTTACTTGGTTCTTTTGATAGCAAGATATCTTCCATCTCAAGGGCTTGATCAAGGTATTTATGGGCTGAATAAAAAGGGTTATTACAAAGAGAAAAGAAAAGGTGTACAAAACTTGGGTTGAAGATTGGAAGACAAGGTCCAACTGTTGAATTGTTGATTACAAGGCTGAATTAGAAGGCTTAGTACAAGGGTTCTCTAAGGCTATAGCAAGTTTGAAGACAAAGTTGGAGATTAAAAGGGGTTTAGGCTTGATTGTTCTTGTAACCACTCAATCTGATCCTTGTAAGAATTTATTTATTTTTCATGTCATTCAATATGGTTGTAATAAGTTTACAATATTTTGATGATGTATAAGTGGTACATGTAACATGACATGGTATGATGTTGTACATAACTTGAAACATGAGCTAAAAGTTGCTAGAGACTTTTTTGGAGCCACTCGATGTAACTAGTGATTTTGTTAAGTGTTGACACATGTCACAACTCGTAATTTCCGGTCATTTTCCAAGCTTCGACAAAATCACTATTCATCATTTTATTATTCATCATTTTTTAGGACAATTGGACATTCCGAGAAACATTCAGAAATTTTACTATTCACTTGACACTATTCATTTCCGAGAGAAAACCACTATTCACGTGCATTACTCGTGTCATCGTAAATTTAGTTTATGAGTATTCAAAATTCGCGTAACCGTATTGGTTCAGGAGCGAATTCATGCATTATTATCAGGGACATCTCATACAGACTAGAAGTAGTCTACGTATCATCGTTATGGCACTTGCATACTATTCCACTCGTAGGGTATTCAAATTATATTTTTAATATAATTAACGAATTACGTATGTTTATTTTAGATAAACACTAATACGCGAACTCTAAATGTGACTAACACGTCCGACACTCCCAACTATGATCCCAATATATTTTTATAAGCATTTTTATAATATAAAAATTATAATATTAATTTACCCGGTATTTTGGAAAATTTATTTATTTCGTATCGTACGTCTAATTTAATTACGACGGTTTTCATAAAAATTAAACAATAATTATCTAAATACTTAATATTGTACCCAACATATTTTTATAATTTTTATAACTTTATTTTATCCCGGTTAACTTCGTTAAAATTTATTTTTAGTTAACCCGGTACCCGGTACACTTTAAAACTACAATTAAACACAAAATAATACACAAAGTCACAAAAGTCATACACCAAGTCCCCCCCCCCCCCTTGACTTGCCGCCCCCTCCCCCATTCTAATCAACTTACAAGCTTTGAAAATCCTACTAACTCATTAATACATGTCATAGTTTGTCTAAAATAAAATATATATAACATATACTTATGCATTTTAATCTCATTTCACAAGATCTAGCAAGTAAAAGAAAAATTTTTCATCTCTTTTTCTCTCTTCCTCTTGAACCGGCCAAACCACAAGACCAAGAAGGAACCAAGTATTTTTCAAGATCTAGTGTTTTTCAAGTTCCATTAGTTACCTATTTTAAGGTTTTGAAATAAAAACCTTTAGGTTAATTAGGTTTTCATCTCCAAAACTCTCTAATCTCCAAGTAAGTTAACAAAACTCATTTCATAATTTTTACAAGTTATTACTATGGTTATATTTTTTTCTTACAAGATCTCATGCATGTATTAACTTATACCACTCCATTTTGTATATATTAAACTTTTAAGCCCTAGAAATGATTTTTGGTTAGATCCTTGTTAGATCCACTTGGTTTATGATGTTTAGGAACCCATGACACCCTAAGAAGGTGTATGGTAGGATTAGACTAGTTTTGTGGTGATTGAAAGTGGTTTGGTTGAAGTTAGAACTAGTTTGGAGACTTGAAAATGGTTTTTGAAACTATATATTGACCTACTGTCCCTATTTTTATTTCGTGGGAAAATCAGTTGATAGTGGTTAAATTTTGACCAAAGATTTAGAAAATACTTTTAAAAACGAAACTTTAGGCGAAAGAACGGATTAAAACGAGCTTATAACGAAGGAGATATGATTTTTGCAAATTTAACGACGAAAACTATTTTTTATAAAAACTGCTTGCTGTTTGGCAGATTTCGACGGGTAAAAAGAGGTGTTAAATGTAACCTAGAGGAGCCGAGTTATCAAAAATATATTAGTATATACAAAAACGAATCCGTGGACATAAAGAACGAGGAAAATGAGTCTAAAACGACCAAGTTATACGCGTTTTAAGATCACCAAAACTATATATATATATATATATATATATATATATATATATATATATATATATATATATATATATATATATATATATATATATATATATATATATATATATATATTTGGTCACAAATAAAAATAATAACTTACGCACTAAATGGTATATTTTTAGAAACGTTAATAAGGACTATATTCTTAACAAATGAATACGTACGACCCGAGAGAATATTTATACGACGTAACGATGTTATTTTAAGGTTTTCGATACGAGGAATATAACGCTAACATTTTTATATGATATATATTACGACAAGTTTTTTTAACTCCAATTGGACTTATTTTTCCTAAGTATGGAAAGTATTTTATCTTGACAATAACTAGTATTTCCAAGTCACGAGTGGTATAGGTATCATGTGCATGTGCATTCATTACATCACGGCATGATCTAAATTAGATCACGATTATTCATTTAGGTTGCGGCTAGTGTTCGCGCCTCATTGTCCCGACTACATTTCCATCATTGTACCATCTTTGTACCATCCTTTCGAGGTGAGTTCTCATAGCCCCGTTTTAATTACTTATTGGATTTCAAATCCCACGGGGGAGAATACATTGCACAATTATTTTTGTACATGCCCAAGTATTACAAATTCCATACATTGCTTAAGTTGCCTTACTACCAAGTTAAGTCCCCTTATATATCATGGACCGTTAATTGTATTGCTAAGCGAGAGTGAGTGGATAGATCTATCGAGGGTGACGCCTCCATTCGTGTTTGGGTTGCTCCAACGGGACGAATGCATTTCATGTCTTAACAAATTGAGTGTCTGGTAAACACTCTGGTGGGGCCATTACTAAGTCTAGCTTCGGGGTCATGAGCTTAAGAGCCAATGTAGCACTTTTGACATTCTTGTCGGTTTACTTATTACTTGTGGCTTATGTACTTACGATTTAACTTATAAACCTATGATTATTCACCAACTTTATGTTGACCGTTTTCGCAATGTATTTCTCAGGTTATTAAGGTAGCTCATGTTGCATACACTTGGACCTTCATGGAGTCACGGAGTCGACGCGTCTCACTATATTTTCTGCACTTATGAAACGTTTGATCTAGTTGAACTTATTTTAACTATATTGGCAAACTCTTTTGGGACCTAAGCTTTGTAAACTCTGAATGTTTTAATGATCAAACGCTGTATTTTCTAAACGACACTTTAGGTCATTCAATATAACTGTAACTATGGTGCTATGACAGTCACCCCCAGGTATTCCATTCCGCTGCTAAAAACAGGTATTTTGGGGGTGTGACAGATTGGTATCAGAGCTAAGGTTATAGCGAACTAGGATGTATCTTGGACCCTAGACTATAACCACATCATCATAGCATCTCATCATTTCATCATAGGTGCATGTTCACTATACATGTTGCTTTACGCACACACTGTACGAGTTATTCATACCCATACTTATATATATATGATTATATTGACCTGGTTCACAAGTGACATGTCTTCAGATACTCACCCTATTATTCTTTTATCGGATTCCGACATTGAAGATGCCTTGTCATCTTCCACTACCATTATACCACCAGTTGCGCGTATACCACCATTAGCACTATTGATTTGTTATAGGAATAAGGTTTTCCTATCATTTAACCTATACATAGAATGCCGTTTGGTAGAGTATTCAGACTTAATGGACTTATTAGGATGCTTATTACAAGGGAGATTGTATGTTTTCTTTCCTCCACTAGTAGGACGCTTACTACTCAGGTACTACCACCACCGTTGGTTACTTATTTCACTATTGGTCGCCCCATAGTGCGTACTTTAACTTTACCTCTTAGATATCGCGAGATAGTGCAAAAGAGGGTAGTATCCCATTCACTATTATCACCATTATCTCCTAACTCATCACTAGGATCTCATTGTCATCAATGTTATTCTCATCCTTTAGAATACCACCATTGTCATTTCCCTTTTCCATTTCCACTTGCCACGAATTAGATAACGCCTTGTGGATAATACCAAGATTACGGACTCAACAGGAACATCCGCAGGTTCCTCAAGAATGGTTTAGAACCTACGCTATCTAGAACTTAATCGATGCACAACTACAGACACCACTTCAGGACTATCTCGACCTTATGATGCCATAAACCTGATTTCACCTAGAAGGACTACAGGAAGTCTTTAGACTAGACTTTTATCTTTACTAGCTTTTACTATTATCCTAGCCACGAGAGGTGTGGCATAGTTCGAAGAAACTTGTAGTATTTTGATTGATGTACAAACGGAATCACCAAGTATTGACTCTACTATAGGGGAATGGTTGTGCTATCTATGATATTGGCCCATATAGACCAAAACTTTCATGTATTATATTCATGTGTTATGAATATGATGATTTTTATTACCTATAGATTCTCATGGACTCTTATGATTTGATGGAAATAGATTTAAGCAAACCACTCCAAGCATGACGCAAACTGCTATTGGACAATCCATTGCCAGGAATGTAACTACCGCCCTCACCAAGGAACTTACTCACGTGGAATTTATGGGTTGTAATCCCCCCCTCCTTTGGCGGAAATATAGACACAAAGGAATTTCTCAAATGGTTCGAAGAAATAGAAACAATATTTCAATGCGGCGACTGCCGTAAGGAAGACAAGGTTAAGTTCGCCACTTGCACTTTTCAGGATCATGCTCAGAAATGGTGGACTAAGTATGTTCAGGTAGTAGGAGTTGATGCTGCTTACTCACACTATTGGGAGAAGCTAAAAAGGATGATGAGTTTGAAGTTCTGTGTGAAAAGCGAATTACAAGCAATTGAACAGGAAACACTAAACCTTACCATGGTAGGAGATGATGTTGTTAAGTATACTGCTTTTTTTTATGATTTCGCTCGACTAGGCTCTGCAATGGATGAGCCGGAAAACAAGAAACTTGAAAGGTACATAGGAGGACTTTCTCCTGAAATTCGTATGTTAGTCATCTCATTGGAACCCGATACCATGCCTAAAGCTATCAGAATGGCAATCGAAGCAAAGGAACGCATAGCTCACACCAAGATTTTAGGAGGCAATGGTAGCAACAAGAGAAAGTGGGTCGGTAATCTGGATGCTAATGCTTCTCAACAACCATTTAAGATACAACAAGTGGTGGAGACCTGTGCTGCTGGGTCAAGCTAAAAGAAAAGGTATGTTGGTAAATTACCCGAGTGTAACAAGTGTCAGTTTCATCACAAAGGATCTTTCCCCTCTCAATGTAAGAACTGCCAAAAGGTCGGACACGAAGCCAAGGATTGCAAGGCTCCCACCCTCGCAAAGCATCAGAAACTCACGGTAACCTGCCGCGAGTGTGGAGTAGTGGGACACTTCAGGAGTGAATGCCCGGAGTTGGGAAATCAGAATTGGAAGAAGAAGTTTATGTTTTAATTATGTAAACCATAGTTGAGCTCTCTAGGGTTGTACTTTCTTTTGGTACTTTCCATAAGTACGTTGGTGTAACCTAGTTATATTAAGCACTTTCCTATCTAATGTAATGACTATCTTTTGTTACCTCTATGATAACCATAATTTTCGTTTACTCCGTTTTCTATCCCAATCGTTCAATCTTTAATCGTTTCGCAACATTATACCATTGTCTTATTTAGGGAATAGGCCGATTTCGTATTTGACGGATTAGTAGATTATTACCATTCCATAGTATTTACCCATGTATCCAATAAACCATTCAACGAGTTTTATTTCAAACCATTTTACTACCGTAGGGGGGAATTGTTTTTTTTTTACCGAATTTCTAAAATAAGCCGTTTTGTTACCGTACTATAAACTGATTTTTCCGATATTACGCCAAATATTTACTATTATTACGCGGAACAAAATTTTTTTTATATTACTTTGAAAGGAAATATTTAGTATACCATTTTTTAACAACAATGCGTTGAACACCATCTAAAGCTTTAGAGAAAAATAATATTATTTTGACTAAATCAAGCATCGCATCATTAGTCCTCAACTATACATAGCCTGACCACCTATGTATAATTCAGGAAGGATTATGCCATGAAGGAAATAGTTACTTTATAAAGTATTGCTAATAACAATCTTCATTTAAAAGCGTTTTAAACAAGTAAACTCTTTTATAAGTATCTTTTTCTGACAAACTCTCCCTGGATACTTACCCCACATGTCACCCACTTAGCCATTAAGTTGGATTGTTCCATTGACTCCTCTAGGAGAGACTTTCCATATCAATTACGAGTAGGATTCTTCGATACCAGAAAAGTAAGGAAGGGATTACAGAACTACTAACCAGGACTAGAAGTATATAACAAGGAAAACTCATAACTCAACAACAATCCTAAGATACCACGAGACCATCCGACTCACCATCTCTGACCTAGTTGTCCAATTTATTTATTCAAAGGTACTAGCTAGACTGAGCTACAGGATCGAACACATTGTGAAGGTACGCTAAGCAACACCATGGGAATAAACCCAGCCTCCTAACCGATACTGTAGAGCGATTTGATTAAACATGACCTCATCTAAACACAAACTTCCCTATAATAAGTTTCACCAAGGAAAATTGATTTGAGTTAAGGGTATCGATATAGATTCCCTTAAGGCATTGTGTTCTCAAGAAATTCTAGATAACCTCACCTATACATCAAGAGAGGCATCAGGCCCAAGCATATCTCCCCAGCTACATGTGAAGACAATACGGTAATTCATCGACATAATATCAATTGAAACCCTCATATTGCCAACATGATGACAATTTCAACGATAAACCATCTCAAGACTTAAGTTGGTTGAATACCTAGGCTTGTAGTTCTGCCCGATAACCAACAATAGGCACCATCCAATATCAGGAACCGAACATCAGACATCTATGCATTATGCGAACATTACCTATCCTACTATTTTATCCTTGTTAGTATTTTCACTTAAAGTAAAGTCGATTTAAAATTTGTGTTTATACAAATCACATATCTCGTAGAAAATAATTTTTGAATTGCCTATTTTGAACAAATACGATCCTTTTAATCAATATTTAGCTAAACTATTGTACAATGGGAAATATAGAAACATCAAACTTTGGTGAACAGTCCTATTCATAACATGTTTGAAAACCGCGTCACATTTCCTAACTATTGAATTTTGAATCATCAAGAAAGATATTATTTAGTAAACCATTTGCTCCATTTTCTAAATTCGTTTATTCAGAAAAAGATTTCGACCAAAAACTCAAAAAAAAAAAAATCGCGAGATAAATTTTGAAAACCAATCACCATGCTACGTCGCTTATGCATTTAGGGCTTTGTGATTTGACAATAAGGAATATTGGAATATGTGATGAAGGGAATTAGGAGGAACACCATAGAACGATTACAAACGTCAGTAATGGAGACCAAGCACAGTAGGCAAAGAATGACACATGTCTTAGCAATCGATTAGACTAAAACACGAGGAATCGAAATTTTTACCCATATTCTATCTTCTTCGCATAACGCCGAGTTCGAAGGACGTAACGTTAAGGAATTAATCACAAGGTTTGTTGTACCCAATTCAATTATTCCTGATAAAGGTAATCGAATCACCTTGGACTTCTAGCAATCATTTTAAGATTACCTTCAGAACCCTATTTAGATGTAAACACCGCCTATTATCCTCAGACCGATGGTTAGAACGAGAGAACGATTCAAACATAGGAAATTTATACTCATAGTATGAGTGATTGACTCTAGAAATGGTTGGACTAACCATTTACCATAAATCAGATTCTTTTACAACCATAGTTATCGCGCGAGCATAGAGACTACACCATTTGAGGCACTTTATGGTCGAAGTACCAATTAGCCATTTACAGACCGAAAACGGAAAGTTAAATTCACTGGTCTAGAACTAAACTATGGAACAACAAAGGAAATTTCACAAGTCAAGAACCATTTACAAGCAACGAGAAACTGGTAGAAGTTAGGTTGGTACATGACGCACATCATATGGATTGGGTATCCTTGAACAGCAAACTAACCAGATTCACGTGAAAGAACGAGCTAAGTTGAAAGCTTTGCCTTGGAGAGGCATGATACGATTTTGGTAACACGAGAGATTGAACCTTTAAGTATATTGAACCATTTCAGATTCATGTTAGAATCGACCAGCTGACATATAAGATTTGAGTTCTGACAGAGTTCAGCAACATATATTACCCATATTACATTATAAACCTGAAAAAGCACTGATCATCTATTGACGAACCAAACTCGGAAAAAGCCAAACTCACTATTCCTGTAGGCATTCATGAAATAACCAGAAATTTCCTACAAGTCAAGAATCAATTACAAATTCTACAAGTTGTAAACCATTAAAACTTCAAGTTGGTAGCCAGATCACGTTGAAAGTTCTGTCTAGGAAAGGCATGATATTATTCGGAAAGATTTGGAAAGTTAAAACCGATATACACTGGACCACTTAATAGTTCAGACAGAGTAGGCCTAGTGGCCGTCAGACTTGAGCCTTGTTAAGGAACAGCCGGATTACACAACTACGTTTCACCTATTCAAATCCAGGAAATGACTTTCAGATTAGTCAATCATAATTCCATTTGGAAGGGAATCCAACCCTGAGACAAACGTAAACTTGGTAAGAGAACCAGTAGAAAGCATGGACCATGAGGTCAAACGGTTGAAGCAAAGTCAAAATTCCTATCGTGAAAGTTCGCTGGAATTCTTGAAGAGGTCCCGAATTTACTTGGGAACGGGAAGACCAAATGCAACTCAAGTATCCACGTCTTTTTACCAAATATACTTCAGAGACCAACCAAAACTAAACGTCGGGACGAAGTTCCTGTTAGAGGGGAAGACTGTCACAACTCGTAATTTCCGGTCATTTTCCAAGCTTCGACAAGATCACTATTCATCATTTTATTATTCATCATTTTTTAGGACAATTGGACATTCCGAGAAACATTCAGAAATTTTACTATTCACTTGACACTATTCATTTCCGAGAGAAAACCACTATTCACGTGCATTACTCATGTCATCGTAAATTTAGTTTACGAGTATTCAAAATTCGCGTAACCGTATTGGTTCAGGAGCGAATTCATGCATTATTATCAGGGACATCTCATACAGACTAGAAGTAGTCTACGTATCATCGTTATGGCACTTGCATACTATTCCACTCGTAGGGTATTCAAATTATATTTTTAATATAATTAACGAATTACGTATGTTTATTTTAGATAAACACTAATACGCGAACTCTAAATGTGACTAACACGTCCGACACTCCCAACTATGATCCCAATATATTTTTATACTCATTTTTATAGTATAAAAATTATAATATTAATTTACCCGGTATTTTGGAAAATTTATTTATTTCGTATCGTACGTCTAATTTAATTACGACGGTTTTCATAAAAATTAAACAATAATTATCTAAATACTTAATATTGTACCCAACATATTTTTATAATTTTTATAACTTTATTTTATCCCGGTTAACTCCGTTAAAATTTATTTTTAGTTAACCCGGTACCCGGTACACTTTAAAACTACAATTAAACACAAAATAATACACAAAGTCACAAAAGTCATACACCAAGTCCCCCCCCCCCCCCCCCTTGACTTGCCGCCCCCTCCCCCATTCTAATCAACTTACAAGCTTTGAAAATCCTACTAACTCATTAATACATGTCATAGTTTGTCTAAAATAAAATATATATAACATATACTTCTGCATTTTTCTCTCATTTCACAAGATCTAGCAAGTAAAAGAAAAAGTTTTCATCTCTTTTTCTCTCTTCCTCTTGAACCGGCCAAACCACAAGACCAAGAAGGAACCAAGTATTTTTCAAGATCTAGTGTTTTTCAAGTTCCATTAGTTACCTATTTTAAGGTTTTGAAATAAAAACCTTTAGGTTAATTAGGTTTTTATCTCCAAAACTCTCTAATCTCCAAGTAAGTTAACAAAACTCATTTCATAATTTTTACAAGTTATTACTATGGTTATATTTTTTTCTTACAAGATCTCATGCATGTATTAACTTATACCACTCCATTTTGTATATATTAAACTTTTAAGCCCTAGAAATGATTTTTGGTTAGATCCTTGTTAGATCCACTTGGTTTATGATGTTTAGGAACCCATGACACCCTAAGAAGGTGTATGGTAGGATTAGACTAGCTTTGTGGTGATTGAAAGTGGTTTGGTTGAAGTTAGAACTAGTTTGGAGACTTGAAAATGTTTTTTGAAACTATATATTGACCTACTGTCCCTATTTTTATTTCGTGGGAAAATGAGTTGATAGTGGTTTAATTTTGACAAAAGATTTAGAAAATACTTTTAAAAACGAAACTTTAGGCGAAAGAACGGATTAAAACGAGCTTATAACGAAGGAGATATGATTTTTGCAAATTTAACGACGAAAACTATTTTTTATAAAAACTGCTTGCTGTTTGGCAGATTTCGACGGGTAAAAAGAGGTGTTAAACGTAACCTAGAGGAGCCGAGTTATCAAAAATATATTAGTATATACAAAAACGAATCCGTGGACATAAAGAACGAGGAAAATGAGTCTAAAACGACCAAGTTATACGCGTTTTAAGATCACCAAAACTATATATATATATATATATTTGGTCACAAATAAAAATAATAACTTACGCACTAAATGGTATATTTTTAGAAACGTTACTAAGGACTATATTCTTAACAAATGAATACGTACGACCCGAGAGAATATTTATACGACGTAACGACGTTATTTTAAGGTTTTCGATACGAGGAATATAACGCTAACATTTTTATATGATATATATTACAACAAGTTTTTATAACTCCAATTGGACTTATTTTTCCTAAGTATGGAAAGTATTTTATCTTGACAATAACTAGTATTTCCAAGTCACGAGTGGTATAGGTATCATGTGCATGTGCATTCATTACATCACGACATGATCTAAATTAGATCACGATTATTCATTTAGGTTGCGGCTAGTGTTCGCGCCTCATTGTCCTGACTACATTTCCATCATTGTACCATCTTTGTACCATCCTTTCAAGGTGAGTTCTCATAGCCCCGTTTTAATTACTTATTGGATTTCAAATCCCACGGGGGAGAATACATTGCACAATTATTTTTGTACATGCCCAAGTATTACAAATTCCATACATTGCTTAAGTTGCCTTACTACCAAGTTAAGTCCCCTTATATATCATGGACCGTTAATTGTATTGCTAAGCGAGAGTGAGTGGATAGATCTATCGAGGGTGACGCCTCCATTCGTGTTTGGGTTGCTCCAAAGGGACGAATGCATTTCATGTCTTAACAAATTGAGTGTCTGGTAAACACTCTGGTGGGGCCATTACTAAGTCTAGCTTCGGGGTCATGAGCTTAAGAGCCAATGTAGCACTTTTGACATTCTTGTCGGTTTACTTATTACTTGTGGCTTATGTACTTACGATTTAACTTATAAACCTATGATTATTCACCAACTTTATGTTGACCGTTTTCGCAATGTATTTCTCAGGTTATTAAGGTAGCTCATGTTGCATACACTTGGACCTTCATGGAGTCGCAGAGTCGACGCGTCTCACTATATTTTCTGCACTTATGAAACGTTTGATCTGGTTGAACTTATTTTAACTATATTGGCAAACTCTTTTGGGACCTAAGCTTTGTAAACTCTGAATGTTTTAATGATCAAACGCTGTATTTTCTAAACGACACTTTAGGTCGTTCAATATAACTGTAACTATGGTGCTATGACAGTCACCCCCAGGTATTCCATTCCGCTGCTAAAAACAGGTATTTTGGGGGTGTGACAACACAAAATCATGAACCATGGACTTGAATGACTTTAAGAAGCCAATAAAGGATGCTAAAACTAGAAATTGAGATTTTGAATCACTTAAAAAGGGCTTATGGTTAAAAAGTTATGTTTAAGCAAAGATTACTAGAAGATATTTGGTGCTGAAGCAAAAAGGGTCCTGATATGATTTTAAATCACGGTTTTGACCCTTTTCTGGTCCGAACCAGCGAAAGTATAAAACATGAAAGTTGCTCAGAATGATGTTTTAAACAAAAACACGCGAGCACATAAGCAGAAAGTGAACAACAAAGGCTACGAACTGCAAAACCCAACTGGACCTGTTTAGACCATAAAAACAGCCATGACTCAAGAGTTTTTATGGTGTTTTGAACTCTTGGGGCCGAGACACAGCCAAGGCTAAGTCAAGGCTGTTGTCTCAATGCCTTCTAAGCCAAGATGTAGCAACGGCTATGGTCTTGGTTGATGTCTTAAGGTTATATATCTAGCCGCGTGAGTAGTTTGGGAGTTGATGACCCGAAACTTGCTATTGAGACTTGATCATTTAAATGACTTATTTTCTTGACCATATCACATATATCATTACCACAAAGTCTGTATTTGATCCGCGAGATTTTATTAACTAATATGGTATATAAAGATCATTTTGAACACTTTACACTATTATAAAGTGCCATTAACTTATTTACAAATATTACTTCATATCGAATTAGTAACATTTACACTTGAAAAATGTTACACTAAATCATTTCACGACACCACACTAGTTCAACCAATAGTCTTTGACGAAACACGACAAATGCTTTTATATAACATTTGTCTCGTCAATTACTTTTACTTGTAAATGATAAGTACTACTACACAAGGGAATTTCATAATCATAAGAGGCCTCTTCGGGGTGTCGTATCGACAAGTTGTGGATTTACGAATGAAAGTGTCCTGGCTCCTCATACGTTCACTGCATGAACTCTAGATTTTGATAGCCCGAATAGTAGTATGAAGTTATTTATAAAAGGCTAATAGCCAAACCACATTTTAAGGATGCTTTACTCATTTACACAACATAAGACATATGTACAACATCATAATCAAGTCAATGACTTTACATATACTTGTACACTCATATTGTGCATTATACTAAGACGCGATCACTATACTCTCGTAGGTTATCATTAAAGATCGTGGTCTTGCCATACACTATCTGTTATATTAAACTACTATTGATTACTAAGGTGAGTTCATAGCCCCTACTTTTGTTTAACTATTTTATAAACTACATGGGGGAGATACATGCTACTATTTTTTTATTATGGACAATTACTTGTAAACTGAATGCTAGCCCTGGTTGTATTATTGCATGCATGTCTAAGTTGTTTATGCCAAAAGTCCCCTTGTCATGGACCACTAATCACTTGTTGTTGCGAGTGAGCACAAATATTGTGGATAGGCCTATCGGGATTGACAAATCCCGTTTGTATTAATCATACAGCGGATATTACAAACGCACTATATTTGAATTCCTAGGTATACGGCATAGTACCTACTCGGGGCAAATTGTTTAATATATATATCGTACGGTGATATATATATATACAGTCAGTCGTGCGTGCCATGAGCTTAGAGCAATAATAACTATCAGGATGATAATTGCGCACATTGCAATTATACTATGAACTTTATTGTCCATTACTGTATTACAAACCTATGAATTCACTCAACCTTTGTGTTGACTTTTTAGCATGCATTCTCAGGTATGAAATGAATTAGATGGCATGTGAAGGCACACGGAAAAACATTTTGAAGACAATGCATATTATTATTCGAAAAACTTTACAATTTTTATGTTGTACATTTTATAAACTTATGGGACCTTGTTATGAACTCTGATAATATTATAAATCGAATGATAATTTATTTCAAAACGTCTCATTTAGAGTCGTTTTCTGTAACTTGTACTGTGAACTATGAAGTAATACCCCAGTGACACAATCTTCCACTGCGATAATTTTGGGGGTGTTACAGTCAGATGAAGGCTTCTTTGTTGGATATTCTTTGGTTAGCAAGGCTTTCAGAGTCTATAACTTAATAACAAAGAAGATTGAAGAGAATTTACATGTTAAGTTTCTTGAAAATAAAACTAACATGGTAGGTTCAGGACCAGAATGGTTATTTGATCTTGAAACTTTATCAAATACAATGAATTATGTACCTATTACCTCAGGTACATGAGACAATGATCTTGAAGAGTCAGAAGAATTCATTGATGCAGATGAATCTTGCAAAGATGATGAAGATGATAAAGATCAAATTGTTATGCCACTTTGGGACTTTGTTGACAATCATGAAGACTCACAACCTTCAAAGAATTCTGAAAAGGAAAGTGATGCAAATGTTGTGAATTTTTTTGTTTTAAATAAAGAAATTCATGCTAGCAGTGGCAATCCAATTCCCACTGCTCCAACAAAAGTTTCTACTGATGGTCCAAATGTGGGAAGTTCATCTCGGGAATCACCCAGTGATGATGTGGAGATCTCAAACATGCCTACAACATATGATATTCCTAGCACATCACATACTACAATTCATAAAGTGCATCCACTTGAAAATGTAATTGGTGAGCTACAATTAGGTGTGAAGACAAGAAGGCAGACAAAGAAGACTGATGTTCATGGGTTCATTAGTGAAGTTTATGAGTCCAAGAACCACACAAACAAAAATGAATGTTTGTTCTTCTGTTTTCTATCACAAGTGGAGCCTAAAAATGTTTATAAGTCTTTAAAAGAATCTAGCTGGGTTGAAGCAATGCAAGAGGAGTTGTTGCAGTTCAAACTTCAAAAGGTTTGGGTTCTCTGTGATTTGCCTGATGGAATGAAGGTGATTGGTACTAAGTGGGTTTTCATAAATAAGAAAGATGAAAGAGGTATTGTTATCAGGAACAAAGCTAGATTGGTTGCTCAAGGATACACTCAAGAGGAGGGTATTGACTTTGAAGAAGTTTTTGCTCATATTGCAAGGATTGAGGCTATATTGAGGCTATTAGATTGTTTTTAGCCTATGCATCATTTATGGGCTTTACTGTCTATCAAATGGATGTAAAAAGTGCCTTCTTGTATGGAAAGATTGATGAGGAGGTCTATGTCTCTCAACCTCCAGGCTTTGAAGACCCTCAACACCCTAATAAAGTGTATAAAGTGCTTAAGGCTCTTTATGGCTTACATCAAGCTCCAAGGAAGTGGCATGATGTAACACCCCAACTCGAAAAGGGCTACAGTGTAACATTTTGGGTCACATCAGAACACAAGTAAACGAAAATGCATTACTAATACAAGGGTCAAAAGCAAATCTGAATACATGATAAGGTGCTAACTCTAAATATTACAACTTCCAAGCTAAATACAAACTAATAACAAAGAGAACTCTAAGCCCAAATCTAATCCCTAGAAAGCTAACAACGATGTAGTCCACTAAGAGCTCCTAAGCACTCTTCACCCAACCCAGCTTCCTTCTAAAACCTGCCACAGGAAAAAAAAATATGCGGCTGAGCTTAAAAAGCTCAGTGAACAAATATAAACAAATGAAAACAAATAAACAAAATGAAACGAAAGCAAATGCGAAATGAGTCCAAGCAAACCTGCTGAGACAAAGGTCAAGGAATATGAAACATATAGTAGGACTAACACAATATACTCAAAGGAAATACGAATATGGAATATCAAACAAGTCAAATGAAAATGAAACGGATCATAAGTGTAAGCAATTGAAAAGAAAACAAACATAAGTTAATCACAATAGAGAAGACAAGAAAATAAGGATCATATAAAAGTAGAACTAACAGAAATGCCCAACAAATACTAATGCGCACATAGGAGTTGTACACCTCCAATGTACTATGTGAAAGGGGTGTATTGCACACACACTAAACCAATCACCAAAATACTAAACAAACTACTTAGGATGCATCCATACGCTCCCTGCAAAACAGATATATATGCACAAAGCTCTAGACTAAGTAAACATGTACAATAATAAATATAGGCCTGAATTGCTATAGCATAATAAGGAATGCTGTGGACAAAAACCCACCACCACAGATAGTGTCAATACCACTGGTGCATCAGTGGCAAGGCCATGTACTCCCCATGACTAGCAACAAATTAATCAAATAATGGGCAGCATATAAGGGCATAGGAATGCTATAAGAAATGGAATATAGCATACAACAAATATAAAAGCAAATCATAACATAAATGGATCGAAAGAAAATGGATCATATAAAGGGATCATAACAATGGTTCAAGTCAAAGGTCCAAATCAAAGATTCATATCATGATGTTCAAATCAAAGGTTCATAATAGAAAAAGGGTTCATAGCAAAAGTTCAAAATTTGAAGTTAAATAATCAAAAGATGTTAAAGAAAGTCATGAGAAATTTTAGAGAATAAAACAGATTAAGGACTATAGAAAATTATTTAAAAACTTTTTATCGTAAAATTATTCCTTTAAAACACATTTCATAAAAGTCATAAAACCTTTATATAAAACTGGCATCGTATCGTAATCACATAAATAATATTAAAAATAGTTTTTCTCAAAAGTCATTAGGTTATATTTTTTTTAAAAGGGTCTTCATACGAAATTATACTAGCAAATGAACCAATGATATCAGGCGTATAAAGATCAGAAATCATAATAGTGGCAATGGAACGGATCATGAGTCATAAGAAACCTTACTGAAAGGTTAGAATATTTGTACCTTAAACCGCCAACGAAACCATGTCAGAAACAAGGATAAGAAGTTACTCCTTCTTCAGCGAATCTACACGAATTAATGATCGTCTTATTATTTTTAGTAACTTACCATATTTAGTAAGTTCTCATATTTAGTAACTTTCTCGAATTAGTAATTTAATACTCTAAGGTTATTATTGACGATTAAATAATATTTAAGGTTTAAGATAACCAATATAATAAGTTAGGGTTAATTACAAATTTAGTAAAGTTTATGGTCAAAATATAAACTATAAAAAACTTAAATAATAAATGTCAAATAAAATTATTCTATGGTTTACATTATAATTTCATATCAAAATGATAATTCTGGACCCCATCGTTTTATAATATATATAAACGTATTTTGGACTTTAAACTAGACAGCACCTTATGTTTCTTTGTTTTACTTGTTCAAATATTGACGTCAAAACTATATGGGTGTATTCTTTTATCATGTTATAGTAATATCAAGGCCCACATCAGCATGTTTCATGCATGTATATGTCTATATCTTTAGACCATAACATAATATGTAATCGGTTCTATATGTATGCTAGCTTTTGAAATATGATCTTTTAAATAGTTATCATTCACATAAAATCACGAACTCACAAAACAACCTAACGCCCTACCCTTCTTACTTCAGTTTCTAGACATGATCATGTACTCCTTTCATATGTTTTAAACGGCACACAAACATGTACATACAACTCTTCACGACCACACACACAACGCCATACACACCCTTATTATTTTTAACCATTCGAATCGAAAACTCCAAAGCATGCATTCTCTTTTATTATTTAATTTCACTTCGAATGAAAAACCAAAACATGCATGCCTTCCTTCTTGTTAGCTCGTATTAGCTTCTAAATTCGTTATTTTATGTGGTGTGCTCTATGATTTTATGTGATGGTTGTTTAGCCGTTAAAAAAAAACATGCAGCCGAATTGAAACATCATACAATGATCGAACAGAAATAAACTAGGGAAAATTGAACAAGGTTTTTGTTTATACTTACCCTCGAACGTGTCAAAGAAAAGAAGGAACACAGCCATGATCGAATGTACAGCAACCACCACCGAACAACCATGAACACACCCATGATAACACCACCTTTTGAACCAAATGAATCAACATTCAAAACACCTTGTCGAACAGAAATGAAGCCACGTACGCCAACCCTAGTCGAGACAAAATTTCCCACGATCTAAGCCTCTTCAACCAGTCACAATTTAACCTCCTTGCTCACCTTTTGGTCGATCCGAGAAGGAGAGAAGAGAGGTTTCTGCCGTTTAGTGTTTAGGTATTTTAGGGTTTTGTTTGTGTCGAATGAAAAAGAGAGATGGAGGGCCGATATAAGTAGAAAGGCGTGTGTTTTTGCTTGGAAAGAATTCAAGGAAAACGTGTATTTAGTATGGTATGTCTTGAGGAGGTTAGACAAATGATAAACATGCAATCTTCTATTTGATTAAATTATATGGCCAGGTCTTATCTCATAGGAGAATTTGGTTCTAATGTGTTGAAAGAAACGAGTAAGTGTGGTGGAACACCATATGGCATGTCGTGATATACATACGAGAATTTTAGGAAATGTTACAATTTTTTTTTTTTTGAGTTGTTAATCTAGGTTAATTTCATATAAGGTCTCGTTATTATATAACATATGGCTTAGTGTATTCATTAATGATTACTTATCTTACGTAAAATTTCAATTTAGACGTAAATTGTGAATACGGAAATTTTGGGTTTTACAACTCTTCCCCTCTAAAAAGGAAAATTTCGTCCGCGAAATTTGAAGTCGCAAAAGTTAGACAGAGACGTAGAAAATCACAAAAGAACACCACAATTAACCACACGCTCGGGGATGTTCTTCCAAAAGAATCTTCACAACGGAATAGTTTCTCATGACTCGATTCGAACAAAATAGGATAGCCCCGGGCTCTCCGTAGAAAACAAATCCAATCTAACGAATACGAAATGGAAATGAAACAAATGATAGTCGAAATCTCACAAAGAGATACATGACCATTAGATGAATTTGGAGTGAATACGGAAGTGATACCAGATGGTAGAAAACTTCGTGAATTTAATCAGGTTCTAAACGAGCTAAGGAATTGGCTAAAATTTTGAGAAGCATAAATCAAATTATCAGACATAATTAGAGTTTCCTAATGGAGTTGGTAACATATTCGTACTGATGATTAAGTAAGCATATATTGTCACACCCCCAAAATCGGGTCCAGCGGAAGCATACGTGTAGCTGGGGTGTAACTCAATCAGTATCACAACACAAGTATAAAAATGGTTTTCACTTTAATCATTTAGAATAAAATTGTTTAACCAAAAATGTTGAATTTACATCGTTAAAAGTAGTGCGGAAGTAGGCCCTTAAAAGTAGTTTAAAACGGTCCCCATATAAATTATCAGAGTCTTCTATGACCATGCCATGCCCTGCCAAAACCTCCTGTAGCGTGCCATAGGTTAAAACCTGAAAATACATGCTAAAGTGTCAACACGAGGTTGGTGAGTTCATAGAGTTTGTTTAACAAATAAAGTTTATGCATATGTATGAAGGTTTCCCAGCAAAGGCATCGTAAATCCACTCAGTTACAAGTCCCGCCATAAGAGACTTGTAACCTGTGTGTTCACAACCCACTGCTAATAATTATAGTTTCTCAGGATTATATTCACCCATGGTCACGTCTGTTTTGGACCCATAGGCGGGGAACCACCATCCCAAATAGTACCTGTCACCCAACGTCGCATCTGTTTTGGACTTGGGTGGGGGGTGTTTCCCCATAATAGTACTATCAATACCTCTCCTTTGACAGATTACTGGGTGCCGTTTCCCAAAGCATAAAAGTTTAAACGTTTCAAGTATCAAGTAAGTATAACACAGTTAAGTATAACACAATCACGTATGTATAAAATCAAGTATAAGTGTTATCAAGTATAAAAGTAATCAAGTATAAATGTTTTAAATATTTGTACAAGTAAAAACAAGTAGTTGAGCATGTATCTCCCCCAAAGAGTTAAAACAAGTGTAAAGAGTAAAAGTGGGGCTATGACTCACCTGGTGCGATAGCTACGATGATAAAGTGGATACATAGAAAAGAGGTTCGATCTCTAACCGCAACCTAATATGAATGATAGTGATCTACTTAGATCATGAAAGGATGTAATGAATGCACATGCACATGATACCTATACCACTCGTAACTTGGAAATAATTGTTATAGTCAAAGTAAAGTATTTTCCATACTTAAGAAAAATAAGTCCAACTAGAATAATAAAAACTTGTCGTAATATATCGTATATAAAAACGTTAGTGTTATATTCTTCGTCTTGAAAACCTTATAATAGTGTCTAGTAGTCGCGTAATAAACCTTGAGTCGTACGTATTTCGTTAATAAAAAAATAAACTCCTTGAATAAGAAATCTAGAAAATATATTATTTAGTACGTAGTTATAATATATTTTTTTTTAGTAGTGACTATATATATATATATATATATATATATATATATATATATATATATATATATATATATATATATATATATATATATATATATAGTTTTGACGATTTTAAAACATGTATAACTTGGTCGTTTTAAGCTCATTTTACTCGTTCTTTATATCCACGGATTCGTTTTAGTATATACTAATATATTTTCGATAGCTCGGAACCTCTAGGTTACGTCTAACGCCTCTATTCGTCCAACGAAAATCGTCCAACAGCATGCAGTTTTTCAGAAAATAGTTTTCGTCGTTTAACTTACAAAAATCATATCTCCTTCGTTATAAGCTCGTTTTAATCCGTTCTTTCGCCAAAAGCTTCGTTTTTAAAAGTATTTTCTAAATATCTAGCCCAATGTTACCCGGAAACCCCTGAGTTTTCTGAATTGGTCGATTTGGGACAGTAGGTATATATGTATGTTTAAAAATCCATTTTTAATGTTCCAACTAGTTTCTAATCCAACCAAAACACTTTCAATCACCACAAATCTAGTCTAATCTTACCATACACCTTCTTAGGGTGTCATGGGTTCCTAAACATCATAAATCAAGTGGATCTAACAAGGATCTAACTATAATCTATTTCTAGGGATCAAAAGTTATATATATATATATATATATATATATATATATATATATATATATATATATATATATATATATATATATATATATATATATATATATATATATATATATATATAATGAGTGGTATAACTAACATATGCATGTAAATCTTGAATGGAAATCATATGACCATAAAAATAACATGAAGAAATTATGGAAAAGAGTTTGGCAACTTACAAGAAAGATTTGGGATGATTTGGATGAAAATGTATAAGAAATCTAGGGATTTTTACCACCAAACCCCAACTAGATATTGATTAGGACATGATTAAACACTTGGATCTTGAAAGTTTATGGTTTCTTCCTTGTGTCTTGCCTTGGTCGATCCACCCCAAGAGAGAAAGAAAAGGAAAGAAAATTGCTAGTTGTTTTTAGGTGAAATGAGATAAAAAGTGTATATTTAGGTTATATGTATTATTGTCCTAGACAAGATCCATAATTTATGGAGACTTAGGGGGGGGGGGGGCTGATGTGAAGTGAGGGGGAGGGATGGGTTGTGTTGATGGTTATTAATGTTCTTGTCTCCCTAGTGTAAGTATTACTAGTTTAGTTGGTGCATTGGGTGTTATCGGGTACCGAGTTAACTAAAAATAAACCGTGACGAGTTGAAGTAAAATATGATGAAGTTAATTGGGACATAATAAAGTTATAAAAATTGTGAAAATATGTTGGGTATAAATATTGAGTGTTCGGGTGATTATTGTTTAGTTTCTACGAAAACCGTCGTAATAAAATTAGGTGTACAATATAAATTAAATAAATTTCCAAAATACCGGGTAAATTAATAATATAATTTTTATATTATTATTATGAGTATAAAAATGTGTTAGGACCATAGTTGGGATTGTCGGATTAATTATTAAAAATAATAGCTCATAAGATAACGTTTATTAGGTTGATAATCGTACGTGTACAGAAATGACGCAACACACGCATAAACGACAAATTTTCTCAGGAGGTGAATAGTGTTTTATGAATAGTAAAATTTTAAAACGCTTCTCAGAATATCAAACTGACTCCGAAAAAGATGAATAGTAAAATTTTGAATAGTGATCGATGAATAGTAACCGATGAATAGTAAATGTTGAAAGTTCGGGAAAAGACCAGAATTTACGAGTTGTGACAGTCTCTACCCCTTAAGGGAACTTCGTCCCGAAGTTCAGTTAACGTTGGTCTCTGAAGTGTTATAAAGGTGAAGATTCATGAGATGAGATGACCAGTTGACGTGTTTCTAGGCGGCGGTTCACGAGGTGATGAAAAGTATAAGCGTTCTGACAACGAGGGTATACACACACATAAATGAAGCATTTGGAAATTGAGTAGAGGATTCAATCCAGACAGAATTTTATTATAACCATTCTCAGTGTTGCAAAATTCACTTCTGAGTCAGACATAGGTGGTCAGCCTATATCTCACTATCCCGGGTTGAATATAGATGACCAGTCTATCTTCCACCGAGGTTCCATGAATTTTGAAATACTCAGCTTAGTTATACTAATACTATGACCTTCACAAATACCAAGACGTTCAGAAAGACTAAGGCAGGTGACCAAACTCGAGGTCAAATGATGAAAATATGCAAGGAGAAACATAACAGGGTGACATATATGATACGTGAACATGCTTATATGAAAGACAATGATAGAAATCAATTAGAATAAATGAACATAATATACCAGATAATGAGACGCAAATCTCATCACCTAAGTCAGCAACAAACCACAAGTGAGGCATCATCTTGGCAGGCAGGCACGTGACGCTCATAGGGTTAAGTTTTTCATAAAAGTAGCTATAGTCTAGGTTTTAAAAACACTTAGTTCGCTATAGCCAAAGCTCTGATACCAATCTGTCACACCCCCAAAATCGGGTCCAGCGGAAGCATACGTGTAGCTGGGGTGTAACTCAATCAGTATCACAACACAAGTATAAAAATGGTTTTCACTTTAATCATTTAGAATAAAATTGTTTAACCAAAAATGTTGAATTTACATCGTTAAAAGTAGTGCGGAAGTAGGCCCTTAAAAGTAGTTTAAAACGGTCCCCATATAAATTATCAGAGTCTTCTATGACCATGCCCTGCCCTGCCAAAATCTCCTGTAGCGTGCCATAGGTTAAAACCTGAAAATACATGCTAAAGTGTCAACACGAGGTTGGTGAGTTCATAGAGTTTGTTTAACAAATAAAGTTTATGCATATGTATGAAGGTTTCCCAGCAAAGGCATCGTAAATCCACTCAGTTACAAGTCCCGCCATAAGAGACTTGTAACCTGTGTGTTCACAACCCACTGCTAATAATTATAGTTTCTCAGGATTATATTCACCCATGGTCACGTCTGTTTTGGACCCATAGGCGGGGAACCACCATCCCAAATAGTACCTGTCACCCAACGTCGCATCTGTTTTGGACTTGGGTGGGGGGTGTTTCCCCATAATAGTACTATCAATACCTCTCCTTTGACAGATTACTGGGTGCCGTTTCCCAAAGCATAAAAGTTTAAACGTTTCAAGTATCAAGTAAGTATAACACAGTTAAGTATAACACAATCACGTATGTATAAAATCAAGTATAAGTGTTATCAAGTATAAAAGTAATCAAGTATAAATGTTTTAAATATTTGTACAAGTAAAAACAAGTAGTTGAGCATGTATCTCCCCCAAAGAGTTAAAACAAGTGTAAAGAGTAAAAGTGGGGCTATGACTCACCTGGTGCGATAGCTACGATGATAAAGTGGATACATAGAAAAGAGGTTCGATCTCTAACCGCAACCTAATATGAATGATAGTGATCTACTTAGATCATGAAAGGATGTAATGAATGCACATGCACATGATACCTATACCACTCGTAACTTGGAAATAATTGTTATAGTCAAAGTAAAGTATTTTCCATACTTAAGAAAAATAAGTCCAACTAGAATAATAAAAACTTGTCGTAATATATCGTATATAAAAACGTTAGTGTTATATTCTTCGTCTTGAAAACCTTATAATAGTGTCTAGTAGTCGCGTAATAAACCTTGAGTCGTACGTATTTCGTTAATAAAAAAATAAACTCCTTGAATAAGAAATCTAGAAAATATATTATTTAGTACGTAGTTATAATATTTTTTTTTAGTAGTGACTATATATATATATATATATATATATATATATATATATATATATATATATATATATATATATATATATATATAGTTTTGACGATTTTAAAACATGTATAACTTGGTCGTTTTAAGCTCATTTTACTCGTTCTTTATATCCACGGATTCGTTTTAGTATATACTAATATATTTTCGATAGCTCGGAACCTCTAGGTTACGTCCAACGCCTCTATTCGTCCAACGAAAATCGTCCAACAGCATGCAGTTTTTCAGAAAATAGTTTTCGTCGTTTAACTTACAAAAATCATATCTCCTTCGTTATAAGCTCGTTTTAATCCGTTCTTTCGCCAAAAGCTTCGTTTTTAAAAGTATTTTCTAAATCTCTAGCCCAATGTTACCCGGAAACCCCTGAGTTTTCTGAATTGGTCGATTTGGGACAGTAGGTATATATGTATGTTTAAAAATCCATTTTTAATGTTCCAACTAGTTTCTAATCCAACCAAAACACTTTCAATCACCACAAATCTAGTCTAATCTTACCATACACCTTCTTAGGGTGTCACGGGTTCCTAAACATCATAAATCAAGTAGATCTAACAAGGATCTAACTATAATCTATTTCTAGGGATCAAAAGTTATATATATATATATATATATATATATATATATATATATATATATATATATATATATATATATATATATATATATATATAAATGAGTGGTATAACTAACATATGCATGTAAATCTTGAATGGAAATCATATGACCATAAAAATAACATGAAGAAATTATGGAAAAGAGTTTGGCAACTTACAAGAAAGATTTGGGATGATTTGGATGAAAATGTATAAGAAATCTAGGGATTTTTACCACCAAACCCCAACTAGATATTGATTAGGACATGATTAAACACTTGGATCTTGAAAGTTTATGGTTTCTTCCTTGTGTCTTGCCTTGGTCGATCCACCCCAAGAGAGAAAGAAAAGGAAAGAAAATTGCTAGTTGTTTTTAGGTGAAATGAGATAAAAAGTGTATATTTAGGTTATATGTATTATTGTCCTAGACAAGATCCATAATTTATGGAGACTTAGGGGGGGGGGGCTGATGTGAAGTGAGGGGGAGGGATGGGTTGTGTTGATGGTTATTAATGTTCTTGTCTCCCTAGTGTAAGTATTACTAGTTTAGTTGGTGCATTGGGTGTTATCGGGTACCGAGTTAACTAAAAATAAACCGTGACGAGTTGAAGTAAAATATGATGAAGTTAATTGGGACATAATAAAGTTATAAAAATTGTGAAAATATGTTGGGTATAAATATTGAGTGTTCGGGTGATTATTGTTTAGTTTCTACGAAAACCGTCGTAATAAAATTAGGTGTACAATATAAATTAAATAAATTTCCAAAATACCGGGTAAATTAATAATATAATTTTTATATTATTATTATGAGTATAAAAATGTGTTAGGACCATAGTTGGGATTGTCGGATTAATTATTAAAAATAATAGCTCATAAGATAACGTTTATTAGGTTGATAATCGTACGTGTACAGAAATGACGCAACACACGCATAAACGACAAATTTTCTCAGGAGGTGAATAGTGTTTTATGAATAGTAAAATTTTAAAACGCTTCTCAGAATATCAAACTGACTCCGAAAAAGATGAATAGTAAAATTTTGAATAGTGATCGATGAATAGTAACCGATGAATAGTAAATGTTGAAAGTTCGGGAAAAGACCAGAATTTACGAGTTGTGACAGTCTCTACCCCTTAAGGGAACTTCGTCCCGAAGTTCAGTTAACGTTGGTCTCTGAAGTGTTATAAAGGTGAAGATTCATGAGATGAGATGACCAGTTGACGTGTTTCTAGGCGGCGGTTCACGAGGTGATGAAAAGTATAAGCGTTCTGACAACGAGGGTATACACACACATAAATGAAGCATTTGGAAATTGAGTAGAGGATTCAATCCAGACAGAATTTTATTATAACCATTCTCAGTGTTGCAAAATTCACTTCTGAGTCAGACATAGGTGGTCAGCCTATATCTCACTATCCCGGGTTGAATATAGATGACCAGTCTATCTTCCACCGAGGTTCCATGAATTTTGAAATACTCAGCTTAGTTATACTAATACTATGACCTTCACAAATACCAAGACGTTCAGAAAGACTAAGGCAGGTGACCAAACTCGAGGTCAAATGATGAAAATATGCAAGGAGAAACATAACAGGGTGACATATATGATACGTGAACATGCTTATATGAAAGACAATGATAGAAATCAATTAGAATAAATGAACATAATATACCAGATAATGAGACGCAAATCTCATCACCTAAGTCAGCAACAAACCACAAGTGAGGCATCATCTTGGCAGGCAGGCACGTGACGCTCATAGGGTTAAGTTTTTCATATAAGTAGCTATAGTCTAGGTTTTAAAAACACTTAGTTCGCTATAGCCAAAGCTCTGATACCAATCTGTCACACCCCCAAAATCGGGTCCAGCGGAAGCATACGTGTAGCTGGGGTGTAACTCAATCAGTATCACAACACAAGTATAAAAATGGTTTTCACTTTAATCATTTAGAATAAAATTGTTTAACCAAAAATGTTGAATTTACATCGTTAAAAGTAGTGCGGAAGTAGGCCCTTAAAAGTAGTTTAAAACGGTCCCCATATAAATTATCAGAGTCTTCTATGACCATGCCATGCCCTGCCAAAACCTCCTGTAGCGTGCCATAGGTTAAAACCTGAAAATACATGCTAAAGTGTCAACACGAGGTTGGTGAGTTCATAGAGTTTGTTTAACAAATAAAGTTTATGCATATGTATGAAGGTTTCCCAGCAAAGGCATCGTAAATCCACTCAGTTACAAGTCCCGCCATAAGAGACTTGTAACCTGTGTGTTCACAACCCACTGCTAATAATTATAGTTTCTCAGGATTATATTCACCCATGGTCACGTCTGTTTTGGACCCATAGGCGGGGAACCACCATCCCAAATAGTACCTGTCACCCAACGTCGCATCTGTTTTGGACTTGGGTGGGGGGTGTTTCCCCATAATAGTACTATCAATACCTCTCCTTTGACAGATTACTGGGTGCCGTTTCCCAAAGCATAAAAGTTTAAACGTTTCAAGTATCAAGTAAGTATAACACAGTTAAGTATAACACAATCACGTATGTATAAAATCAAGTATAAGTGTTATCAAGTATAAAAGTAATCAAGTATAAATGTTTTAAATATTTGTACAAGTAAAAACAAGTAGTTGAGCATGTATCTCCCCCAAAGAGTTAAAACAAGTGTAAAGAGTAAAAGTGGGGCTATGACTCACCTGGTGCGATAGCTACGATGATAAAGTGGATACATAGAAAAGAGGTTCGATCTCTAACCGCAACCTAATATGAATGATAGTGATCTACTTAGATCATGAAAGGATGTAATGAATGCACATGCACATGATACCTATACCACTCGTAACTTGGAAATAATTGTTATAGTCAAAGTAAAGTATTTTCCATACTTAAGAAAAATAAGTCCAACTAGAATAATAAAAACTTGTCGTAATATATCGTATATAAAAACGTTAGTGTTATATTCTTCGTCTTGAAAACCTTATAATAGTGTCTAGTAGTCGCGTAATAAACCTTGAGTCGTACGTATTTCGTTAATAAAAAAATAAACTCCTTGAATAAGAAATCTAGAAAATATATTATTTAGTACGTAGTTATAATATTTTTTTTAGTAGTGACTATATATATATATATATATATATATATATATATATATATATATATATATATATATATATATAGTTTTGACGATTTTAAAACATGTATAACTTGGTCGTTTTAAGCTCATTTTACTCGTTCTTTATATCCACGGATTCGTTTTAGTATATACTAATATATTTTCGATAGCTCGGAACCTCTAGGTTACGTCTAACGCCTCTATTCGTCCAACGAAAATCGTCCAACAGCATGCAGTTTTTCAGAAAATAGTTTTCGTCGTTTAACTTACAAAAATCATATCTCCTTCGTTATAAGCTCGTTTTAATCCGTTCTTTCGCCAAAAGCTTCGTTTTTAAAAGTATTTTCTAAATCTCTAGCCCAATGTTACCCGGAAACCCCTGAGTTTTCTGAATTGGTCGATTTGGGACAGTAGGTATATATGTATGTTTAAAAATCCATTTTTAATGTTCCAACTAGTTTCTAATCCAACCAAAACACTTTCAATCACCACAAATCTAGTCTAATCTTACCATACACCTTCTTAGGGTGTCACGGGTTCCTAAACATCATAAATCAAGTGGATCTAACAAGGATCTAACTATAATCTATTTCTAGGGATCAAAAGTTATATATATATATATATATATATATATATATATATATATATATATATATATATAAAAATGAGTGGTATAACTAACATATGCATGTAAATCTTGAATGGAAATCATATGACCATAAAAATAACATGAAGAAATTATGGAAAAGAGTTTGGCAACTTACAAGAAAGATTTGGGATGATTTGGATGAAAATGTATAAGAAATCTAGGGATTTTTACCACCAAACCCCAACTAGATATTGATTAGGACATGATTAAACACTTGGATCTTGAAAGTTTATGGTTTCTTCCTTGTGTCTTGCCTTGGTCGATCCACCCCAAGAGAGAAAGAAAAGGAAAGAAAATTGCTAGTTGTTTTTAGGTGAAATGAGATAAAAAGTGTATATTTAGGTTATATGTATTATTGTCCTAGACAAGATCCATAATTTATGGAGACTTAGGGGGGGGGGGGGGGCTGATGTGAAGTGAGGGGGAGGGATGGGTTGTGTTGATGGTTATTAATGTTCTTGTCTCCCTAGTGTAAGTATTACTAGTTTAGTTGGTGCATTGGGTGTTATCGGGTACCGAGTTAACTAAAAATAAACCGTGACGAGTTGAAGTAAAATATGATGAAGTTAATTGGGACATAATAAAGTTATAAAAATTGTGAAAATATGTTGGGTATAAATATTGAGTGTTCGGGTGATTATTGTTTAGTTTCTACGAAAACCGTCGTAATAAAATTAGGTGTACGATATAAATTAAATAAATTTCCAAAATACCGGGTAAATTAATAATATAATTTTTATATTATTATTATGAGTATAAAAATGTGTTAGGACCATAGTTGGGATTGTCGGATTAATTATTGATGTTGTAGTTTAGTATAGTGTTTGTTTTACCGAAGAAATGCTTAGGAAAGTATTTCCCCGGGTCGTGTCCCAGCGAAGGTGTGAATGGAATTTCGAATTCCCGAATCGTGAAACGTGTCGTGAAAACGGTAAAAAGTGATTTTAATGAGATTACACTAATGAAATAGTAAATGAAGCACAAATAACTAATTAAACACGTAAATCAACTAAACAAGCTTAAAACGTAACGTAGAAACGAAAACCGTAAACTAAAACGTAAAATAAACGCTAACGCGCAAATTAAAACGCGACTTTTAAGCTACGCGACTCCTACGGACTTGAAAATAATTTCTAAAAACTAAAAATGATAAAAGAAAATTTTGAGAAAAAGAAAAATATTTTTTTTTTTGACTTTTTATGAATTTTTTATGAATTAAAAACTATTTTAAGTAATTAAAAATTAAAAGAAATTGAAAATAAAGTGAGAAAAATAAAAATTAGATTTTTTAAAATTATAAAATAATTAAAAAGAAATTTTAAAACTAAAAACTAATTTTTTTGGGCTTTTTATGTAATTTTTAGAATTTAAAAACAATTAAATCTAATTAAAAATTATTAAAAATTCAAAAGAAATTCAAATTAAATGAGAAAAATACAAAATAAATTTCTAAAAATCTAAAATAACTAAAAATAATTTTATAATATTTTTTTGGATTTTTCTGGACTTTTTCTGATTTTTTTTTTTGTATTTTTTAGTATTTTAAATGTATTTAAAAATGATTAAAAATGGAAATAAAATAGAAAAAATAGCAAATGGACTCGGAAATATTTGAAAAAAATACAGAAAATCAAAAATAATAAAATAAGCTTTGGAAAAAAATTTGAAAACAAAATAAGCTAGAGAAGTGCTGATTAGCTTAAAAACTGCTTAAGTGAAGTGCTTATTAATAAGCACTTTGACCAAATTGACCCCAACCTTTGACCAAGTGATCTTTTGACTTTTAAAAGCTTAAATGAACAGATCTTAGGCTACTTTATAATCAGAACACAGAATAAGGCTCAAAACAGGTCAAATAAGCTCAAAATAAAATAAGTAGATGAGCACCAATAAGCACAAATTGATCACAGAAGGCCCACACAACTTATATAAGCACCTAGAAACTAAAATTGACTCAAAGAAGTATTTGGGATAAGCCGATAAGCAATAAATCAGATGCACAGATACTTGGTCTAGACAGCCTATTTTAAGCAATTGCATAAGCTGGGACAGGTCCTATTAAGCAAAACTAAGTGCTGAATCTTAAACCTTATACTAATGGCTACACTAAAACACCAAAAGCCCTATTTCTAATGCCCAATTGTACCCCTAGAAGTGCACTAGATCAGATCTGCACAGCAAGTATAAGTAGCAGTTTACTTGAACTAAATGTTTGCCTAAAATGAATTATCGCTAATATAAACTGGTTAATTGAAGATGAACCTAGCTACTATGTGAAATTATTTACCTAAATGAACTTGGATCCTACCTAAGTGCAAGATTGTAGCAGCATACATACAAATTGAAATGAAATCTAAAACTGAATTACGCCTTACGCTTATAGGTTAACAGATATGACAGGTTGATATTTTAAAAAGCAAATTGACTTTTATCCTAACTGATTATGATTTAAATACCTAAACTAACCTAACTATACCTAATGTAGTCTAATTATGCAGGAAATACAGTCGTAAACCAATTAAAAACTCACAGAATCAACCTAATCCAAACACCCTCTAACGCCTTAAGTGAACACTGCAATTACCATGAATGAGTTACTACCTACTGAATTCAAGTTCAAAACAGAATAAGTGAACACTAATTGTGCTTCTGAAACACTAATAACACAACTAGAATATCAAAACAAATTGAGGAAGACATATCTAAGCTATGCAAAGTTAATAAAAACTAATAAGACTTTTAAAAAAATGAACAAGCTAATGCTAGGAGATCTAATACGATGAGAGAAATACAGTTTCAACCACAAAATAGAACGAACCAATAAAAGTTAGCACGCAAGCTATAACTGATATCATTCAGTCTCACTAAGCATAACAGATACAAATTAACTATAGATAAGAGTAGTAAGCACTAAACACAGAATAAGCTATTACAATTAAATCAAACAAAGTGAATAAACAGCACTAGATAATCAAACTAAACAGTTAACTATTAAGCAATAAAAATAAGCAAAGACTAAAAAGGAACTTACTAGTCACTTCTCAGCTAAACAGAGAAGGATCCCACACAGCCTGTCTTTACGACAGGCCAAACGCGCCTTTTTGGCTGCCTTTCAACTCCAAATAAGCTGAATACTCAGCTTATTAAATAAGCTATGTTGGCACACAGTTAACCAAAGACAATGAACAAAGGTTGAAACAGATTTTTTAAACCAAATTCAAACTATTATTTGAAATAAAAGGAATGAATTACTTGTAAACTAAAACAGATTTAATTAAAATACTGAACATTAAATTGAGAGGAAATTGACTGAAAACAAGAATTTTATTAAACTGAAATAAGAGTACAAATTAAAATCAGAATTACAATAAGCTTGATTACACTATTCCTAACCTAATTTAAACCTAAAACCTAACTCTAATCTAACCAACTCCAAATGAGGTGAGGGGGTGAGCTTTTATACGTGAGCTGAGGTGAGAAGCCAGGTCACCTATCCACGACCTTGTGTTTCTTCGAGTCCCTTTGTAGCCCTTAGATCATATTCTAGAAACATCCCATCACTTACAGCCGTTGATTGATTGATTGATTGATGTGAATCCTCCGTGTACCTTGTGATTGGCCCACGTGTCATTCCATAGCCCTGACTTACCCTGACATACGCGTGTGTTTCAATAATTACCCAATCATTGGGTAATTAATACTAAGGTATGGTAATTTTAGTGGTGGGAGGGTTAGGGTTCTTTGCTACAGTAAGATTTCTGGGTAAAGTTTGATTTGGGGGTAAAATTGGGGCACGGGGTGTTTGTGTTTTATTTATTTGGGTGAGAGTTGACCGGGTGAGTGTATGGGTTGACTGGGTAAAGGTTTTAGCAGGCCGGGTCAAGGCTAAAGGTGGGCTGTTGTATTGATATTGGGCCAGGTGGGATTATTACTGGAATGGGTTGATCAGGTTTTAGTTTGTAGTATTATTACAATAAGGGCTAAAATTGTACAATCCGAAAATTAGAGGGACCAAAACTGATTTTTCTTCAAAATATTATCCAAGGGCATTAGTTGACATTTCTGAATTGTTGAAGGACCATGTTTGACTTTTTCTTGAAATATTCTTTGAGGACCATATTTGCCAATCTTTAAAACTATAGGGACTAAAACTGCCAATCTCTCAAAACTTTAACCAGGGACTAAATATGAAACTTTGATGAATCTCTGAGGTTGAACTTATCATTTTGAGCTTGGATTTTGACCATTTGACTTCCCCGGCTCCGGCTTTTGACACTTTCCATTCTCGTGCTCGTTTTTGTCGGTTTTGGTTTGTTTTTGTTCATTTTTCTCATATCCGTACCTGCACATACACAAATACAAAAACATGCATTCTCTTGGCATTTTTGGTTAGTATTTGGTATTTTTGGTCTGAAATAAGGCCTAAAAAGGATGAGTGAATAAGCACTCATCAAAATCCCCCAGACTAAGGTATTGCCGTGCCCTCACGCAATGTCATCACCTCACGCTTAAAAGATAAATAATTTTCAAAACCTCTCTTTACTGACGTTGTAAAGTAGCAATGATGTTCAAGAGAGATAGTAAAATCATTTATTCTCAAAAACGCTCCGTTTTCCGATTTTCATGAATAACACTACAACTACTATTTTTGTACTTTTTTTCATTTTTATATAAGTGACGGTTTGCCTTGACTCTCATTATCAATTCTTATCTGTTGATAATTTTCAGGGTCTTCGAGTAGAAACACTTCTCACCGAGAAGAGACCATACGGATAAAAATCGTCATCCTTGATTTTTCACAAGCTCCCAAACTAAGCGTAAAATCGAAATCATTGTTTATCAGAAGTTAGATGCTAACACTGCCCACGAAAGTTACTTGTGTATTACCTCTTGTCCCCAGGTCCTTAGTTGTATCTAAAGATTTTAATTTGTGAGAAATGAATTGCTTCATATTTTCTCGTTTCGATATTTGTTAGTCCGATAAGAGCACAAAATTTGAACGCTAAGTAGTTTCCAAACTTTCCCTTGAAAACCCCTGCATACAGAAATCGGGTCCACATGAAGGTCTCTGATTTAACACGATTTGTGGAGGCCCCCTTTTTATTTACAACCGAGACATACCATGTTTGATACCCGAAACGGAAGCTTTTTATTAGGGAAACCCCCGGAGTCGAAGCTTGGCATTTTTGCATAATCATAAGCACTTTAATAATACTTTTGTCCTTAGTCCTTTATTCTTTTACAGTCAACGGTTTATGAGCCGCCAAGATGTAAGAGCTTTATTATGACTTTGGATTTCTATCCGCTGCTTTTTTATAGCTTTGGATTCCTCTGCCTTTTTATTTGGCTTTGGACTATTATTATTGATATTCATAACTATATGCCAAACCCCAAGTCCTACGGCCTTTACTAAGATCACAACATCGGCTGCGAACCGGCAAGATGCAATAGTCTATTTCACCGTAACACTGGCAGTACCTCAATGTGTACCAAACCCCCATATGCAGAGATTTTGTTGGGAACGAGAAAAAACTAAGTATTGCCCAAACCGTATACCCTTAATTAATCCTAGACATCTATATTTATATATTTGTGTGCAAGCTGGTGGGAACAAGGAGGCTACAAGTACCTCTCGTGGGTTTTTTTAAATCCCAGTAATGCGATCTGTGTATAGCACGAAACTTCCAAATAAACTCTATCATTCCTCGATCTCCGCAAATTTAAAATCCCAAGTAATGAGATCCGCGGATGCTTAGCCATAATCTTTTGATTATTTTGGTTAAGGGAAACAAGCTAGGGCTCAACACGCCCGGTCAAGTCAGAACATTTATTTCTACTCTCGCCGGTAGGAAAGTCAAAACAAGGTGTCAAAACTTATTATTCATATCATATATTTTTCATTTTTTTTTTTTTTTTTTTTTTTTTTTTTTTTTTTTTTTACAATAAAAAGGTGACAAAAATTTAAAATTTTTGGTGGAAAACGGAGTTGCGTAAGTTAAACAGCTCAGACTATGGTACAGGTCAAATCGAATCGAAGATTCACCCCCCCAGACTAAAGTGAAACATTGTCCTCAATGTTTTAAAGGTACGGGTAATCCTACGTAAAATCTAAGGCCGTTTATTAAGTATGCCAAGAGATAAACGTTAGTCGATAAGATTTTGGATATGGTGAATTTCCGAAAGAGCAGCGAAGGATGAGACTCGAGTGGAGAGAACGACAAACCACGAGCACGAGAGTCCTCAAACTTCGGGGAAATTCCTGAACATTCATAAACAACAACCACGAAAACACGAGTTTGGAAAGGGTCGCCCCCCTCACGTCACGTTATTAGAAAATAGAAAATGAAAATGGATAAGCATGGGGTGCCTCCCACGAAGCGCTTGTTTTTGTTCACCGAGTCACATGAGCTTGACTCGATCCCCGAATTAATTCGTCCTTGGGGAGAGCAGATGGAACGGACAACCGGCATAAACGGAGATGCCGGGGTCAAAGACGGTATCCTCACTCCCGGTGGAGTGGAAAAGAGAAGAAATGATGGTATAAGCAAAGAACGGATAAAACACCCAGATGATAAAAGCAAAGTCGGTTTCAGAATCACGGGTGGGTTGGGTGGGTAAAATATCAAGCACAGGTACATCATAATCAGAAATCTCGTCCACCACTCCAAAAATTTCTTCATTCGTATCAAAATCTGCATCGGGTGGTTTCGCCGGTGGACGAGAAAAAGGTAAATCGAAGATAGATGAATTGGTTTCGGATGGTAAATCATCATTATGTAATTCTTTAGTAAGCACACTTCTTCGAAGACCATTCTCGTCATCTTCAATATCCGGCTGCGAAATGGTATGAGAAAGTTCATCGGAGAACTTCTCGTGAGGAGAATCAATCATATCATGTGAAACCTGGATCTCGGGTTCCATTTCAGACTCATCACTAAGAATATCGAAGAGCGGATTATTTGAGATTTGGTTAAAATCTGATTCAAATTCAAATAACGGATTCGTTAAAGTCTTATCGAATGCGTCGGAAACCCTTGGAACGAGATTATCATCATCCTCATCATCATCGATATCTCCACAAGAGTCTTCATCACTCGAAGTGTACTCATTGTGAGAATCGGAATAACTTTCAACTTCATCAAAATCTTCATTGTTCATCGGAGGGAGAGAAATTGACGGTTCTTCATTCAATAATTCTTCAATTACACGGATGTCTTCCTCGGGATCAAAATTAGAGTTATCAACCATCGTCGGGTTAGATTCAATGTTAGCAAGACAAGCTTCGATTTCGTCTAAAAAGACATCACTCCTCTCAACCGGTGTGAAAGGAGGATAGGAAGAATCAGAAACAATTTCAGAATCACCATTAGAAATTTCCCCGGACTCACTTGGGATTGGGACGAGGTTCTCAACACTAGACTTATTGAATTCGTCCGATTCCGTTGCCGGAATAGTGTTTAGATGCTCGTCCCCCATTTTTAGAGAGTCATCGGGTACTTCGGAAGAAACAACGGACGTTTTGTTAGGTTTAAGAACGATTGTAATCGTTGAATCATCGTCGTCGTCGTCGTACATACAACACTCACAAAATTTAGATTTTCGTTCTTCGGCAAGAAGTTCTTCCATCGATTTCGCTTGAGGCTCGGAAGTATGCGTATAACGATTAGCTACCAATTCTTTTAACTTCTCGATCATGGATTTAATTTCACAAATATTATCAGTAAAATCGGAAGTTTGTGGGGGTTGGTTAAAACCATGAGAATCGTAACTTGCATTCGGCTCATAAAAATTTTTAAACGATCCCCCACAATTTTCAAAATTCGATGAATCACCATTAAAATACGGTACTTGCTCATAAAAGTTTTGAAAAGGATGATTGAAATCGTTTTGAGGATAATTATCAAAACTCGTATCACAAGCGTAAGACGTTTCAACACTTGGGGCGTAACATATACAATTCGCGTATCCACATTGATTACAAAAACATTGCCCACACGGTAATCCTTCGTCGGACGGATTTCCACAATTAAAGCAAGTGAACGGAGACGGCGGTGGTGTTGGATCGTAATTTGGAACGTTTTGAAAATTTGTGTTTCGAACATACTCGGGAGTATTACAAAACAAACAAACTCCATCGTGAATATTGTTACCACATTGTTCGCACGTACACCAAACACATGAACCTTTAAAGAACGGTTCACCACATTTAAAACACATCGAATCCATAAGTGAGAAAGTGAAAGAATTATCGGTTTAGAGGGTTAAAGAAGAAGAATCAAATTATAAGAAGATAAGAAGATTATTTTTGGTTTTTAAATATCATAGAATGAAAATCAAAAGGAAAATCAAAATGGAAAAGGAAAATCTTTTTGTATTTTTATTTTTGGAAAACAAAATTCAAAAACTTAAAACTTTTATTTTCTTTTGTTGTTGTTTTTTTTTTTTTTAAACGTTACGTTAATCGTAAACCGTTTCCTTCAAATCTACTCGCGACGGAACGGGAGAGAAGATTGGATCTCTCTTCAGCTTGCAATTTAATGTCAAAGCTATCCGTATTTTCCGCTTATTCGGTCGTAGAATTCAAAGTAATCCGATTAGCAACTAATTTCACGCGTTGTTATATTGAGAAACTTATTTGGTTTACAACGCCCTTTCTTTCGATCGGAACGAGGCTGTAACTTTATGATATTTTTGGTATTTTTGAAAACACTTTAGGAAAAGTGTTTTTGATTTTTTTAGTTTTTTTTTTTTTTTTTTTTTTTTTTTTTTTTTTTTTTTTGGTTTTTATAGAAAATATATACAAGAAAGGTTTCAAAACACAATTTCGAAAAACGAATATTCAAAAATTCACTTCAACCTTCCCCGGCAGCGGCGCCATTTTGATGTTCGTTTTTGTCGGTTTTGGTTTGTTTTTGTTCATTTTTCTCATATCCGTACCTGCACATACACAAATACAAAAACATGCATTCTCTTGGCATTTTTGGTTAGTATTTGGTATTTTTGGTCTGAAATAAGGCCTAAAAAGGATGAGTGAATAAGCACTCATCAATTATTAAAAATAATAGCTCATAAGATAACGTTTATTAGGTTGATAATCGTACGTGTACAGAAATGACGCAACACACGCATAAACGACAAATTTTCTCTGGAGGTGAATAGTGTTTTATGAATAGTAAAATTTTAAAACGCTTCTCAGAATATCAAACTGACTCCGAAAAAGATGAATAGTAACCGATGAATAGTAAATGTTGAAAGTTCGGGAAAAGACCAGAATTTACGAGTTGTGACATATATCGGAGTATCGAGTCGTATCAGAATATATAATGGGATAGGTAAGATAACCGCATGGGTAAGAATGAATCTAAGGACTAACGTATCACGAACCAAATCTTCTTATACGTCAACATGCCTAACTCTTCTGTACAAACACATCATTCGGAACACACAATCCTCTCTAAAGTTTCAAAGCTCCTCTTCTACAATGATAACTTTTCTATTAGTTGTTATAATCAACTCAAACATTCAATGAGCGGCTTCTCAACTTAATTCAACTGAAGGTGTTCTACATTTCCGTTCATACACTATCTGAAAGGACAAACTTTGTCAATTGCATGCCATCAATCTTAATGAGCAAACACAATCAGACCATACATTTGTCAAGTTCATGCTCAACACTTCTTCCAAGTTTAAATAGTTGTCCTGCTTATCCATCAGTCTGTAGATGGAAGGCATAACTATACTTGAGTCTGGTCACTCAAGCCTTCAGTAGTTCTTCTTGGGTTTGTGAGGTAAAAGCGCAAATATCTAACACGATCACTGTAGGTGCGCCATGCAATTAAGAAATCTGATGTCGGAGGATTTATGCCAACTTGCTAACCGAATACAACTCCTAAGAGGCAAAAGTGAGCTGACTAACTCAAACGATCTACCATAACTCAAATTATGTCATCCTTCTTAATTGTGCGTGGAGATTTCGTTCCAAGGTTCATGAAAATTCAAATTCTGCTTTAGGTCCCTTATACATCTTAGTACAACCAAGAGGGATAAAAAAATAGAATTGTGCCTCAATCATAACAATTTCTTTCTAGTCTCCTAACACAGATCATAGTTTGCCATCTTGCTCCTGAGTTTTCCTAATATCTGAAATTGGATTCCATCTTCATGTGAGATGCTTCTTCAAGTCTTAAGAGCAAATACCACTGCCGCCAACTCCAAGTCACGCATTGAACAACTCTCCTAGAACGGTTCTAGTTGCATAAGCAATAACTTCCCCGTACTGCATAAGGGCATAACCAACTCGAAATGTCTCAAAATTGATACTCATCTGAAGGTATGGAAGCTAATTTCTATTTCAGCTTTTCCAAAACTCCGTTCTCATCCAAGCTAAGCTTCTCTTCCATACTCATAAATTCATCAACGGTAACGTAAGTCGTGAACATCTTCCAACCAATGTCATGGTTCCAGAATATACAAATGATCCTCATATTTCCAACATATTACGAAAATGATTCTCATGTCTCTTCTTCATCTCTGAAAGTACTAAGATGTCATACTATGACAACTTTGTCTAAGTACTCACGAAAGAAACAATTCATCAATTCCATGGAATAGCTAAAACATCAGCTAATACTATTAACATCACTAACAGTCATAAGGGTTGTTACGAATACGAAAGGCAATTCCAGAATAACTTCAAGCCATAACTCCGTCAAAAGAAAACTCCACGTACTAAAGTAAATCAGACACATCATAAATTCGAAATCAGAAAAAAAAATATAATAGTTTTCTAACGGTATTGCGGTTCAGCTTCCAGCGGTCAACACATAATCTTCTGCTATCATTCTTGTTCATCGTGAATAAAATTGTAGTACTCTAAGAAGATACACTTAGATAAACAAACCAACTTCTAATTTTCGGTTGTTGCTTCTCCAGTTTTCTCAATTCAACTGGTGCTAATTAATATAGAGTTTTCAAAAACAGGCAAAATATCATTTTATACAAAGAAGGTTATGTTTCATCAAACCTTACTGTTCTCAGGCACTTCTCAAAGACGTCCTATGATCTCCATAAGTTCAAGTTATATGATGTAATTATTATCACATTGGCCAGGCGTCATAATACTTGAATCATATAAACCTGCCTTTATGGAAATCATATTCAACCTCGAGTCATGACTAAACAATCTCTCAGTGCTAGGTCAAAGCAAATTCACAATCTGGATCTTGGTGGTTCATTCAGGGATATAGATTATATCAGAAAATCTCAGATCGCAAAATGACTCTCAAGGTGAGATTCCTCCCACGGGAACAGGAATAGATGCTAGGAAAAATTTTACAACTGCAAAAATAACATACGAGTTTCCAGGTTAGCAAGGATAACAAAAGTTTAACAATCGGAAATCATGATAGAAGTAAATCAGAGTGGTTCAAAATGTCAAAGGAGAGATGTAGTATCACAGTAGTTAGCATCTTGATGCTCAATCAACCAATCCATACCGGAATAATACCGAATGTAAGATTCCAATGAAGGAGAGATCAGCATAGCAAACCTTATCATTCACAAGTGAGGGAGGCATACCTATACTCGTGATTAATTACCACAAGATTTCTCATAGGAATTGAAATGAATAGGGCAAAATATAGTAGTGTAGGGAGACTTAGATAAGCTCAGCAAAAGTAAGAGAAATCACAGAATGTGTCAAACACCTCATGGGCATACGAATTCTTAGAATGCTCGAAGAGGAATCTAAATGTTTAACAAATGAATCTGAGGTTGAAGTCAAACGGGAATGAAGTTTATGTAATTTCAAACATTACTACAGAATTATCAACACGTTCTAAACTTACTTAGTTACTAATCTCATATCACACCCCACAATTTCAGGTCATTTTTCCAAACTTCGACATTCTACTATTCACAAATTACTATTCATCGTTTTACTATTCATCATTTTTTAGGTCAATTTGACATTCCGAGACACATTCAGAAATTTTACTATTCACTTGACACTATTCATTTTCGAGAGAAAACCACTATTCACGTGCATTACTCAGGTCATCGTAAATTTAGTTTACGTGTATTCAAATTCGCGTAACCGTATTGGTTCAGGAGCGAATTCATGCATTATTATCAGGGACATTTCATACGGACTAGAAATTGTCTGCATATCATCATTAGGGCACTTGCATATTATTCCACTCGTAGGATATAATTAAATTAATACTTTTGGTATAATTAACGATTTACGTATGTTTATTTTAAATAAACACTAATACGCGAACTATAAATGTGACTAACATGTCCGACACTCCCGACTATTATCCCAATGTATTTTTATATTCATTTTAATAATATAAAAATTATAATATTAATTTACCCGGTATTTTGGAAATTTATTTATTACGTATCGTACGTCTAATTTAATTTCGACGGTTTTCTTAAAAATTAAACGATAATCACCCGAACTCTCCGTACTTGTACCCGACATATTTTTACAATTTTTACGGCTTTATTATGTCCCGAATAACTTCAATAAAATTTATTTCTAACAAACCCGGTACCCGATAAAACCTAAAACTAACACTACATCATACTACCACTAACTTTTTAAATAAAACCCAAGACAACCCCCCCCCCCCCTTTGGTCCGAATAATCTAAAACCTCACCAACCCAATTTAATGCTAACCTAACTATTATCTCTAAGTATATATTACACCTTTTCATCCCATTTTTCTCACAAATATTTATCTAAGTGCACGTAAACTTTTTCTCTCATTTTCTCTCTTGTATAATCGGCCTAGGGTGATCCAAGAAGCAAGAACAACAATTTTTCCAAGATCTAGATATAAACTTGTTCACTTAGTCATCCTTGTTGGAGTTTTGAAATAGAAACTCAAGGATTAGTAGGTTTTTCATCATCTAAACTCCCTAAACCTTCAAGTAAGTTAACAAACTCATTTTTATAATTTTTACAAGTTATTACTATGGTTATATACTTTTCTTACAAGAACTCATGCATATAATGGTTTATACCACTCTATTTTGTACATATTTAACTTTGAGCCCTAGAAATGAACACATGAGAAACCCTTGTTAGACCTAGTGGATTGATGATGTTTAAGGACCCATGACACCCTAAGAAGGTGTATGGTAGGATTAGACTAGTTTTGTGGTGATTGAAAGTGGTTTGATTGAAGATGGAACTAGATTAGAACCCTAGAAATGATTTTTGAAACAATAGGAATACCTACTGTCCCTATTTTTAATTCGTGGGAAAATCAGTAGATGGTGGTTAAATTTTGACCAAAGATTTAGAAAATACTTTCAAAAACGAAACTTTAGACGAAAGAATGGATTAAAACGAGCTTATAACGAAGGAGATATGATTTTTGCAAATTTAACGACGAAAACTATTTATATAAAAACTGCATGCTGTTTGGCAGTTTTCGACGGACAAAAAGAGGTATTAAACGTAACCTAGAGGAGCCGAGTTATCAAAAATATATTAGTATATACAAAAACGAATCCGTGGATATAAAGAACAAGGAAAATGAGCTTAAAACGACTAAGTTATACCCGTTTTAACATCGTCAAAACTATATATATATATATGGTCACAAATAAAAATAATAACTTACGCACTAAATGGTATATTTTCTAAAAATGTTACTAAAGACTATATTCTTAACAAATGAATACGTATGACCCAAGAGAATATTTATACGACTAAACGACGTTATTTTAAGGTTTTCGATACGAGGAATTTAACGCTAACATTTTCATACGAGATAATACGACAAGTTATATACTTCTATATATGGACTTATTTTTCCTAAGTATGGAAACTATTTTACTATGACGATAACTAGTATTTCCAAATTACGAGTGGTATAGGTATCATGTGCATGTGCATTCATTACATTACGGCTTGATCTAAATTAGATCGCAATTATTCATTTAGGTTGCGGCTAGTGTTCGCGCCTCATTGTCCCGACTACTTTTACATCATTGTACCATCTTTGTACCATCATTTCGAGGTGAGTCTTCATAGCCCCGTTTTAATTACTTATTTGATTTCAAATCCCACGGGGGAGAATACATTGTACAATTATTTTTCGTACATGCCCAAGTATTAAATTTCGTACATTGCTTAAGTTGCCTTACTACCACATTAAGTCCCCTTTTATTATCATGGACCGTTAATTAAGATGCAAGCGAGAGTGAGTGGATAGATCTATCGAGGGTGACTCCTCCATTCGTGTTTGGGTTGCTCCATAAGGAAAACGAATGCATTTCATTTCTAATATATTACGAGTGTCTGGTAAACACTCCTTTGGGGCCAAGTAACGTCTAGCTTCGGGGTCATGAGCTTAAAAGACAATGTAGCTTTTTGACATTTTGTCACTTTACTTTATACTTGTAGCTTATGTACATACGATTTACTTATAAACCTATGATTATTCACCAACTTTATGTTGACCGTTTTCGCAATGTATTTCTCAGGTAACTAAGGCATATTCGCATGGCATGCATGGAGTCATTTTGTGTATCAAGGATGACGCATCTCTTTTTGGATTTCATGCACTTATGAACTATCGTTTGATTGTACTAAATTATTTCCTTAAACCTTTTCCAACTTTTGGGACCTATGTTTTATAACTTTGAATATTTTGAATGAATCAAACGATGTATTTTCTAAACGACACTTTAGGTCGTTCAATATATCCTTGTTTGTGTGCTATGACCGTTACACCCTCAGGCATTTCATTCCGCTGCCATTCGGGTATTTTGAGGGTGTGACAGATTGGTATCAGAGCCAAGGTTATAGAGAACTAGGATGCATCATGGACCCTAGACTATAACCACACCATCATAGCATATCATCATTTCATCATAAGTACATATTTACTTATTTTAGGTGATTCCATTATACGAGTTATTTATTTTTATTTCACTTTGATTATCACAGAGACATGTCTTCGAATCCAAACACTGTCATACATTACTCTATATCAGACTTTGATGATGAGGACTCTGTGTCCTCCACTGCTGTTTCACCACTTGTTTCTCCTACACCTGAGTTGCCACTTTTGGCATCAGATGATGATACCGAGCCTTTCGAGGAGGAGGAGACGGCTCCTACTCCTCATGTCCATCCTACTGTACCCACTGACATACCATCACCCACTACTACTACTTCTTCATAACCGAGACTTATGTTTCCTAGGAGTAAGACCATTCGTATTGCTAGGAAGAGTGTTCGCCCAGCTACATCTACTTATAGGACTCTCCCTAGTCATACTGTGCCTACACCACCACCACCAGCCATACCCACTACTACTACTATATCTACCTCACTCTTGCCGCTCAGGAAGCGTGCAAGGCTTACCACCCCAGATTCACCTACTACCGAGACTACTGACATTTCACCACCACCAGTATACCACATAGGTGAGAGTTTGAGAGCGGCTGCGGCTAGGGGGCCTACAGCTGTTACATTAGAGGATCAGTTAGGGGCTCAGCAGGAGCAAGTTGATAGTTTGGGGTATAGAATTGATGAGATTATCACTACTCGACTTGAGGCTGTCGAGGAGCAGGTTGAGGATTTGATTCAGGGCAGAGTTGGTATTGATGTGTCTTACCATGGACTCGAGGCACGACAGTTGAGGCACCAGGAGCAGATTGATCTACTTAGGGATGAGCTACCTGAGATTCGAGATAGAGCTCAGGCGACACAGGAGACTCAGTGGGAGCAGGTAGACCAATTGGCATTGATCCGAGAGAGGTTAGTCGTATTGGAGCGCAGAGATGCTTCTTTTCAGTTACGAGTTCAGCATCTAGAGGAGATCGTGGTTGTGATGGATCATGAGATTCGCCGCCTGAGAGGAGAACCTGGACCATCTAGAGCACCTGGAGGAGCCTAGACATAGACTGGTATTATATTAGCTTTTATTATTTTCCTAGTCCCGAGGTGTGGGACATAGTTCAAGAACTTGTAGTCTTTTGGTTGTTGTACAAACAAATATATCAAGTGCGACTCTACTATGTTGGAAATGTTGTGCTATATATTATATTGGTCCATGTAGGCCGAAATTTTCATGTATTATATTCATGTGTTGTGATTATATTTATGATGTTTCGTGGTTGCTCTTTATTATTATCGTATTGATACAGGTTGTGGTTGTATATATACATGTCGTGGTTGTTGTGGTTGTATATATACTTGTCGTGGTGATATCTAGACAGATTGTGGTTGTATTCGTACATGTCGTGGTTGTATTAATACTTATTGTGGTTGTATATATATATACATGTTGTGGGTGTATATCTTTGGTTCGATGACTATTTCTAGTATGATTTTTCTCATGGCTATTTCCATTGTGATTATCAGAAGTATGGCACCAAGGAAAAGTAAGGCTGCACCAGAAACACCCGCTATGACTCAAGCCGCTATCCGCAAATTGGTCAGGGATAGTATTGCAGAAGCTCTGGAGATTGAGAGAGCTGAGGTTGCTGCTAGGGCTGCTGAGACTGCTTCTAATACAGGGGCAGTTGAACCAACCGCTATTAGGCGTGAATGTATGTGGAAAGATTTCAAGATTAGTGATCCTATCAAGTTTAAGGGCACTGAAGGAGCGGTTGCTTTGATCCGCTGGTTTGAAAAGACTGAGAATGTATTCCTCATGTGCGGATGCCCGGACGTCAGCAAGGTAAAATTTGCTACAGGTATGCTTCTTGATGAAGCTATGTCTTGGTGGAATTCGTATGCTCAGCCGATTGGCATGGAGAATGCTTACAAGCTCACTTGGGAGGAATTCAAGAAACTGATGTCTAAGAAGTTTTGCCCTCGTACCGAGGTGCAAAAGTTGGAAACAGAATTTTATGAGCTGGTAACTAAAGGTGATGACATCGAGACCTACTTCAGGAGGTTTCAGGAGTTGGCTGCACTATGTCCAACTATGGTTCCCGACGATGAGAAAAAGATGGAAAACTTTGTTGGTGGATTGCCTGAAAGTGTTCGAGGAGATGTGATTTCTTTTGATCCTCAATCAATGGAAGAGGCTATTCGTATAACTCAGAAACTCATGATCCAAGTGGTAAAAGGAAAAGCTGCTGTCAACAACAATAACCGTTCAAACAACACCAACTACAACAACACTCGAAACGATGGAAAACTATGGTTCCCGACGATGAGAAAAAGATGGAAAACTTTGTTGGTGGATTGCGTGAAAGTGTTCGAGGAGATGTGATTTCTTTTGATCCTCAATCAATGGAAGAGGCTATTCGTATAACTCAGAAACTCATGGTCCAAGTGGTAAAAGGAAAAGCTGCTGTCAACAACAATAACCGTTCAAACAACACCAACTACAACAACACTCGAAACAACAACAACTATAACAACAATCGAAACCGCAACTATCCCAATAACCGAAACAACAATCCAAACAACAATAACAACAACAATAAGAGAAGGTTTGATTACAACTAAGGTGGAAACGCTATTCAGCCGCCACCTAAGAGGCAAGAAGTGGCAAGGGCCTATGCTGCAGGACCGACTGAAAGGAAAGGATATGAGGGTAATTTACCCAAGTGTGAAAGGTATCAGAAGCATCATAACCCAGGACGTTGCCTAGATCTATGTGGTAAGTGCAAAAAGATTGGTCATAACATCAAGGATTGCAAATCTCCAACTCAGAAACCACCAGTAACATGTTTTGGCTGCGGAGAAATTGGACACTACAGGGGAGAGTGCCCAAAAGGGAAGAATCAAGGAACTGGAAACCAAAATGGAATGGCTCGAGGAAGAGCTTATGTTATGGAACGAGAAGATGTCAAAGAAGACCCGAATGTGGTTGCGGGTACGTTCCTCGTTAATAATCGTTATGCATCCATTTTATTTGATTCAGGAGCGGATAGAAGTTTTGTTTCTATTGCATTTACACCTTTACTTAACATAGAACCAACCCCATTAGACATTTCCTATATCGTTGAATTAGCCGATGGGTCTTTAGTTAACACCAACACCATTGTCCGTGGTTGCATTATAAATTTTCTAAACCACCCATTCAATATAGACCTTATGCCCGTAGAACTTGGAAGTTTCGACGTTGTTATCGGTATGGATTGGTTATCTCGGCATCGAGCGAGAATTATTTGTGATGAGAAAGTTGTTCACCTTCCTTATAACGGTGAAACTTTGGTTGTTCGTGGAGAGCGAAGTGGAACTAGACTCAGTATCATATCATGCATTAAAACCGAGAAGTACATAAAGAAGGGTTGTTATGCATTCTTGGCTCACATCACGGAGAAGAAGTCGGATGAGAAACGACTTGAAGATGTGCCAATTGTTAAGGAATTTCCAGAAGTTTTTCTGGAAGAATTGCCAGGACTTCCGCCTACACGCCAAGTTGAGTTTCAAATCGAATTAGTGCCAGGAGCTGCACCAATTGCGCGAGCACCGTATAGACTTGCACCTTCGGAAATGCAAGAATTGTCGAATCAACTACAAGAACTTTTGGACAAAGGATTCATTAGACCGAGTTCCTCGCCTTGGGGAGTGCCGGTTTTGTTTGTGAAGAAGAAGGATGGAACTTTCAGAATGTGCATCGACTATCGTGAGCTGAACAGGTTAACGGTGAAGAACCGTTATCCACTCCCCAGAATCGACGACTTGTTCGACCAGTTACAAGGTTCTAGTTTTTATTCCAAGATTGATTTAAGATCCGGTTACCATCAACTTAAAGTTCGGGAAGAGGATATCCCGAAGACGGCGTTTAGAACATGCTATGGTCATTATGAGTTTCAAGTGATGCCTTTCGGATTAACCAACGCACCTGCGGTATTTATGGATCTCATGAATAGGGTGTGCAAACCGTATCTTGATAAGTTTGTGATCGTATTCATTGACGATATCTTGATTTATTCCAAGAGTAAGGAAGATCACGAAGAACACCTCAGAACAATCCTGGAACTACTCAAGAAGGAGCAATTGTATGCCAAATTTTCAAAGTGTGATTTTTGGATACGAAGAGTTCAATTTCTTGGCCATGTCATTGATAGCCAAGGATTACAAGTCGACCCAGCAAAGATCGAAGCAGTTAAGGATTGGGCTACGCCCAAGTCTCCTACGGATATTCGTCAATTCCTAGGACTTGCTGGATATTACAGAATGTTTATTGAAGGGTTTTCTAAGATAGCGAAGTCGTTGACAAAGCTGACACAAAAGAATGAGAAGTACGAGTGGGGAGAAAAACAAGAGTCCGCATTTCAATTATTGAAACAAAAGCTTTGTAGCGCACCGATTTTGTCACTACCTGAAGATATTGAGAACTTTGTGGTATATTGCGATGCTTCGCATCAAGGACTTGGAGCTGTGCTAATGCAAAACGAGAAGGTGATAGCCTATGCATCTAGACAGCTTAAGATTTGGAGACACTACCTTTATGGTACCAAGTGTGTAATTTTTACCGACCACAAGAGCTTACAGCATATACTTGATCAGAAGGAACTCAACATGAGACAATGTCGTTGACTAGAATTGTTGAGTGATTATGATTGTGAAATCCGATATCACCCAGGAAAAGCAAATGTTGTAGCAGATGCACTTAGCCGAAAAGAGCAACTCAAACCGTTGAGAGTTAGGTCATTGGGAATGACTATCATTTCGCCACTACCATCAAAAATTCTAGAAGCTCAGATTGAGGCTCTCAAGGAAGAAAATCGACCACACGAGAAAATTTATGGTATGCTAGAAAGCGAAAATGGCTTTGTAAAGAGATCAGATGGAGTGTTATGCTTCAAGGACCGAAGTTGGATACCACTCTATGGTGGAGTGCGAGAATTGATTATGCATGAATCACACAAGTCAAAGTACTCTATTCATCCAGGTTCTGATAAGATGTATCAGGATCTCAAAAAGCTTTATTGGTGGCCGAACATGAAAGCAGAAATAGCTACGTACGTTAGCAAATGTCTTACTTGTGCTAAAGTGAAAGCCGAGTACCAGAAATCGTCAGGGTTACTTCAACAACCAGAGATTCCACAATGGAAGTGGGAATGTATTACTATGGGCTTTGTCACTAAACTTCCTAAGACGTCAGGAGGTTACGATGCTATTTGGGTAATTGTTGATCGTCTTACCAAATCAGCACACTTCATACCCATTAGAGAGACTTATTCCATGGAACAACTTGCTAGACTTTATGTCAAGGAAATCGTCTCAAGACACGGAGCACCAGTTTCCATCATTTCCGACAGAGATAGTCGTTTTACTTCAAACTTTTGGCGGTCATTACAAGATTCTTTTGGATCCAAGTTAGACATGAGCACTGCTTACCATCCTCAGACCGATGGTCAAAGCGAGAGAACTATTCAGACACTTGAGGACATGCTGCGAGCATGTGTGATTGACTTTGGAAATGGTTGGGCTAACCATTTACCGTTGATCGAGTTTTCCTACAACAACAGTTACCATTCGAGCATTAAAGCAGCACCATTCGAGGCACTTTATGGTCGTAAGTGTCGATCTCCAGTTTGTTGGGCCGAAGTCGGTGAAGTACAATGTACTGGCCCGGAGATGGTTCAAGAAACAACAGAAAAGATAATTCAGATTCGAGAGAGACTCGAAACTGCTAGAAGTCGACAGAAAAGCTACGCAGATGTTTGACGCAAACCATTGGAATTTCAGGTCGGAGACAAAGTAATGTTGAAAGTCTCGCCTTGGAAGGGCGTGATACGATTTGGAAAACGCGGGAAGTTGAACCCGAGATACATTGGTCCGTTTAAGATACTGGAAAGGATTGGTCCAGTAGCTTAGAAACTTGAACTTCCGTCAGAACTTAGCAACGTACACAACACGTTTCATGTTTCGAACCTCAAGAAATGTCTTTCGGGCGAGTCTGCCATTATACCATTAGAAGAAATACAACTCGATGACAAGCTTAACTTTGTGGAAGAACCAGTTGAAATAATGGACCGCGAGATCAAACAGTTGAAACAAAGTCGAATTCCGATCGTGAAGGTTCGCTGGAATTCTCAAAGAGGACCCGAGTTTACTTGGGAACGAGAAGACCAAATGCGACGCAAGTATCTACAACTTTTCACCAAGCCTATTGCCGAGACCAACACTAACTGAATTCAGGGACTGAATTCCTTTTTGGATGGGCGACTATCACACCCCACAATTTCAGGTCATTTTTCCAAACTTCGACATTCTACTATTCACAAATTACTATTCATCGATCACTATTCATCGTTTTACTATTCATCATTTTTGAGGTCAATTTGACATTCCGAGACACATTCAAAAATTTTACTATTCACTTGACACTATTCATTTCTGAGCGAAAACCACTATTCACGTGCATTACTCAGGTCATCGTAAATTTAGTTTACGTGTATTCAAATTCGCGTAACCGTATTGGTTCAGGAGCGAATTCATGCATTATTATCAGGGACATTTCATACGGACTAGAAATAGTCTGCATATCATCATTAGGGCACTTGCATACTATTCCACTCGTAGGATAATTAAATTAATACTTTTGGTATAATTAACGATTTACGTATGTTTATTTTAAATAAACACTAATACGCGAACTATAAATGTGACTAACATGTCCGACACTCCCGACTATTATCCCAATGTATTTTTATATTCATTTTAATAATATAAAAATTATAATATTAATTTACCCGGTATTTTGGAAATTTATTTATTACGTATCGTACGTCTAATTTAATTTCGACGGTTTTCTTAAAAATTAAACGATAATCACCCGAACTCTCCGTACTTGTACCCGACATATTTTTACAATTTTTACGGCTTTATTATGTCCCGAATAACTTCAATAAAATTTATTTCTAACAAACCCGGAACCCGATAAAACCTAAAACTAACACTACATCATACTACCACTAACTTTTTAAATAAAACCCAAGACAACCCCCCCCCCCCCCATTTCCCTCCTTTTTGCGCCGGCCAACCCCCCCCCCCCCCCCCCCCTTGGTCCTAATAATCTAAAACCTCACCAACCCAATTTAATGCTAACCTAACTATTGTCTCTAAGTATATATTACACCTTTTCATCCCATTTTTCTCACAAATATTTATCTAAGTGCAAGTAAACTTTTTCTCTCATTTTCTCTCTTGTATAATCAGCCTAGGGTGATCCAAGAAGCAAGAACAACAATTTTTCCAAGATCTAGATATAAACTTGTTCACTTAGTCATCCTTGTTGGAGTTTTGAAATAGAAACTCAAGGATTAGTAGGTTTTTCATCATCTAAACTCCCTAAACCTTCAAGTAAGTTAACAAACTCATTTTTATAATTTTTATAAGTTATTACTATGGTTATATACTTTTCTTACAAGAACTCATGCATATAATGGTTTATACCACTCTATTTTGTACATATTTAACTTTGAGCCCTAGAAATGAATACATGAGAAACCCTTGTTAGACCTAGTGGATTGATGATGTTTAAGGACCCATGACACCCTAAGAAGGTGTATGGTAGGATTAGACTAGTTTTGTGGTGATTGAAAGTGGTTTGATTGAAGATGGAACTAGATTAGAACCCTAGAAATGATTTTTGAAACAATAGGAATACCTACTGTCCCTATTTTTAATTCGTGGGAAAATCAGTAGATGGTGGTTAAATTTTGACCAAAGATTTAGAAAATACTTTCAAAAACGAAACTTTAGGCGAAAGAATGGATTAAAACAAGCTTATAACGAAGGAGATATGATTTTTGCAAATTTAACGACGAAAACTATTTATATAAAAACTGCATGTTGTTTGGCAGTTTTCGACGGACAAAAAGAGGTGTTAAACGTAACCTAGAGGAGCCGAGTTATCAAAAATATATTATTATATACAAAAACGAATCCGTGGATATAAAGAACAAGGAAAATGAGCTTAAAACGACCAAGTTATACCCGTTTTAACATCGTCAAAACTATATATATATATATATATATATATATATATATATATATATATATATATATATATATATATATATATATATATATATGGTCACAAATAAAAATAATAACTTACGCACTAAATGGTATATTTTCTAGAAATATTACTAAAGACTATATTCTTAACAAATGAATACGTATGACCCAAGAGAATATTTATACGACTAAACGACGTTATTTTAAGGTTTTCGATACGAGGAATTTAACGCTAACATTTTCATACGAGATAATACGACAAGTTATATACTTCTATATATGGACTTATTTTTCCTAAGTATGGAAACTATTTTACTATGACGATAACTAGTATTTCCAAATTACGAGTGGTATAGGTATCATGTGCATGTGCATTCATTACATTACGGCTTGATCTAAATTAGATCGCGATTATTCATTTAGGTTGCGGCTAGTGTTCGCGCCTCATTGTCCCGACTACTTTTACATCATTGTACCATCTTTGTACCATCATTTCGAGGTGAGTCTTCATAGCCCCGTTTTAATTAGTTATTTGATTTCAAATCCCACGGGGGAGAATACATTGTACAATTATTTTTCGTACATGCCCAAGTATTAAATTTCGTACATTGCTTAAGTTGCCTTACTACCACATTAAGTCCCCTTTTATTATCGTGGACCGTTAATTAAGATGCAAGCGAGAGTGAGTGGATAGATCTATCGAGGGTGACTCCTCCATTCGTGTTTGGGTTGCTCCATAAGGAAAACGAATGCATTTCATTTCTAATATATTACGAGTGTCTGGTAAACACTCCTTTGGGGCCAAGTAACGTCTAGCTTCGGGGTCATGAGCTTAAGAGACAATGTAGCTTTTTGACATTTTGTCACTTTACTTTATACTTGTGGCTTATGTACATACGATTTACTTATAAACCTATGATTATTCACCAACTTTATGTTGACCGTTTTCGCAATGTATTTCTCAGGTAACTAAGGCATATTCGCATGGCATGCATGGAGTCATTTTGTGTATCAAGGATGACGCGTCTCTTTTTGGATTTCATGCACTTATGAACTATCGTTTGATTGTACTAAATTATTTCCTTAAACCTTTTCCAACTTTTGGGACCTATGTTTTATAACTTTGAATATTTTGAATGAATCAAACGATGTATTTTCTAAACGACACTTTAGGTCGTTCAATATATCCTTGTTTGTGTGCTATGACCGTTACACCCTCAGGCATTCCATTCCGCTGCCATTCAGGTATTTTGGGGGTGTGACATCTCATGTTGTGCAGAATCATAAGTTTCTAATCTCCGGGAGAAGAAATCTAAAAAGGGCTTAACTATAAGCAAAGCACGAATCAGAGTGATGCGAAAGCAAAGGATAATTAAATGAATGCCCTATAGTCCACCCAATCCTCACCAGTCATAACTTAAGTTTCAGAGTGGAAATCCTACAGCGAGTTCTCAAAGGTTGTTTCATAACTCCCATGGTGCAAAACTTAAAGGCCTAATACTCACAGGTCATTGGCTAAGCTCTACGGGTTTTGAATCCACCGATCAAACCTGTCTCTGATACCAAAATTGTAACACCCCAACCCGAAAAGGGCTAAAGTGTAACATTTTGGGTCACATCAGAACACAAGTAAACGGAAATGCATTACTAATACAAGGGTCAAAAGCAAATCTGAATATATGATAAGGTGCTAACTCTAAATATTACAACTTCCAAGCTAAATACAAACTAATAACAAAGAGAACTCTAAGCCCAAATCTAATCCCTAGAAAGCTAACAACGATGTAGTCCACTAAGAGCTCCTAAGCACTCTTCACCCAACCCAGCTTCCTTCTAAAACCTGCCGTAGGAAAAAAAATATGTGGCGGAGCTTAAAAAGCTCAGTGAACAGATATAAACAAATGAAAACTGATAAACAAAAGAAAACGAAAGCAAAGGCGAAATGAGTCCAAGCAAACCTGCTGAGACAAAGGTCAAGGAATATGAAACATATAGTAGGACTAACACAATATACTAAAAGGAAATACGAATATGGAATATCAAACGAGTCAAATGAAAATGAAACGGATCATAAGTGTAAGCAATTGAAAAGAAAACAAACATAAGTTAATCACAATAGAGAAGACAAGAAAATAAGGATCATATAAAAGTAGAACTAACAGAAATGCCAACAAATACTAATGCGCACATAGGAGTTGTACATCTCCAATGTACTATGTGAAAGGGGTGTATTGCACACACACTAAACCAATCACCAAAATACTAAACAAAGTACCTAGGATGCATCCATACCCTCCCTGCAAAATAGATATATATGCACAAAGCTCTAGGCTAAGTACTCTAGGCTAAGTAAACATATACAATAATAAATATAGCCCTGAATTGCTATAGCATAATAAGGAACGCTGTGGACAAAAACCCACCTCCACAGATAGTATCAATACCACTGGTGCATCAGTGGCAAGGCCATAGACTCCCCATGACTGGCTGCAAATTAATCAAATAATGGGCAGCATATAAGGGCATATGAATGCTATAAGAAATGGAATATAGCTTACAACAAATATAAAAGCAAATCATAACATAAATGGATAAAAAAAAATGGATCATACAAAGGGATCATAACAATGGTTCAAGTCAAAGGTCCAAATCAAATATTCATATCATGAGGTTCAAATCAAAGGTTCATAATAGAAAAAGGGTTCATAGCAAAAGTTCAAAATTTGAAGTTAAATAATCAAAAGATGCTAAAGAAAGTCATGAGAAATTTTAGAGAATAAAACAGATTAAGGACTATAGAAAATTATTTAAAAACTTTTTATCGTAAAATTATTCCTTTAAAACACATTTCATAAAAGTCATAAAACCTTTATATAAAACTGGCATCGTATCATAATCACATAAATCATTTCAAAAATAGTTTCTCTCAAAAGTCATCAGGTTATATTTTTTTTAAAAGGGTCTTCATACGAAATTATACTATCAAATGAACCAATTATATCAAGCGTATAAAGATCAGAAATCATAATACTGGTAATGGAATGGATCATGAGTCATTATAAACCTTACTGAAAGGTTAGAATATCTATACCTTAAACCGCCAACGAAACCATATCAGAAACAAGGATAGGAAGTTTCTCCTTCTTCAGTGAATATACACGAATTAATGATCGTCTTATTATTTTTAGTAACTTGCCATATTTAGTAAGTTCCCATATTTAGTAACTCTCTCGAATTAGTAATTTAATACTCTAAGGTTATTATTAACGATTAAATAATATTTAAGGTTTAAGATAACCAATATAATAAGTTAGGGTTAATTACAAATTTAGTAAAGTTTATGGTCAAAATATAAACTATAAAAAAATTAAATATTAAATGTCAAATAAAATTATTCTAAGGTTTACATTATAATTTCATATCAAAATGATAATTCTGGACCCCATCGTTTTATAATATATATAAACGTATTTTGGACGTTAAACTAGATAGCACCTTATGTTTCTTTGTTTTACTTGTTCAAATATTGACGTCAAAACTATGTGGGTGTATTCTTTTATCATGTTATAGTAGTATCAAGGCCCACGTCAGCATGTTTCATGCATGTATATGTCTATATCTTTAGACCATAACATAATATGTAATCGGTTCTATATGTATGCTAGCTTTCGAAATCTGAAATTTTAAATAGTTATTATTCACATAAAATCACGAACTCACAAAACAACCTAACGCCCTACCCTTCTTACTTCAGTTTCTAGACATGATCATGTTGTCCTTTCATATGTTTTAAATGGCACACAAACATGTACATACAACTCTTCACGACCACACACCCAACGCCATACACAACCTTATTCTTTTTAACCATTCGAATCGAAAACACCGAAGCATGCATTCTCTTTTATTATTTAATTTCACTTCGAATGAAAAACCAAAACATGCATGCCTTCCTTCTTGTTAGCTCGTATTAGCTTCTAAATTCGTTATTTTATGTGGTGTGCTCTATGATTTTATGTGATGGTTGTTTAGCCGTTAAAAAAACATTCAGCCGAATTGAAACATCATACAATGATCGAACAGAAATAAACTAGGGAAAATTGAACAAGTTTTTTGTTTATACTTACCCTCGAACGTGTCAAAGAAAAGAAGGAAAACAACCATGATCGAATGTACAGCAACCACCACTGAACAACCATCAACACACCCATGTTAACACCACCTTTTGAACCAAATGAATCAACATTCGAAACCCCTTGTCGAACAGAAATGAAGCCACGTACGCCAACCTTAGTCACGACAGAATTTCCCACGATCTAAGCCTCTTCAACCAGTCACAATTTAACCTCCTTGCTCACCTTTTGGTCGATCCGAGATGGAGAGAAGAGAGGTTTCCACCGTTTAGTGTTTAGGTATTTTAGGGTTCTGTTTGTGTCGAGATGGAGAGAAGAGGGTGGGCCGATATAGGTAGATAGGCGTGTGTTTTTGTTTGGAACGAATTCAAGGAAAACGTGTATTTAGTATGGTATGTCTTGAGGAGGTTAGACAAATGATAAACATGCAATCTTCTATTTGATTAAATTATATGGCCAGGTCTCTTATCTCATAGGAGAATTTGGTTCTAATGTGTTGAAAGAAACGAGTGAGTGTGGTGGAACACCATATGGCATGTTGTGATATACATACGAGAATTTTAGGAAACGTTACATTTTTTTTTTTGAGTTGTTAATCTAGGTTAATTTCATATAAGGTCTCGTTATTATATAACATATGGCTTAGTGTATTTATTAATGATTACATATCTTACGTAAAATTTCAATTTAGATGTAAATTGTGAATACGGAAATTTTTGGTTTTACATATGAAACCTTAGCTACTTATCTATTGAACAATGGGTTTCATAGAGGAAATATTGATCAAACTTTGTTCATCAATAAAGACAAGGGTGATATTCTACTTTTTCAGGTATATGTTGATGATATCATCGTTGGATCTACTAGACAAGAGATGTGCAAAGAGTTTGAAAAGCTAATGAAAGATGAATTCAAATGAGTTATATAGGAGAACTTACTTTCTTTTTGGGGCTGCAAGTACAACAAAGTAAAGATGGCATCTTTATCAGTCAAGACAAATATGTGACTGAGATTATAAGAAAGTTTCACTTTACTGATGCAAAACCTTCAAATACCCCTGCTGATAAGACTACTCATCTATTGTTGAAGAATGCTAGTGGAGCAGATGTTAATGTCCACACTTACAGATCTATGATTGGTTCCCTGATGTATCTTACTTCATCAAGACCAGACATTATGTTTGATGTATGTGCTTGTGCAAGATTTCAAGTTACTCCAAAGACATCTCATATGACAGTAGTAGAGAAGATCTTTAGGTATTTGAAGACATATCATAATCTAGGATTGCGGTATCCAAGAGAATCCCCTATGGAGTTGATTACATACTCAGATAGTGATTATGCTGGTGCAAGTTTGGATAGAAGGTCAACTATAGGAGGATGTCAATTTCTTGGATGTAGATTGGTGTCATGGCAGTGCAAGAAACAGACAATGGTGGCTACTTCAACCACTGAAGTATAATATGTTGTTGCTACTAGTTGTTGTGCTCAGATCTTATGGCTTCAGAATCAATTGTTGGATTATGGGTACAATTTTATGAACACCATTACATATATAGACAATAGTAATACCATATGCATTATTAAAAACCCTGTGCAACACACTAAAACTAAACATATTCAAATTAGACATCATTTTATTAGAGATTGTTTTGAGAAAAAGCTTATTAATGTTGTCAAAATTCATACTGATAACAACTATGCTGATTTGTTAACAAAAGGGCTTGATGTGGGTAGGTTTCAGTACTTGGTAACAGGTATTGGAATGTTAAACCCATAAATCTTTGATGTCTAATAATATTCAGTGTTGCAGGATAGTTTTTAGGTACTAATATTGTTTGTATATGTTTGTACGGTTTTCTACTAACTTGTATGCAAAGGAATGCAAGCACAGTGGAAATCATGGTACAAACAGTGGAAATATTTGCTCTCTCAGTGATAAAAGAAAAAGATTCATGTACTTTCATTATTTCATCAAAAGGAGACAAAGTACAACCATTCAGAGAGACAACCACAAACAAAACACAAAGCTTAAACAACCTAACACCTAAATCTTCAAACAGACTACTACACGGGCTTCATTCCTTTACCCTCATAGTCATGCTTGCCTTTAGAAGCTTTCTTTCTCTTGTCATCAAAAGAAAGTTGCTTTCTTGGACAGGCAAGGCCCAATACTTGCTTGGGTGGCTTTGGAAGTCTTTAAGGCTTTTCCATTGCAGGAGCAACTGAAATCTTCTTGTTAGGCTTCATGTTGGAGGATGTAGCTGTTGCAGCACTTGGAGGAAAATATCCACTCCATCCAACTGAGAGTTCTTCTGAATCAGAACAATAGCTGATTGTTTAGGGTTTGTGAAAGTGAAGATTATTTTTGATGAAGACTAAAGTGTTTTTGAGCCCCTTTTATAAGCAAAGTCAAGGTCTAGGGATAATTAATGAAGGTAATTCACTCTTATCTGTTTTGGTAGGTTGGGGGAGTAAATTTGGATATTATCGGGTTGACTTTGGAGAGATACTTTTATGAATAGTAACTTGGTCAAAAAGTTACTTTGGGTTAAATAATTTTGGTTATGTTTGGTGTTTCTTACTTATGCAGAATACAAACCAATATTGTTTGAGTGATTGGAGTTATAAGGTGTGTATCTCAGACACACAACAAATGGTTATTGATTCACCATGTCTAATCAACATAAGAATCAACTAGTCCAGAGCAAACGGCTACTGGTAAAGACTTATCAAATCCGTTTATGGTTGATAGTTTACCAAAAACTATATGGTCATCAACTCACCATATTGCATGTGATGAAGAGTTGGCTAATCCATAGCAAACGGCTCATGGTAAAGACATATCAAATCCGTTTATAGCTGATAGTTTGCTAAAAACTATGATTAGAGCAGCTGATTTAACTTGTTTTACTTACCAATGCTCTTTGAAATTTTGTGAAAATTTACCACTGCTAGTTCACAGCTACCACTGCAAGAGTAATTTTTACCACTGGTGAACTATCCGTTACAACTGTTGTGTCAGTAATCTTATTTTTAACTAGCTGTTGTAAATAACCGTGTTTCCATATTAGTAGGGTAACTTTTTGTGAATTCTCCACTTACTAATTTTAATTTATTCTTTTCCTAAAGATAAATTCTTTCTTAAGATAATTCACATTATGCGTACTCCTCAAAACCCTAGTAGTATATATTTATCATCAAACGGCTTGATTCTTATTCTCGATTACTAACACTTTTATCTTTCTCTCACAAAATTATAGCGATTCTAAACATTGCTGAGGAGCATAACCAAGTGGCCTATTTACAAAAGTCAAACGAAAAGAGTGGCCCTGTTTTCCATCAGATTGTGGATTTTCTCAATACAACCCATATAAGGTATACTTTAACTGTTAATCCCACAATCTATGTTTCTCATATCAAGCAGTTTTGGAACACTGTGGAGTCCATAACTATTGAACAGGGAGACACACAAAAATCTGTGGAAGCTCTTAGAGCCACAGTGGATGGGGTAACTCTTGATGTTACTGAGTCATCCTTGAGGAGAATTCTCCGATTGGATGGTCTCAATGGTATCATCACATTACATAATTCATAAATTTTCAAACATATTGCTTCCATGGGGTATGATACATCTGATCAAAAAGTTACTTTCAGAAAAGGTTGTTTTTGTCCCCATTGGAGATTTTTAATACATACTCTTTTACATTGTCTAAGTCCTAAGAAAACATCTTATGAGCAATTTGCATCAACCATGGCTTACCCTTTGGTTTGCTTGGCAACTGATAGGACTTTCAAATTTTCAAAGTTTATCTTCAATAATATGAAAGGCAATGTAAATAGTTCATATAAATATTTGATATATACAAGGTTTGTGCAAGCAGTGCTAAATGAATTTCAACTGCAAACACACAAAAGAGTTTATCAAACTCCTTGTCTTAAGCCAAAGGTTTTTTAAAATATGTGTAAGGCTTCAGAACTTTGGAATGGGGAAGTTAAACCACTTTTTCCTGAAATGCTTTCAAAGATTTCTCAGGTACAGGGTGAAGGTGCAACCATCCAAGTTGTATCCCATCACACACCCTCTATTGTTGTTACACCTATTCAACACACCCCTGCTGTAACTCACACATATGAGAGGAGGCAAAAACAGCCACCTCCTCCCATTATAACATTGCATGTTGCTGAGCCTTTTGGTTTAGGAACAACCAGTGGTGGTTCAAGGCTTCATTCTAGTCTAACTAGAGAAGAGCCTGAATCAATGCCCTATGATTCACTTCTCCCAAAAGGTAAAACAGTTGGAAGTGTTGAGGGCAATGTGTAACCAAATGAATTGATGGAACTATGTACCAATTTAGTCAAGCAGGTTCAAGCTCTGGAGAAAGATCTGGCAAAGACTAAGCAACAACATGCCACAGAGCTTAACCAAATGAAGACAGAGATTAAGAGTTTGAAGGATGAAGTTGAGAGTCTAAAGAAGCACAGATCTTCCAACCTTGTGCTATCATCTTCCTCTTCACCTCATGATGATGACTCGGTGTACTTTAGTGAAGATTTGGAGAATTCTTCCGAACAGGGGAGGATTAAAACTGATGCAGAGTTTAAGGGGAGGAGACTTAATTTTGAACAAGAATTTGCTGAAATTGATGACTTTGATCATCTTCAAGAAAAGGAAGATGAAGCAGTGGGATCTAAAGAAATTTTTGCTGAAGTAGTTGAAACTCATAAAGACACAATGGAAACAGATAAAGATGTAGTGGATGTTGCTGATGCTGAATTTCAAAGAAAAAGAATTGAAAAAGGAAAAGTTCAAATTGTTGATAAATCAGCTGAGCAACAGTTAATGAAGATTTCAAAGAAAGAACAAGCTCAGATACATTATGATGCAGAATTGCCAAAGAAATTAGTGGAAGATGAAATTGCAATGCTAAAGAAAAGACAAGAGGAGGAAGAGATTGCAAGTTTTATGGAGGCTCAGAGGTTTGATAAATTGGAAACAGTGATTCAAGAACCACTTTCTATTGTTCCACCAACTATACTACATGATAAACCTCCAATGTTTACTTATGTGCCTTCTGAAGAAGAGATTGAGTTCTTGATTGCAAATGATCCAGTTATTAGGAAGAAGGCAGTAGAACTCATTGCTAATACATCTTTAAATGAAGATGAAACATCTACTCAATTGAAGGATTTCATTCAGATGAAGAATAAACAGGCTCTTGATGATATTATTGGCACAATAAGAAAGGGTCAAAAGAAACCAAGACAACTTACAAAGGCACAAATTATTGCTGAGATGAAGACCTATTGCTATCATGTTTGAAATTAGAAGATGGCACAATTTAAAAGAATGACACATGATCAGGTTGAAGTAATTTACTACAGTGTTAAAAGGCAAGATAGTCATTTCATCCCTATGGATAAAGAACCTAAATTTATGAAGCCAAAAAGGTCAGGTGTAAGTCTTGAATCCAAAGATGCTAAGAAATTGAAGACTTAGGAGTTATCTCAAGCGAAAGAAGGTGCAGCAAGTTGACTGAAGAACAAGTTACAAATATGGTGTTTATTGAAACTGATGTGCTGAATGTAGAACCTTTACAAGCAAGATATCCAGTAGTTGGTTGGGAAATCTATTCTGATGATTTTGGTGTTGCATGGAAGATTATTAGAACTAGTAATGTCACAAGTATTTGCAGAGATTTTGAAGATGTTGTTAGATCTTGTGATAGAGAAGATTTGGATACTCTGTGGAGAATAATTCAAGATTAGTTCAAGAAAGATGAACTTATTGACGTCAAAGCTCAAGAGTTGTGGGTTTACTTTAGAAGATTATATGAACCTGACCCTAGTGACAGGTATTGGAGATTTGAAGCTCACAATATGAATACTCTGTGGAAATTCTATGATTCAAGTGTTGTACATCATGTTTCTACTCAAGATGGATTTGATGTGTTTATGTTAGCTGAAAAGGAATATCCATTGAGAGCTAGTGTTCTTACCGTTATGATGTCAGTTAAGCTTAGATGTTCGGAAAGAAGTGAAATCATAGAAGATTTGCTACAGAGGATTTATTATCAAAGTGTGAGAGCTGATAAGGAGTTAAGGAAAAGAAGATAAGTGTTTGGAAGAATTCCATTTCCTCACATATGCTGACTACTTGAAGAAACTTATTGATTTACATGTTAATCATATGTTTAGGGGAGGATTGTTGGGAATTATATTAACAGTTACCACGGTTAGTATGAAGATTACAACTGCTGAAGAATGCACTAGCAGTGGAAACTCATTACCACTGCTAGTAGATATTATTACCACTGCTGTTAGGATAACTGTTAGGAAACTTGTATAGATAAATATAGAATAGATCTTGTGTATATCTTCTTCTATTATCATTATACGTATCTTGTAGAAGAGGAATCCTTGTGCTATCAAAGGAGGTCCTAGCTTAAGGTTAGATATACGTTTTTCTTAGAGCTTCAAGGTTGTAACCCTAGTGATACAAAGATCACTCGTATTATTATTATTATTATTAATATTGGAGCTAACAGTTTGATTCATACAGTTTTCTCATTCATATACAATTGCTTTTTGTTCAAAACTAAACTTCTAAGTATTATGTAACAATTCGCATTTTCAGGATAATTACTATTCCCGGAAAATTTGACTATTCACTTTTACTATTCATTTTTCCCAAAATTTTCCCGAAATTTGATTTTTATTTTATATTCTTGAGTGATAAATCATTTCCATGGCAAATTAAATGTTTGGCATTCGTCAGATCATTTTCGTGAAAGTTATTAAGGAATTACACGTTTTAGGGTAAAACGTCATTCAGAAATTCTACGCACAACAAAACTCGACCGCGTTAAGTGACCCTGCATCAGAAAAATGTTTGACACACTCGTGATTTATTTAATCATGACTGTGAAAAACATGACCAAAATAAGCCTCTGCCGTGAAAAAAACTGGAATTTTCAGTTTTAAGCGTTTTTACTCAGCCGTAACCTTAGCCTATACCTACACCACGTTTCTAAGACGATTTGAGTTTTCAACTTATTAGAAAAAGTCAACATATTTTTCCCTCCTCCTTTGACCAAAAATCATTCCTGGATTTTATAAGTCATTCCTTGATTTTTAGGCTTACGGTTTGATGTCTAAAAGACATTTATAAGTCATTTTAAATCATTTATAACCTATTAGAAAAGTAACATTTTACTTTTCTCAATTTTACGCAATATTCGTATATTTTACGTATTACGCGTTTTAGACCCGTGTTTCTAGTTTTAGCAGGGTTTTACCACCCACATGGAACCTACCACTCATTTTATATTTTATTATGGAACATATGGACATGTTTAACAATACTTTCAAATTCCATAATTTTACGACACCCGGTTTTACGATTTGATGCTTAATCATTTACGGTTAGCATTTCCCAGAGTCAAAACTCATCCAATATCTTGGATAATACCAAGCCAAAGCCAACTCATCCTCCCTAGCCACTCCAAACCGCCAATAGGGGGGGATTCACCACCCTTGTGGCTTGATCTCATGCATAGAACTCTTGGATGATTACAAGTGTTCAACTTGGTCTCCAAGTGTTGACTAGTCATGCTTTCTAACCTCCTCAAGACACTATAAAAGCCCCCCTCCCCTCTCATTGTACGCCACAATCACAACCCCCATCATCTCACACTTAGCTAATTCTCTTCCAATTTTATGCAAGATTCAAGAACAAGTTCAAGTATAGAAACCCTAGCTTGGTATTAGGTACTCAAAACACTTCCAAACTACATATACTTGGTGATTTCTCTTGAGTTTGAATCCACTCAAGTCAACTCAACCTTCATCATCCATCTTTCAAGATTACAAGAGTAGAAAGATTGCATGAAGTGAAGTGGGTTGAAGCAAGTCTATCAAAGTCCTTTTCCTTACTTGTTACTTCCTTTCTTTATTTGAAAGCCAAAAGTTGTAAGCCAAAACCTAACTTGCTTCTTGTTAAATAATCATGTTCATGTTATTTACCTATTATTCTTCCTATATTATGTCTTGTATGCAAGTCCATGATGTATAAAAATGAGTAAAACATGTTGTAATTGATTGTTAAGATAAGTTATTAAAACAAGTAAACTAGTGACTTTCTTGGTAAGACCTGATCAAAATGGTAAAAATATGATATTGGATTATTAAATATTGTAGTAGAGGACCTAACAAGGAAACTGTAGCAATTTGAACCACCTAAAACGAGTATACGAGTCAAAAGTTATGACCATTTGAAGTTACCAAAACTTTGCGGCAAAGCTGCCTAAAATGTTTCTGTTACAGAAACTTAAAACACGCAAAAAGAGGCATTTCTGGTCCGTTTCATGAAAAAGTTAAAGCACGAAAGTTGTTCGGAATCATGTTTTCTTCAAAAACTCAAGAGCACGTCTCCAGAAAATCAATAACGAATGAGATATTTCTCAGTTTCTTAACAACTATTTACATATATATAAGTCACTATATATTGGTTATGTTTTAAAAGGAACAAGAGGTCTTATGACCTATAATCAAGACCACAACCATGGCTAGAGCAAAGGTTGAGTCTCATGACCATGGAACAAGGACCAAAGGTCATGGCAAGGCCATGACTAAGTGACCATACAAGCTTACTTAGGCATAAACATGAAACAAGGAATTGGCGATAACTTGAACAAACAATTTGGATCTACTTCACTTAAAAGAACCATGAGATAATACAAAGAAAAATGGTCATACAAGACTTATGAAACATACCCTAATAACAATCTTCATGTAAGAATAAACTTTCCTAAGTTTATTCAAATATCGGACATGTAACTTTTCGGATCGAAACTTATATCTATATATTTTATCAACTACTACAATAGTAGGGAGCCTCATGTGAGGAGTTCATTATGTAAGCCGTCGAGATAAGTTGTGGATTTAGGAATTAAAGTGTCCTAGCTCCTCGAACGCTTACTAACATGACTTCTGAATTATGTCGGCCCGAACGGTAGTAAACGATATATAAAACATACATGTTTCATGAATCTTTTCTTTCAAAGACTTACAATATACATCATACCACATCATGGACTAAATTGCAAGATATATATAGGCACATCTTCATATTCTTTACTTCAATCCTAAGTCGAAACATTCTATTATAGGTTGCTCGTAGAAACCTTCACGATCCAACCATTACCTTCACTACTTGCTATCTTACTTAAGGTGAGTTCGTAGCCCCACTTTCTATTGTTTAACTATTATACGAACCCATGAGGGGAATACATGCTATTATTTTTCTACTCGAACACAATGCTTTCTACTGTATGCTACCCGACTATGTTTTATTGTCACTAAGTAACGATTGCCTTGTTCGAAGTCCCTATATCATGAACCATTAGTCACTACCTATAGTGAGCGCGAATATTGTGAATAGATCTATTGGGATTGACGGATCCCATTTGTGTTGAACAACGACGAGTTCACACAAATGCACTATATTTGAGATTTAGCGGTATAATGGCAAAAGTACCTTGATAGGGCTTCTATAATGCCAATTTTTGATTCGATGTTAATGTTTTGGTTGCATGAGCTTAGTTAAATAAATAACGATTTTGTTTTCTAACTATAGGTGTGAGTCTATAGCTCACACTACGATTATTGTGTTCAAACGATTTAACTAAACTCTACGAATATCACTCAACCTTTGTGTTGACCTCTCAAGCATGTATTTCAGGTTCATGACGATCAAGGATGGCACGGAAGGACACGGATACTCAAGAAGGCTATAAATTTTATTATCATTCAAGGATTTAATTAATGTAATTTGTAAACATGGAACCATCTGGGACCTCATTTTGTAATCTCTGATATTTATACAATTTGAATGATAAATCTTTTAAAACGACTCAATTGGAGTTCGTTTTCTATTATTGTGACTATTGTGCCGTCGAGTAACACCCAGTTTGAATTCCGCTGCAACCATGAATTGGGGGTGTTACAGATTGGTACCAGAGCCATGGTTATAGAGAAACGGGTCAAATTGAGACCTAAACTATAACCACGATTACAAGCAAAAACATTTTATAGCCTTCCACTCTTCGTGCCTTCCATCCTCCAGACGATTATGGACTTATTGTGCATGTTATGCTACATAAACATATTAGTATATTGCTATATATATATATGCTTGCCATATTTTGAGCACTTCCCATAAACATTGAATTGTTTTAACATAGTAATTCTTCTCATAGAAATCATGTGCATACCCACTTCTCCCGATTATGTGCCCACTCTACCTAATAACTTCCAATGTTACCACCCTCACCCGAGTTCGGATTTGACTTCGTAAATGCTTTCGCTTCTGATGACGAAGAAGAACCTTTCAAAGATTCAACCGACGAAGAAGAGGATGAACCAATGCCAACTAATTTTGCGATGAATATTTCTAATTATTTTGAACAAAATTGGGTTGAGGCAGACTCCGAGGAGGATAATGAGTATGAATATGTACTAGAGCCATTACCACCACCACTATCATTTCCCTTTGATATCCCTACATGTGATGATTTGGATCACTCATTATGGATCGTACCTCGACCACCATTGATCCAACAAGAAAGTCAACATGAAAACTACAGCTTCTCAAACTTCATCGACTCGTACCTCTATGACACACTAAACCAAGAAGTTGTCGATCAATCAGAGCTGCTCGGACCTTCTAACCCACAATAGACTAGTGTAATGATACTAGTTAACTTTTGTACTACTAAACTGATTAGACTCAGTTAGTAAATGTTACTAAATCTATGTAATAACTAGCGATAGTAAAATGTTGTAATTACTAAACTGAAAGTATCAGTTAGCAAAGTTTGAAGAAGCTTGTAATAGGTTTCGATTTTGTAAATCAACCAACGTTGTACGAATAAAACTCTTGTTTTATACTATCATGTGTTATGCCTTTAAATCTTCAACGTAATTATGCTATCATTTCCCATCAAAAATCATGCTTATTTCACAACTCTCTACTCACGACGTATCTTTTGAACAATAGAATCATGGCGCCAAAGAAGAAGACACCACCAGCAATGACTCAAGCTGCTATTCGCAAACTAGTTAAAGACAGTGTCAATGCAGCACTCACAACGGAACGAGCAGCCGTAGCAGCAGCTGCCGAAGCCGCCACAGCTGTTGGTGCTGCAGCAGCCGTTGAAGATGCTACAGCTGCTGATGCTACAGCAACTGCTGATGCTGCAGCAACCGCTGAAGCCGCCACTGCTGCGGAAGTTGTTATAGCTGCAGAAGCTGCCCAAATTGCCAGCCTTAACATTGGAGGACCAAGCCCAACTATCCCTCCAGTGACAAATGTTGCTTCAGTACCTAAGGGTTGCTCATTCATTTCCTATTTGAAATGCGAACCCATAAAGTTTAAAGGTACTGAAGGAGCCGTAGGTTTGACCCGCTGGTTTGAGATAGCGGAGTCGGTATTTTTGGTCAGCAAATGTATCGAGAGCGATAAAGTTCAATATGCCACTAGTACACTGCTAGATGAAGCATTATCATGGTGGAATTCAATATCTCAACCAATAGGCATTGAAAATGCTTATAAGATATCTTGGGATAACTTGAAGAAGATGATGATCAAAGAGTACTGCCCCCGCAGTGAAATACAGAAGTTAGAGGTAGAATTCTGGGATCATGCTGTTAAGGGAAATGACATCATAACTTACAACCGTCGATTCCAAGAATTGAGGATACTGTGTCCAACAATGGTTTCAACAAAAGAAAAATTGTTGGAACGGTGTATCTGGGGACTTCCACCAAGTATACAAGGGTATGTAACTTCAACAAATCCCAAGGAACTTGATGAAGCTATGCGGATGTCTCGCAGCCTCATAGATCAAGTGGTGCGTACGGCAGAAACCCGAAGACAAAACAACACCAACAACTCCAACTACAGTAACAACAATAACAATAGGAACAACAACAACAAGCGACCATGGGATGGTAACCATGGAAGTAACAACAACAACCAAACTCAAAACAACAACCATCATAACCAGCAAAACAAAAGACAAGAGGCCGCAAAGGCTTATGTGGCTGCACCAACTAGAGGCGCAGGGTATACCGGGAATGCTCCACTATGCAATAAGTGTAACTTCCATCACTCTGGTCCTTGCCCGGCTAAGTGTCGCAACTGTCAAAACACTGGACACCTTGCCAGAGATTGTAGAGTCAAGGCTGTAGCTACCGGTAGAAACACACAACCGATAGTTATATGCTTTGGGTGTGGAGAAAGTGGACATTACAAGAACCGATGTCCCCAAAACCAAGGTCAACAAGTTGAAGACAACCAGGAGTGAGCATATATGATAAGAGAAGGAGCTTATCAGAATCTCAACAACACTGCAGAACAATGAAGTTTAGAAATTAGCAGTCATGTTTATTTATGCACTATGTTGTACTATGTGTATGTCATCCCTAGTAATGGGAGTTTTATGACTTAAGAATATTTACTGTTCAATAAACGACTCTTTGTGATAATTCTTATCTATTGTACTTTCTATCTCCAAACCAATTTGACTAATTAGTAGACTATTACCATTCTATAAGATTTACCCAGTTGTCCTATAAACCATTCCACAAATTTTACTTCAAGCTATTTTGTTATCACTTTATTGTTTCACATCATTTTACTCCAAGATATTCTACCACCATCTTAGAAAAATCACTTCGTTGATACCACCCTATAAATCAATATCATGCCTTCATTTCCAACTTTCATCACAAACCACTAAATTTCAACATACCAAAATGAAGAACACAAACCTTCTTAACCTTCTCACCATCATCATCTTCACAACCCTTAATCCCGCAAGCTTACTTTCTGATCTTGATGCACTTTTAAAGCTCAAATCATCCTTAGTTACACCACAAGCAACCTCATCAGCTTTACAAGATTGAATACCATCTAAAACTTTTAAGAAACACAATATTACGTGACTAAACCGAACATCACATTATCGGTCCTAAATTATACATAGCCTGATTACCTATGTCTAATTCAGGAGGGATCATGTTATGCTGGGAGCAGTCACCGGTATGTTTTCTTAGAAACAAACTTCTCATAAGTAACCTCATCCTACGCCACACACTGAAACGACAAATCAAACTACATCACTCTAATCCTCATAAGTAACCACACCTCTTCATCGACACCACTCCAACATATAACACACACAGAACTTCGGGACGAAGTTCCCCGTAAGGGGTAGAGACTGTAACAATTTGCATTTTCAGGATAATTACTATTCCCGGAAAATTTCACTATTCACTTTTACTATTCATTTTTCCCGAAATTTTCCCAAAATTTGATTTTTATTTTATATTCTTGGGTGATAAATCATTTCCATGGCAAATTAAATGTTTGGCATTCGTCAGATCATTTTCGTGAAAGTTATTAAGGAATTACACGTTTTAGGGTAAAACGTCATTCAGAAATTCTACGCACAACGAAACTCGACCGCGTTAAGTGATCCCGCATCAGAAAAATGTTTGACACACTCATGATTTATTTGAGAATTAATCATGACTATGAAAAACATGACCAAAATAAGCCTCGGCCGTGAAAAAAACTGGAATTTTCAGTTTTAAGCGTTTTTACTCAGCCGTAACCTTAGCCTATACCTACACCGCGTTTCTAAGACGCTTTGAGTTTTCAACTTATTAGAAAAAGTCAACATATTTTTCCCTCCTCCTTTGACCAAAAATCATTCCTGGATTTTATAAGTCATTCCTTGATTTTTAGGCTCACGGTTTGATGTCTAAAAGACATTTAATATCAACCGACACTAGACTGAGCCAGTCTAGACATTATAAGTCATTTTAAATCATTTATAACCTATTAGAAAAGTAACATTTTAATTTTCTCAATTTTACGCAATATTCGTACATTTTACGTATTACGCGTTTTAGACGCGTGTTTCCAGTTTTAGCAGGGTTTTACCACCCAAATGGAACCTACCACTCATTTTATATTTTATTATGGAACATATGGACATGTTTAACAATAGTTTCAAATTCCATAATTTTACGACACCCAGTTTTACGTTTTGAGGCTTAATCATTTACGGTTAGCATTTCCCGGAGTCAAAACTCATCCAATATCTTGGATAATACCAAGCCAAAGCCAACTCATCCTCCCTAGCCACTCCAAACCGCCAATAGGGGGGATTCACCACCCTTGTGGCTTGATCTCATGCATAGAACTCTTGGATGATTACAAGTGTTCAACTTGGTCTCCAAGTGTTGACTAGTCATGCTTTCTAACCTCCTCAAGACACTATAAAAGCCCCCCCCTCCCCTCTCATTGTACGCCACAATTACAACCCCCATCATCTCACACTTAGCTAATTCTCTTCCAATTTTATGCAAGATTCAAGAACAAATTCAAGTATAGAAACCCTAGCTTGGTATTAGGTGCTCAAAACACTTCCAAACTACATATACTTGGTGATTTCTCTTGAGTTTGAATCCACTCAAGTCACCTCAACCTTCATCATCCCTCTTTCAAGATTACAAGAGTAGAAAGATTGCATGAAGTGAAGTGGGTTGAAGCAAGTCTATCAAAGTCCTTTTCCTTACTTGTTACTTCCTTTCTTTATTTGAAAGCCAAAAGTTGTAAGCCAAAACCTAACTTGCTTTTTGTTAAATAATCATGTTCATGTTATTTACCTATTATTCTTGCTATATTATGTCTTATATGCAAGTCCATGATGTATAAAAATGAGTAAAACATGTTGTTGTAATTCATTGTTAAGATAAGTTATTAAAACAAGTAAACTAGTGACTTTCTTGGTAAGACCTGATCAAAATGGTAAAAATATGATATTGTATTATTACATATTGTAGTAGAGGACCTAACAAGGAAACCGTAGCAATTTGAACCACCTAAAACGAGTATACGAGTCAAAAGTTATGACCAATTGAAGTTACCAAAACTTTGCGGCAAAGCTGCCTAAAATGTTTCTGTTACAGAAACTTAAAACACGCAAAAAGAGGCATTTCTGGTCCGTTTCATGAAAAATTTAAAGCACGAAAGTTGTCCGGAATCACGTTTTCTTCAAAAACTCAGGAGCATGTCTCCAGAAAATCAATAACGAATGAGATATTTCCTAGTTTCTTAACAGCTATTTACATATATATAAGTCACTATATATTGGTTATGTTTTAAAAGGAACAAGAGGTCTTATGACCTATAATCAAGACCACAACCATGGCTAGAGCCAAGGTTGAGTCTCATGACCATGGAACAAGGACCAAAGGTCATGGCAAGGCCATGACTAAGTGACCATACAAGCTTACTTAGGCATAAACATGAAACAAGGAATTGGCGATAACTTGAACAAACAATTTGGATCTACTTCACTTAAAAGAACCATGAGATAATACAAAGAAAAATGGTCATACAAGACTTATGAAACTTACTCTAATAACAATCTTCATGTAAGAATAAACTTTCCTAAGTTTATTCAAATATCGGACATGTAACTTTTCGGATCGAAACTTATATCTATATATTTTATCAACTACTACAATAGTAGGGAGCCTCATGTGAGGAGTTCATTATGTAAGCCGTCGAGATAAGTTGTGGATTTACGAATTAAAGTGTCCTAGCTCCTCGAACGCTTACTAACATGACTTCTGAATTATGTCGGCCCGAACGGTAGTAAACGATATATAAAACATACATGTTTCATGAATCTTTTCTTTCAAAGACTTACAATATACATCATAAAACATCATGGACTAAATTGCAAGATATATATAGGCACATCTTCATATTTTTTACTTCAATCCTAAGTCGCAACATTCTATTATAGGTTGCTCGTAGAAACCTTCACGATCCAACCATTACCTTCACTACTTGCTATCTTACTTAAGGTGAGTTCGTAGCCCCACTTTCTATTGTTTAACTATTATACAAACCCATGGGGGGAATACATGCTATTATTTTTCTACTCGAACACAATGCTTTCTACTGTATGCTACCCGACTATGTTTTATTGTCACTAAGTAACGATTGCCATGTTCGAAGTCCCTATATCATGAACCATTAGTCACTACCTATAGTGAGCGCGAATATTGTGAATAGATCTATTGGGATTGACGGATCCCATTTGTGTTGAACAACGACGAGTTCACACAAATGCACTATATTTGAGATTTAGCGGTATAATGGCAAAAGTACCTTGATAGGGCTTCTATAATGCCAATTTTTGGTTCGATGTTAATGTTTTGGTTGCATGAGCTTAGTTAAATAAATAACGATTTTGTTTTCTAACTATAGGTGTGAGTCTATAGCTCACACTACGATTATTGTGTTCAAACGATTTAACTAAACTCTACGAATATCACTCAACCTTTGTGTTGACCTCTCAAGCATGTATTTCAGGTTCATGACGATCAAGGATGGCATGGAAGGACACGGATACTCAAGAGGGCTATAAATTTTATTATCATTCAAAGACTTAATTAATGTAATTTGTAAACATGGAACCATTTGGGACCTCATTTTGTAATCTCTGATATTTATACAATTTGAATGATAAATCTTTTAAAACAACTCAATTGGAGTTCGTTTTCTATTATTGTGACTATTGTGCCGTCGAGTAACACCCAGTTTGAATTCCGCTGCAACCATGAATTGGGGGTGTTACATATTACTAAGTAGATTCCGCATACTTAGTGGTATAACTCAAAGTATCATTCTAACACAGATCAAGGTGTTTAGATCCATCAGGTTAGTTCTCTTGAGCATTCTGTCACTTTGGAAGAGGATGCTTCCAAACAGGGGAGGAATGTAGAATAGAATGAGGAACTAGGTTTAGGGGAGGCTAATTTGGTAAAAAATGATGCTGGATTGGATGTGAATACTGGTAAGGTTTCTGGGGAGGTTACAATGAATGATGAAATGGAGGTTGAAAGTCCTCAAGATATGGACGGTTTTGTGGTTGCAGACAAGCAGGGTAATGAAGCTGTAATGAAAGAGTTGGTTTGTGTTCAAGAGAATGTGGTGGAAAAACTTAAAACTTTGGGGCCTAACCAATTAGTAAAGGCTACAGGGTTGATGGGTGAAGCTTTGAGAAGTCTGGGTGATTCTGTGGCTAAGGATATGGACACTGCTACTGCACAAAATTCTAATGCTCAGGATTCTGCTACTCATGAATACGTTGTTGATCTTGCTGCTAGTGAGAAACTCAATTCTGCTAATGCACAAGGTTCTACTGCTGGATCTAGTGATAAAGCTGTTGTTGAGGCTATAGTGTTATTAAGAAAGAAGACAACAGTTGTTCAACCTAAATCACAATCTCAACCAACAACACAACAATCAACACAACCAAGTCAATCACAATCACAAAAACCAACATCCACTATAACATATCCATTAACAAGAGTACCTGTAAAGGGAGTAGTAATCAGAGAACCTGTTGCTCCCAAGAAAAAGACAATCTCATCTGCATCACATGCTGACAAGGGTAAAGGCAAGGCAATTGCAGAACCAAAGTTGGATTCAACTGATAAAGAAGCAGAGATAGATTGGACTCAAATTCCTTTTAAGTGCTGGCCTAAGGAGAAAAAAATTGAGCATGATTCAGCTGTTGTAAGGAAAGAACAAGAGCAAGAATATATTGCTGAGCAACAATTACTGCAACAAGAAAAAGAAAAGGCTGGGAAGGAAGCTGAGGATTTGAATAGGTATGAGGAATGGGTAAATGAGAAAATAAGAATAGATGCTAACAATGAATTCTCCAAGTTAGTTAAAATTGAAGAACAAGAAGTTCCAGAATTTGATGTTGCAGCTTGGATGAAAGAATTCACAGCAAGGAAAAAGAAAGAAGCTGCTGCTATAAGAAGGAAAAAGAAAGTTGTTAGAGGACCAATTCCACTTCAACAAAGTAGAGAGCATGAGAGATACCTGAAAAACATGAAGAGTGGGAAACTAGTACAATTGAAACACAAGTCAGATCAAGAGGTGTTTAAGTTGTATCAACAAGCTAAAAATGGAAATGGATACCTTTTATCCTATGGGTTGTGCAAAACATCAAGAAAGTTTTGATAAAATGAACAAGAAGTTAGTACCTTAGAAAGTTGGTGAAGCAGAGCTTAAAGAGGTAGAGGCTATTGAAGAAGAAAAGACTTCCTCTAGTAGAGGTACAAAAAGAAAAGATATAAGGAAGAAAACCTTTGCTAGGAAAAAGCAGAATGTAGCAGTGCAGAGCAACTCTGAAGCTGAAGATGATGATGATTTGATGAGGCGAAAAATGATCCGTTTTTAGGGGGTCATTTAAGCCCGAATCCGAATTTATTTGATCAAATATTGCCCTAAATCGTTCCTTTTGTGATTTTAGGTGTTTGGAGAGTGAATTCTGGAAAAGAGGCTATTTTGGACGTTTTTGGAGCATAAAGTGAAGAAAACGACAAAGTACCAAAAATCCAAGCTGGAAATACAAGGTGACGGCGTCAAGGGTTTGCTCTTGACGGCGTCAGACATGAAGAATAATTTACCGTAGCTGGTGACGGCGTCAGATGAAGAGGTGACGGCGTCAAAGTGGCCAAGATTAATTCACCGAAGGTGGTGACGGCGTCACATAGGCCGTCACGATTGGATCTAGGGCATCCGAGGAAGTGTATGGCGGCGAGTTGACGGCGTCAGATTTTACTCTTGACGCCGTCAGGACAATTTTCCTATATATAGTTTTCTAGTTTTTTCATAAAAAGAGAGGAGAAGTTTTGGTGAAACCCTAAAGACGATTTTGGTGCCTCTTTTACAGGTTTTTCAAGGGTTCCAAACCCTTGGGACCTTGCATTGTAATTGAGATAAGTATACTCTTAATTCAATCAATATGTCTATGTGTTGGTTGTTTATCTTTTGTTCTTATCTTAATTCTACTATGCTAGGCTAGATCTCTCTTGTGTTTGCTTAGATCTAATGAAACCTAGATGTTGATTATGTGTTGATTACTTGTCTATTCTTGTTTTGAATGAATGATTTTATATGTTAGGCTTAAGAAAACTGGCAGATCTCCAAATGGTAACATGCTTGAACGTCTTAAGAAACATGAACCGAGGCGTACTAGGTCTTTATTGGTTGTATTTAATGCATGAGCCACTGTTTACAATCCCTATAGTTGTGCTGGGTCATGGTGTAGGAGGAGATAAGAGCTCATAGAGTTGGGGAGTTATGTATGCCACTCCACGAATGGTATTAAGGAATACAAACCGTCATTCATACAAGTGTAACAAGTAATTAACATGTAAAAGATATCTAGGGAGTAATGAAGTCTAAGTAAACACAATTTCTCCAATTACTGCTCACAACCTTAGTTTAATATTAGTTTAATTTCGTTTTCATTAGTTTAATTAGTTATATAGTAGTTTTTGGGTTAGTTGAATAACAACTAATTCCGCCCACTCTTTCAAAACCCGAGAATTTAATTGCTTTCATAAAATTATAAAAACACAAAAATAATCATCTTTCACCTCTAGAACTATTAATTAGGATTTCTAATCCTAGCGACACTATTCCTAAGCTGAACGATCAATCCCCCGGTACTTGTCACTATACTATACTACAACGATCAGGTACACTGCCTGGTGGGGGTTGTAAGCCTCGCGAGATCCCTCGAGAGGTAAAGCAAGGTGCGATTCCCACGCATCAAGTTTTTGGCGCCGCAGCCTGGGGAATAGTTATTGTCTAGGTTAGGATTTCTTTTTATTAGGTCTACTTGCTAGATTTCTTTCTAGTAAGATTTTTATTTTTATTTTTTAGGTCTTCTTTAGTCTATCTTATTTCTTCGTGCTTTTGTTCATAACTCTTTACCATCCGACATCATGGAAGGTGGTAACATCTTTGAACCCATCATCCCACCACAACAAAACCCACCATTAGAACCCCTTAGGCCCCGAACCTTAGGAGAGTATTCCCGACCTAGCCACCAAGGCTACCGAAACACCATTGAGCTCACCGGAGCCAATGTGACCCCCTTGCGATCCGACACCATCCGGTTGGTGCAAAGCGGATGTGCATTCCATGGACTTCGTTCCGAAGATCCAAACCAACACCTTAAGGACTTCCTCAAAATCGTAGATTCCATAGACCTAGGTGTTGAAACTAGAGAGACTACCCGTTTACGCCTATTCCAATTCTCTCTACGGGATCAAGCTAGTCAATGGCTTGAGCGTTTACCCGCGGGATCCATCACCACATGGGATGATCTCACCACTCGTTTCCTTGCTCAATTTTTCCCACCGGGGAGAACTACTAAACTTAGGAATGACATCTTGATGTTTCAACAACGTCAAAATGAATCTCTTTATGAAGCATGGACTCGTTTCAAGGACTTACTCCAAAAAGTCCCTCATCATGGCATAGATTTGTGGCTCCAAGTCCAAATTTTTTATGACCATATCGATATCCCCACGAGGCGAACCATTGACCAATCGGCCGGTGGTAAGCTACGTGATCTTAGTGCGGAACAATCATGGGAACTCATAGAAGATCTTGCTCTCTATGACAACGAAAGTTGGAATGATCCCCGTGATTTGAACAAAACGGTCAAGGCAATATCTTTGCCTTCGAATAATTCAAGCACTCCCGACCGTAGGATCATGGAACTTGAGGACCAAGTCAAGTTTCTCATGAAATCTTACGAAGCTCCGAAGCATTCAAGCGAAGTGAACAAAATCACTTCTTCATGCGAATTATGTAGTGGTCCCCATGACACTCGTGATTGTATGGAACTCCCCGGAACAGCTTTTGCGGACTACGCATCCACGCGTACCGACGAAGCGGGAGATAAGTGGTACACTTTCAAGCCCGAGCCGAACACATACGGTGATTCATATAACCCCTCATGGAAAAATCACCCAAACCTTAGGTGGAAACAAAATCAACCCAATTCATCCAACCCACCTAATCGTTACCAATCAAACGGTCCACCATCCAACCGTACCTTCAACAACAATCCTTCTAACAACTATGGTAGTACCAACAATCTTGAAGGATTGATGTCAAAGTTCATGGCATCTCAAGAAGCCCGCATAACTAAGTTTGAAGCCGATTTCAAACAAAATCAAAGCGAGATGACCAATAGAATTGATGCATTGTTGAAAGTTCTCAATGACCGAGAAATGGGAGCACTCCCAAGCGACACCATCAAGAATCCGAAACTAAACGTTAATGCCATATCTTCAGTTTCGTCACCCACTTCGTGTCCACAATATTACTCGGTTAAATCAACGAGCACGTGTTTCAAACAACACCAAGTTCCCCAAAAGGACCAATCAACTAAAACACCCACCATAGAGCCGGTTAAAAGCATAGTTGAAACACCTCTTACGCAAGACCTTGACGATGAATTCAAAGAACTTCACCTTGAACGCCCCGTCATTGATGTCTTAGCGCGTGCTCCTTACTATAGTGCCCTCCTAGAAAAATATGAGAAGTATAAGCTAGGTAAAAATGGGACCGCCTTCGTTCAAAACAAGTTGCCTAAAAAGCTTGATGATCCGGGTATATTTGTTTTGCCTTGTAAGATAGGAAGATCCGAAGCTTTCGACACACTAGCCGATTTAGGGTCAAGCCTCAACTTGATTCCCTTATCCTTATTCACCGCTCTTAAGCTAGGAAAGTTAGAGGAAACGGAGGTATTGATAGGGCTAGCGGATGGAAGTATTGCCCACCCTGTTGGAATGATTAAGGATGTAGTTGTTCAAGTAGGAAGGTTAACTATATTAGCGGATTTTCACGTTCTAGACATGGTTAGTGACACTACATGCCCATTATTGGTAGGAAGAGGATTTTTAGCAACCGCTAGTGCCATGATAGATTGCAAGGAATCCAAGATAGCGGTAGGAGAAGGCGATACTTGGTCGGTGTATGATGTTAAGAAGCATAGTTATGATTGTGATGATGAACCCACACCGCATTGGGTAGAGATGAATAGGAGACCATCTAGATATGGACCTTGGATAGAAAGGAACTTCATAGGACCTCAATGCCCATTTTATCTAGAAAAGGATTTCGTTGAGAAGACACATTCGGTAGAACAACTCATAGCTAGGGATGAGGAGCTAGATCCCTTTGAGGACCCCTTAGTCTTTAGAAAGATGATTGAGTTTTTGAGTGTAATGCCTATTAATATAGAGTTGAATAAATGGAAAAGAGATGGAGATAAGTATAAATGGAGGTGGGACAAGCCACCTAAAGAAGGTAACGGGTCATGGCATATTAGAATGACCTTGTATGATCCGGATGGAGAAAAGTTTGAAAGGTCATACCACACTAAGGGAACCAATAGAAAGTTGAAACCTAAGTTCGATCCCAAAGATGTCCTCAATGAGGAACTCACCCGAATCACGTAGTAACCCACGACTTTGAGTCTAGCTACAAGACTCGTAAATAAAGAAAAGCGCTTCTTGGGAGGCAACCCATGTTTTGTGTGATTTTAATTGTTTGATTGTTATTTGCTTCCGTATGCATGTTTTATTTTTATTGTTGGTTGATCATGTTTCTCAATTAAAATGTGAAATACTTTATTATGTTGTTTAGACTAGTCTTAACTTCAACCTAAAGGTATTTTTGCAAAAGATAAGTGTAAGGGGAAACCCCAAATATGTTTTTAAGAAACAAACCGATCATGATCATCCACAATATTTAATGAACATGTATATTCGTATTTGTTAGAGTCAAATGCTTGTATTGAGTCATAATGAAGTTTTGCAGGATTTTCCAGGAAGTAGGACAAAGTTTTTCCAGAAATTTTCCGGAAACTTAACATAAAGATTTCTGCAGGTCCATTCTGACGGCGTCAGGCAATTGCTCTTGACGGCGTCAGGAGTTAAAAATCTGGAAATTTTACCGGTTTTGTTTTTCTAACGGAGTCTTATGGTTTTTGTGAATTATTAAGTTTTATAATCTCCAGGAAATCTGCAAACTTCATTCCACAAGCATTATATCTTATTTTGTTTTCTAGGATTTAGTAACTTATATAGGATGCCGCCGATTTTACGCGAGGTTGCCTTGTCTACTTTTGTCAGGATTTACAGGTTATTTGTGACAAGAAGATGATTTATATTCTGGAAGGGAAGCTTTGATTGTTCGTTTTCTTGGAAGAAGATTTAACCTGGCCAACTAAAATCCACACCGAGCGAATCAGGGGAGTATTTGATTTCATTCTCTTTACTTTTTAACTTTTACATTCTTTACTTGAACATTGGGGACAATGTTCATCTTAAGTGTAAGGGGAGGGTAAAAAGATGATACCTTACATATGCACTTTCGCTTGAGTTTGTTTTGTTTGATAGTAGATGAGTAATAAAACTATGAGAAATACTTGTTAGTGTAATTTTAGCGCCAAATTTAAAATTTTTTACAACATTTAGGAGTGAAACTTTAGCCATAGCAAGCGTCTCATGGATAGGAGATTGTATGACTAGCACATAACCGCATATTCAGAAAAATTTTCCACCAAAAAATGTGAGGTTCGCCTTTAGATTTGATAGGAAAAGCATTCATTATTAGTGCTTATGAGTGTACCGGTAGCATTTAGATTCTAGAACTTGCGTTAGTGATGCATCCCGAGACCGCTAGTGAGACTACATTCGTGTAGTAGGATTTATTACATGATAAGAGGCATTAGGATCACCCTTGTGTTAAACCCGTATTATAATTACTTGACCATTTAAGTCATATTACTTGGCTAGTTAAGTCAACTAATTTTTCCCACACCCTTTGCATTGTACTCATTTTTAGTACACGATACCCCTAGTACACCCCTCCGAGCCTATCTTTTCGTTTCTAACTTTAAGCATTTTACTTAAAGGAAGAATTTGTTACACCCCACTTAAATGTACACCCAAATCGCCTTAGCCTTCCGTGTATGCGCTCATTTTTAGTGCATTATTGTTATTTGTTAAACCCTAAGTTAACTTTCTAATTGATTACATGGTTGCTAAGTCGAGTCATATCCTTGTACATATTGTTTTGGGACGATTGGGACTCATGGGTAAGTACTTATTTTATGGAATAATGGGGAAGAACATAATATATTACCCCCATATGTACGTTAATCTTAAAAGTGCTCCAAGTGTTTTGATTTTCTTAATTCGAGTCATTAGAATAGTTAAATGTAAAGTATGTAAAGATTCAAGTGTAAGGGGAATTCTCAACCCCTATGATGTATTATTTTGGATGGTAGGGTAAGAGTGTATGCAAAAAAAAAAAATAAATAAATAAAATAAAATAAAATAAAAAAAAAATTCGAAAAAGAAAAAGATAAAAAAAAAAAAAAAAAAAAAAAAAAAAAATCAAGAAAAAGAAAAAAAAAATAGAAAAGAAGAAGAGAAAAAAAAACATACGGACTACCATCCCGTTTTCATTTTATGTTCATTTTATGTTTTTGTTATTTTTCATTTATTAGCTTAAGTCGAGTCTAGTCTTGGCTTAGCAACGCCATCTTGTACATGTAATTTACTAAGATTGTTAACTCGCCACCAGTAAAATTCCCTTTATCCAACAAAACCGTGTAATTCATATCACTACACCTAACGTTATAACCCTTTAAAAAGACCTCTTTGATAGTTTATCCTAGGTGCTTACGCCATGTGGTGGAGGTTTGATCCTTTCCCAAGCCTATGGTAATCTATTTTGCTATGACAGGTAGTGAGAGATATCTTCCATTTCCATAATGTTATATTACTTTATTACACCCGAGAGATGTGAGTATCTAAACACTATTTGTGAGGTGCTTGTGTATGACCTCCGTGCTTGTCTATTGGTCTTTAGTGGAACGATTATTTGTTGTAATTACTTTTATATTAGTGTTAAATGACCCCTAACTTGTCTTTTGAGTAGAATAAAAGCTCATTTGCTTGAGGACAAGCAAATCTCAAGTGTAAGGGTATATGATGAGGCGAAAAATGATCCGTTTTTAGGGGGTCATTTAAGCCCGAATCCGAATTTATTTGATCAAATATTGCCCTAAATCGTTCCTTTTGTGATTTTAGGTGTTTGGAGAGTGAATTCTGGAAAAGAGGCTATTTTGGACGTTTTTGGAGCATAAAGTGAAGAAAACGACAAAGTACCAAAAATCCAAGCTGGAAATACAAGGTGACGGCGTCAAGGGTTTGCTCTTGACGGCGTCAGACATGAAGAATAATTTACCGTAGCTGGTGACGGCGTCAGATGAAGAGGTGACGGCGTTAAAGTGGCCAAGATTAATTTACCGAAGGTGGTGACGGCGTCACATAGGCCGTCACGATTGGATCTAGGGCTTCCGAGGAAGTGTATGGCGGCGAGTTGACGGCGTCAGATTTTACTCTTGACGCCGTCAGGACAATTTTCCTATATATAGTTTTCTAGTTTTTTCATAAAAAGAGAGGAGAAGTTTTGGTGAAACCCTAAAGATGATTTTGGTGCCTCTTTTACAGGTTTTTCAAGGGTTCCAAACCCTTGGGACCTTGCATTGTAATTGAGATAAGTATACTCTTAATTCAATCAATATGTCTATGTGTTGGTTGTTTATCTTTTGTTCTTATCTTAATTCTACTATGCTAGGCTAGATCTCTCTTGTGTTTGCTTAGATCTAATGAAACCTAGATGTTGATTATGTGTTGATTACTTGTCTATTCTTGTTTTGAATGAATGATTTTATATGTTAGGCTTAAGAAAACTGGCAGATCTCCAAATGGTAACATGCTTGAACGTCTTAAGAAACATGAACCGAGGCGTACTAGGTCTTTATTGATTGTATTTAATGCATGAGCCACTGTTTACAATCCCTATAGTTGTGCTGGGTCATGGTGTAGGAGGAGATAAGAGCTCATAGAGTTGGGGAGTTATGTATGCCACTCCACGAATGGTATTAAGGAATACAACCCGTCATTCATACAAGTGTAACAAGTAATTAACATGTAAAAGATATCTAGGGAGTAATGAAGTCTAAGTAAACACAATTTCTCCAATTACTGCTCACAACCTTAGTTTAATATTAGTTTAATTTCGTTTTCATTAGTTTAATTAGTTATATAGTAGTTTTTGGGTTAGTTGAATAACAACTAATTCCGCCCACTCTTTCAAAACCCGAGATTTTAATTGCTTTCATAAAATTATAAAAACACAAAAATAATCATCTTTCACCTCTAGAACTATTAATTAGGTTTTCTAATCCTAGCGACACTATTCCTAAGCTGAACGATCAATCCCCCGGTACTTGTCACTATACTATACTACAACGATCAGGTACACTGCCTGGTGGGGGTTGTAAGCCTCGCGAGATCCCTCGAGAGGTAAAGCAAGGTGCGATTCCCACGCATCATGATTATATGGATGATCTTGAATATATTCCTCCTGAGCATTTAAAACGACAAATGTAGGTTCTAACTATGGTTGCTAAGAGGGATGAACCTGAGGTAGTTGATGCTGAACCAGTGGGAATCAGGTATCCAATCATTCAAGTAACTACAAGACATCTATTGACTGTTGGAACATTTCATGATGTCAAAAGGTCTGATGGAAAGACATCTAGATTTCTTAGATTTCAACAGATGTTGTATTGTTTTGACAAAGAGGATATTTGTACTCTATGGAGGTTGTTCAAAGAAAAGTATGGTGCTACAAAATTTAATGTGGAGACTTATAATGATCAACAAGCTATGGCTGACTACATTATCTGGAGAGCTTTGAAACTTATGTTTGATCCTTCTTTAGAAGACTCATATTGGACAGAGATCAGAAGGTGCAAAGTCAAAAGATGGATGCTCTTTCAAAGTTTTGGAGTGCATGTTTTAGACATAGGGCCACATGCTTTATACATGTTGATTGAAAAGGATTATCCATTGGAATCTTGCTTGGATATTGTTTATCAGATGGTGAATGGTGTTAACCAGATTAAGCTACAAAAGGTCTATGATACTGATGATAAAGCTTTTGACTTATTATTAAAATACAAGAAGATTCTTAGTCAACAGTTATCTAAGAAGAAGTAGTGTTTGGAAGCATCCTCCTGATGTTTAATCAAGCTTTGAAGAAACTTAATTATTTAGAAGTAAATATTAAGTTTAGGGGAGGATTGTTGGGTTTTGAGGTTCTACTGCTCAGAATTTAACTAAGTGTCAAACTGCTGCTGATGAGAATCTGTTGCTAGTATTGTCAAACTGCTGCTAAGTGAATCTGCTGCTGAAGAGTCTACGGCTTAAGAGATAAACTTGTATACACGGTTGGATAATTATGGAATAGATAGCGTGTATATCTTATATGATTAGGAAGATATTATCTTGTGTACAAAGTTATTGTAAACCTAATAGGACTCCTTGGTCTATAAATGGAGGTACCTAGGGTTAGAATATGTACGCATTACTTTATTCTCGTATTCACTTCAAGGTGGTAAAACCCTAGCATTGTTGAGTGCTTGTATAATTAATATATTGAAGTGGTGAAAGTGTTTAAAACTGTTCTTCTTAAGTTAAGCATTAATATTCCTCGTTATAGCTTAAGTGTTAATTCAAGTCAACTTCTATAAGATCATTTGCTCAACTAGGATCAACAAAGTAACAATAAGAGTAAATGATAATGAAAAACGATTTTATTAAAATGAAAATGAGATTACAATTTGAAAGCTGAATAAAACTAAATACATTTGAGAGAAAAATCCTACAGCATAACTCTACTATTATCTACTACTAAAATCAGCTCAATTGATCCTCTATTTATAGGCTGAAAAGAGAGGAGGTAAGGGTGCAAAAGCCACGCTGGCAATTCGTGTGATTGTGCTTCTTTTGCTCTGATTAACACCCTTGGATCATCTATTAATCATTCCCATTCAATTTACACCCTTAGATCATCTGTTATGACGTGTATTGCCCAATGAGAAGCTTCAACCTATCATACCTTGTGCTTTCTTATGCTCTGACATGATCTGACACCCTCTGACATCTTCTAGAAGCTTTTTAATTTGACCCTTATACCCTTAATCTCTATAATTGTACGGAGTAGAAACTTTAGGGTAAAATGGGTAATTGGGGGCGGGAATTGGGTAAATAGTTTTTTATTGGTTTGACTATTTGACCATTGACCGTGGGTTTTAATGGTTTGACCAAAGGGGTGGACGGGTTGTGGATTGGGCTTTTGTGTTTGGATTTGGACTCTTGCTTTGGTTTTATGAATTTGGACTAGGATTAAGTTTGTTGTGTTTTATTTTTGGATTTGGATTATACGATAAAATTGAATCCGGTTTAAGGGTTTAGTGAATCCAAGGGACCAAAAGTGTAAACTCTGCAAATTTGAGGACCAAAGCTGCCAATCATCAATAACTTAATCCAAGGGCTTATAATGGCATTTTTGAATTGTTGAGGGGCCATTGTTGTCAAATCTCAAAAATATCTTCAAAGGACCAAATTTGACATCTTGTTGAAACTTGAAGGACTAAAATTGTCATTTTCTTCAAACTTTACCCAAGGGTCATTTTTGTCATCCTTTGAATCTTCAAGGACTTTCTTTGACATTTTGAGCTTTATTCCTTCCCTGGCTTTGGCTTTTGACACTTTTCCATTCTCGTGCTTGGTTTTGTTGTTTTCTCATTGTTTTTCATCATTTTCTTAAATATTCGTTCCTGCACACTCACAAACACAAAAACATACATTCTTTGGCAATTTTGGTTACTTCTTGGTCTTTTAAGTCTTATTTTGGATAAGAAAAGGTGAGTGAATAAGCACTCACCATACAACACTTCAATTAAAACAATGACGTGACAATTCGACTAATAAATATGAGATAACTAAGGAGTAAAGAAATCTAAGTAAACACCTTTTCCTATCATAAGAGTTACCACTTTATTTTTCTTGTTTATTGGTTTAAGTATTTAGTTTAGTTTTAGTTAATTAGTAGCTAAAACGCCTACTCTTCAAACCCCAAGATTTTTATTAGCTTTCTAAAAAGTACAAAAATACAAAAAAAATTATCCCTCGCCTTTATACCTATCTCGACATACACTTCGGTCTTCACATACACTATTCCTCTAGAGAACGATCAATCCCCCATGTCTTGCCTATACTATACTACAACGGTTAGGTACACTGCATATGAGGATTGTAAAACTTTTTATATGTCTTACAATTTGCCCATCATATACACACAAGCAACTTCATTCTTATATCATTTTTTTTGCTATCTTTGCAAATATCAACACCAAATGCATGCCAACTGATGATGATTTGATCATTATTTCAGATGATGATACAAACACTGATGATTATGATACATTTTTAGTCACTAATGATGATACAGGCACTGATGAAGATGTGATCTTTTTGGGTAATGTGAATTTTACAGTGAGTGATGATGATACAGACACTAGGGTGAAGGGTGGTTGGGTGCTTCCTAAACCGACTGCTTCCACTTCAAGGGTAAGCAAGGTAAAAGGAAGAGGATAGTTGAGAAGGTTGTCAACAGTCGAAAAGGTTCCAAATAAAAGGAAAATGACAGCTGAAAACGTTGCTGACAAGGGTAAGCAAGGTAGAAGAAGGAACATTGCAATGATAGGTTGCATACTTGGTATTGGAGCTCTAATACCAAGAGTTGAAGAAATTGTTAATAAACCTGAAAGTGAGGTTAAATTGACAAATTGCATACTTGGTTTAAGAGCTCATAGAGAAAATGTGGAATGTTATAGTAGCAAAAGGAGGAAGTACTAACTAGTTAGTTGATGTGAATTTTTGGATACTATATTAATGGTAGTCGTGGCATCTATACACGCTAAAAAAAATGTTTGTACTTATCTTTTATGTGTTTTGGTTGTAAGTTGAATATGCGTTTAAGATTGGATTTGCCAAGTAAGTTGTATGGTAAGTGCGTTGCTATGAACTATATAAGTATGTATTTTGGTTTGTGTATAAAAAAATGTTATTGTCTGTATTTACTATTTAGGTGACTTGTAAAAGTCAAAGACTACTAAAATGTGACTATGGGTCTAGTTGGGATAGTATTTTAGTGTATTCCGATATGTATCTGGTTTGATATGAGTTACATCCATATGGTAGTTTCTTGCTATGAGATAAATGATTTGTTGGGATTAGAAATTGCAGACAATATAAGTAGGTTGTGGATGAATTTTAATTAACTCTTTTATTTCATATTAAAAGGAAGTCAGATGCAATTCCTTTTTTATGCTCTATAATGCAGAAGAACAGGTAATTGGTGCTTAGTTGGTTCTTCAATATGACATCATGGATAGTATATCATGTTAATGCAAATCTCACGTAAAAACGTTATTTATTTTTTACGGTCTCTCAAAGTTTTGATAATGACGATTATATATTTATACGACGTAAAATTTTATGTAATCAATGTCATTAGTTGTAAGTTTACATTTCGACGTAAATCACTTCAGGTATTAATATTGTAACTATAACGTCCGTCGAATGATCAAAAAGCCCAATCAAATAAATATTTTTAAAACACACTTAAAACATTTTAAAACTCATTTAAAACAAATGTTTTATACATAATACAGTTAATTAAAATAAATAGACATTTTAATTAGACAATTAATTAAATAAAAACTAAATTTAATTAATAACTTTGTCACCAAGTAATTCTAGAAGCTTAGGAATTTTTAATAAATTTAGTGACAAACTACTGAAAATTTCACTGGACAAATTAGTGTCACAATACGCTCCGCGGATCTGTATTTTACATAAACGGATTCGTATTTTACGAATCCGCCGGATGCCATATTTTGGACAGAATGCCCCTTATAAATAGAAACTTAAGTTTTCATTTATACTGAAGGATTTCAAGTAATTTTCTGTAAATTACACACATCATACTCACTGTCTAGTATTCATTCATAGTGATCCAAGGAATTCCACTATGATCTCAAATGAAGAACATAAGAAGTTATTCAAGCTTCCAAGTGTTGTAGTAGTTTGTGTGTCATCATATACATAATTGTGTAACTTTATATATCATTATTGTGTCATTTTATCCACCACCATCTACCAACGTGGGTAGTCATCATCATACATCATCTTAGTGAGTTTGGTTAACATTTTAGGCTTTAAAATACGTTGAGTGATAAGGTTGGTCTTGATTTAGGAAATACACGATATCTAACTTAGAATAAAGAAGTGCAACGACGTTGTAAGGTTTTCTCTGTCGAAAGGTAGCTTGTTGATATAATGCTTGTGAACTCGAGTTGGGTACTCGGGGAGTGGAGTATGCAACGACCACCACTTTTGAAAGCAAGGGTTTTATTTATTGAAAAATAGATTCGAAACTTATGTGAAATCAAAAGATCTTGATCTTTAGCATGTTATTACAATTGGTGATTTTCAACCTATTCAAAAGAACCCGACTACTAAAAAAAAGAGATAGTCTCTTATGAGAATCAAACCGATGAACTTAAAAAGAAGCTTGTTAAAAATAACGAAGCTAAAATGGTTCTTTACAATGCCTTGCCTAAGAAAGAGTATGAAAGAATTTTTATGCGTGAAACGGCAAAAGAAATTTGAAAATCTTTGTTAATCACTCACCAAGGTAATAATGAAGTCAAAGATAACAAGATCGACTTACTTGTTCAAAAATATGAGAAATTATCGATTGCCAAGGATGAATCTATTGATACTGGATTTGCTAGGTTTAATACTATAAGTATTTTGAATGCTCTCGATGAAATTATTTCTAGCAAAAATTATGTTCGAAAGCTTAGTATCTTCGGTTTCATCTTATAGGCGGACTTGCATCACTCTAATAGTATTCCTTGCTTGCAATATTCACCCAGGCCCACAAGCACAAATCCTCGGCGCATTTCTTAGGGCACTTCATCCAAAGTTTAGACCAAAGGTCGCCGCAATTGAAAAATCACAGGATTTTTCATCACTTGCACTTGATGAACTCATTGGTAAACTAAAAGTGTACGGAGTGATCATGGAAAAGGATTCAGAAATTTTCAAAGGTAAAAGAGAGAAGGTTAAGTCTCTTGCCCTGAAGGAAAGGAAAGCGTCAAGTGATGAAGAAACATCCTTGTTATGCAGTGATGATGAGGAGTATGCTATGACCGTGAGGGACTTTAAAAAGTTATTCAAAAGGAGAGGTAGATTTGTTAGACAGCCTTGAGATGAGAAGAAGTCAATCCTGAAAATACGTGATGATAAGAAAGGTAAAAATGGTCGAAAATGTTATAGATGTGGAGACCCGAATCATCTCATTGATGATTGTCAGAAATTACCAAGAAACAAGGACCAGAAGGCATTTTCCGGAGGTTCACGGAGTGATAGTGGTGAAAATGATGATGAGAAAGCCAAGGAGGAAACGGTTCTCATGTCTCAAGCATCCAATGAGGTATGTTCCGATTTATCTTATTATAATGATAAGGCATCCTCTATGGATGATGATACTATGCAAAATGAATATAATAGAGTGTACGAAATTAGTCTAAAAATATTAACTAAAAACAACGACATGAAAGTGATTAAAAATCAGATAGAAATGAAATAAATGATCTAAAATAAAATATAAATAAAAGATTAGAGAGAAACAAGGCCGTTGAATGTGATTCATGTCAAGTTTGACGTTTGAGAACCTAAAATTAAAAGAGACGCAAGTTACACTCGTAAAAGACATGTCTAAGTTCTTAAAATTTGAAAAGAGTACACATACGCTTAAAGATATACTAAATGTAGGAAATAATCCTAATGATAAAGTAGGTCTAGGTTTTAACGTAAGTGAAACATCAACAAGTGGAACCAAAAACATAAAATTCGTAAAATCCGGATCTACACTTTTGACACCCCGTGTTACCCACAAATATAACGGACGGATCGATATTATATGGATCCGCAGATCCACCAGAATACAAAATTCAGGCATAATTGCTTGATGAACGTAGTAAAGCCCTTAAACCCAAATATGGGATTTACTAAGACTTAACTAGTCCAAATGTGAACAAAGAAAGTGATGGAAAAAAGTATAACACTTCATCTAGAACGAATTTTGTTGTAGTTAGTAAGAAAATGTCAACAAACAAGAACAAAACAACACAACCGCTAAAACCTTCATTAAGAACTGGGTTAGGTTATGTTAAGAGCGAGTCTAGATCAAAAACACCTCCACCTAAGTGAATCATTAATTGTCAACCAAGATCTAAAACACCTCAACCTAGGAGAAGACAAAATGTTCCAACTTACAAAATTTCTATCCTATGTCTTGGAACAATAATCAACAACAAAACTTCATGCCTTGGGGAATTTGTCCACCTCTTTCTTACATGCAACAAACACCCCAAGTGGCTAGAATGTTTGACGCTAACGCTTATGGACCCATGAGAGAATGGGTACTAAATGTTTGAGTTGTTGTATTATTTAAAAAGGTATGCTTAATAGTCAATTTGGATCCAAATGAATGGGTAAAAGATAGTGGATGCTGAAACATACGACGGGAAAAAGAGTCTTTTCTCGACATACAAAGCATACAATGGATGTAATGTTACTTTTGCTACCAACCTAAAAGGAAAAATCATTGACAAAAGTACGGTTTCTAATGACTTACTCACTATTAATGATGTGGTACATGTTGATAATTTAGCTTTTTATTTGCTTAGCATATGACAAGTATGTGATAGTAAGTGTAAGGTTATATTCTCAGAGCATGATCGCTGTAACAACTCTTAATTTTCCCAAACTTATTTTATTAGCTAAAATATTTATTTTTGTTTTCCCTTAGCCTTTAAACTTTCCCGAACCTATTTGAGCTTAAAAATATCTTGTAGAACGTGAAGGTTATTCACTAATCGAGCCGACATAACCTAAAATACTCAAAACAATTTGACTTACTAATTAAATTAAACTCAAGGAAACTATACGTGTGAATACTCATTTTTATCAGAAAAATCGTTCTGGATGCAATGGCGAAAATACTGTAAAGTAAAATGAATCTTTACTACCTTAAATGGGGACCACATTGCTTTATTACAAAAGATTACAAAAATTTCAGAAACACCCCCTCGCGCCAAATTTACACTGCCGCCCCTTGTTTCCCTTTTGGCAGTTTTAACCCCTCATAGGGTAAAAGCGAGTAGTGCTCATTTGCTACTTCTCCCTCACCGGAATCCACCAATCTAGCGCCATCATTTTCTCCGGCCAAATTTCCCACTACCCACTTTTATTAACCAAACACTTAGATTGAGCCAAGGGAAACGTTTCAGGAGCATTTGAGACCGAAGGGAGTACATTTGCTTGGGTTTTAAAGACCACTGCCGCTCACCACCACTCACCGCCACTCCTTTTCTCTCTTCTCTTTCATTTTTGGCAAGGTTACCACCACCATTTCATTTCTATTTGTTTCTTTTTAATTAAAACTAATCAAATTTAACAAAATCCAAATGATTTTGATATAAAAATAACAAAACTAACGATTTCTAACACAAACTCGTGTGGATCTACGTTTTTGAAACTAAACTCGTTCGACTCACCACTTAGTCAACTCGACTCGTCCGAGTCAACTCATGAGTTGAGTTGGCTCGTGTATATTCTTATTATTTCATGTTTATAATTGTTGTTTCTATCGAGTTTGATGTTGTTTGCTTACTGTTAGTTATTTATTTTAATAGCCGAATGGTTTTTGTTTTGATTAATGGTGAGCCGTGACTCGAGGGAGTCATTTCCTTGATGTTGATTGTTATTCGAGTCCTTGTTATTGTGTCGTGATGATGTTGTGTTATTTGGTCGAGTCGTTGGTGTGTTGGCATTATTATTTTGCCACTGTGGTGGTTTTGTGGTTTTGTATAGACTTCTTGTGAATTATTGTTGATATTGAAAATGACACACCCAGAGTGTGCTCGTGGTGTGTACCATGACACATAACGTATCGTTGCGACTTTGGGTTGGATATTGATTTCTCTCGGTTTAACCTAGGTTGCTATCAAGGTCGAGAGACCTTGTTGTGCTCACTGTTGTGTGGTAACAATGTTAACAAGACACACCCCAAAAGTGTGTGCTGGTTGTCGTCAAAACGACTAGGTTTAGTCTCAAATCAAGCCACACTAGTCACACTATGTGTTAAAATTTCATATTTTCGTCAAAACTAAACTGATGACATCAAAAAATCCTGATATTTTAGTGTCAATTTCTTACTAATATGCTTATTATTTGTATCGTTTTATATGGATATATACTGTTGGAAATTATATTAACAGTTACCACGGCTAGCATGGAGATTACAACTGCTGAATAATGCACTAGCAGTGGAAACTCATTACCACTGCTAATACATATTATTACCACTGCTATTGGGATAACTGTTAGGAAACTTGTATAGATAAATATAGAATATATTTTGTGTATATCTTAATCTATTATCATTATACGTATCTTGTAGAAGAGGACTCCTTGTGCTATAAAAGGAGGTCCTATGTTTAGGTTTGATATACGTTTTTCTTAGAGCTTCAAGGTTGTAACCCTAGTGATACAAAGATCACTCGTATTATTGTTCTTAATAATATTGGAGCTAACAGTTTGTTTCACTCATTATTCTCATTCATATACAACTGTTTTATTCACATACAAAACTTCTAAGTATTACTAAGTAGATTCCGCATACTTAGTGGTATAATTCAAAGTATCATTCTAACACAAATCAAGGTGTTTAGATCCGTCAAGTGGTATCAGAGCCAGGCTTTGATACTTTGATTTAGAAGATCCGAAGTTCACTCACAAGATTCAATGGAGACAGAGACCAGTCAGTCCAACATTTCTACTAAGCTTCCTAAGCTTAAGTTGAATGACTATGAGATGTGGAGACTAATGATCGAACAATTCTTTATGGTGCAAGACTATGCACTTTGGGAGATCATTATGTGTGGTGATTCTTTTAAACCTGGTACTACCTCAGAAACTATTGATGGCAAGGTAGTATAAAAGATTAACACTGGACCAGTCACAACTGATGAAAGACTTCAGAAGAAGAATGATCTGAAGGCCAGAGGTTTGTTGTTGCTGACCCTTCCTAGGGATCAAGTTTTAGCCTTCAGCAAGTACAAGACTGCAAAGACCTTATTTGAGGAGATCTGCAATGTTTTTGGTGGTAATGATTCCACCAAGAAGACACAGAAGACCTTGTTGAAACAAACTTATGAAAATTTTAGTTCAACAAGTAATGAATCCATTGACAGCATCTTCACAAGGCTTCAAAAGATTGTTACTCAACTCGCTGTGTTTGGAATTGAGGTGGAAAGGGAAGACCTCAATTTAAAGTTTTTAAGAAGTCTACCTTCTGAGTTTGGTACTAATGTTGCAGTATGGGAAGACAAGCCAGAACTGGAGAGAATATGAAGCTTAATGATTTGTACAATCACTTTAAAGTTATTGAACAGAGGTTGAAGAAGGCTGCCAAGCTAAGTTCAGGATCAAAGAACTTAGCACTTATATCATCATACGTTGATGATAGCTCAGATGAAGAGAGTGATAGTGATGATGATGTTGCTAAAATTGCTGTTTCCACTGGCAGTGGAGGAGTTACCACTGCTAGTTCAAAAAGGCAGGTTGCTGGTCTTGGAGATTCTACTTTTAATGCCTTTCTTTCAAGTCAATCCAATGGTTCAATTCTGACACATGAAGACTTGGATCAAATTGATGAAGATGACATGGATATTAAATGGCAAGTTGCATTGCTAAGTTAAAGGCAAAGAAGTTTTGGAAGAAGACTGGTAGGAATATCATCATTAATGGCAACGAAATTGTAGGTTTTGATAAGAAGAAGGTGGAGTGCTACAACTGTCACAAGATGGGGCACTTTGCCACGGAATACAGGAAACCAAAGAAACCTGATAATAGGTCAACTCGGTAAAAGCAGGACAAGAAGAAAGATCCCACAGTTGAAGAATCAAAGGTGCTTTTGGCCATTGATGGAGTGAGCTATGATTGGAGCTATATGGCTGAGGATGAAGAAGAAGGTTCAAAGTCTGCAATGATTGCTACAGAGCTTGCACTTATGGCTTTCTCCGACTCTAAGGTACAAATTAATAATGCTTGTTCTAGAACCTGTAAGGCTTTAAAAGATTGGGAGAAACTTAAAGATCAATATGAGGAAAAATTATTAGAGTTAAATAAAACTAATTATAACCTAGCAAATCATAAAAGAGGTCTTGCTGTTTTTGAAGCACAGTTAGAGCACTATAGAGCCAATGAATCTAAGTTCAATGATGATATTGTTGTTTTAAAAAGAGACTTCGATTATAAGATAGCTGTAAATGAGGCTCTTAGAGAAGAGCTAGAGAAGATTAAAAAGGCTAATAATAACATACAGATAACATGTAATACTCTAGATCATCAGTCTAAGTGCATTGACAAAATTTGGGAAGCCCAAGTTGTCAATAAAGTCAAATCAGAAGTAGGATACAAATCAGTTCCACCACCCCTAAGAGGTGTTCCATCACCTCCTGGTATTGACTTAGCACACACAGGGTTAGAAGAGTTCCAGGAACCAACCATGACCTATGGCCCAAAATTTGTTAAAGAAGTTGATATTGAAAGGGTTAAGGTTGAGGTTGATACATTTGATAGTGCTAGTGACTCATCTCTTAAAGATGAAAGCATGAATGTTGAGTCTAAACTAGTGTTCCTAAGAGTGTTCAAGTGGATGTTAAAAAGAGTATTCCTGAAGTTGTCAAAGAGAAGCCTAGGACACAAGCTAGATACACTAGGCCCACTACTAAATATGCTGAGATGTACAGAAGCAGGTCAACAACTCCTAGGGGCAACAAAAGGAGTTGGAATCATGTTAAATCTAGACAATTTGGTAGTGACTTTGTGTTTAACAACAAACCTTGTTACATATGTGGTAGTTTTGAACATCTTCATTATAATTGTAATTATCACATTGGTAGAAGGGAAGTGTTTGGGAATATCAGGGTGAATGGAATCAATGTTAATAAGAATACTCACCCAAATCCACTAAGCAAGATGATTCCCAGGTCTGTTTTGCTAAACTCTGGCATCAAATCTCTTTCCACTACTAAATCAGCAGTTGGCACTGCCAGAAAAATAAACATAGTTTACCCTAAGTCTCCTATTAAGAGTGCAAATCCAATTACAACTTTTGTTAAATCTACACAAACAGGGAAAAAGACCTTTTATGAAAAGAAAACTTACAATAACCACAAATGGACACCTAAAATTTCAAAACCAGCAGTTACCACTACAAGGCCAAAAGTTTCCACTGGTGGTTCTGTGAACAACAAAAGGGTAATTGTGGGAAATGTTGTGAAGGTCTCAACATTTTGGGAATGGAAACCAAAAGGAATAATCACCTCAAACAATCCCAATGGTGTATCAATGACCTTTGACAGATATAACTATATTGATACACGAGGCAGATCCAAGTCATTTGTGGGTTGGGTCCCCAAAATGAACTAATTCCTTTATTTTATGTGCAGGGACATTCAAAGCCTGAAGAAGATCAAGGATATTCAGGCAGTGGATGTTCCAGGCACATGGCTGGCAATAAGTCCTATCTTTCAGATTTCAAACCTTACGATGGACAATCTGTCAGCTTTGTAGGTGGTATTGGTGGAAAGGTTTCTGGCAAATGGAAACTTGGACTTTGAGAATGTGTATTATGTGAAAGAACTCAAGTACAATCTCTTCAGTGTGTCACAGATGTGTGACAAGAAACATAGAGTTCTATTCTCAGAAGATGAATGTTATATCCTGTCTAAGGATTATAAGCTACCTGATGAAAGTGGGGTTTTGCGTAAAATCCCTAGAAAAGGCAACCTATATAGCATAGACATGAAGAACATAATGGCTAAAGATAATGTTACTTGTTTTCTTGCAAAAGCCACTTTGGATGAATCCATGCTTTGACACAGAAGACTTGGTCATGTTAACTTCACGACCATTAACAAAATTGTGAAAGATGGTCTAGTTAGAGGTCTACCAGAGAAGAGATTTGAGAATGACCAAACATGTGTTGCATGTCTTAAGGGCAAGCAACATAGAGCTTAATGCAAGACCAATGCATATAACTCTATTGATCATCCACTTTACTTGCTGCATATGGACTTGTTTGGTCCTACATCTGTGAGCAGCAGAAATTTGAAGAAGTATTGTCTTGTTGTAACTGATGATTTTAGTAGATTTACAAGGGTTTTCTTTTTAAGAACCAATGATGAAACCACTAGCATCCTTAAGACTTTCATCAGTGAAGTTGAAAACCAAGTTGATAAGAAGATCAAGATCATCAGGTGTGACAATGGGACAGAGTTCAAGAATAAAGTTATGGATGATTTCTGAAGAGACAAAGGTATTAAAAGAGAATTTAGTGTTGCAAGAACACCTCAGCAAAATGGTGTTGCTGAAAGAAGAAACAAAACACTAATTGAGGCTGCTAGAACCATGTTAGCTGATTCCAAGCTACCAGTGACTTTTTGGGCTTAAGCAGTTAACACTGCTTGTTATATTCAGAACAGGGTTTTAGTGGTGAAGACAAAGAACAAGACACCTTGTGAGCTATTCAGAGGAAGACCCCCAATTTTGGATTTTATGAGGCCATTTTGTTATCATGTCACAATTCTCAATACCGTTGATCATCTGGGAAAGTTTGAAAAAAAGTTAGATGAAGGCTTCTTTGTTGGATATTCTATGGCTAGCAAGGCTTTTAGAGTCTATGACTTGAGAACAAAGAAGATTGAAGAAAATTTGCATGTTGAGTTTCTTGAAAATAGAACTAACATAGCAAGTTTAGGACCAGAATGGCTATTTGATCTTGAAACTTTATCAAATACAATGAATTATGTACCCAATACCTCAGGTACAGGAGACAATAAACTTGAAGAATCAGAAGAATTCATTGATGAAGATGAATCTTGCAAAGATGATGAAGATGATAAAGATCAAATTGTTATGCCACTTTGGGACTTTGTTGACAATAATAAAGACTCACAATCTTCAAAGAGTTCTGAAAAGGAAAGTGATGCAAATGTTGTAAATTTTGATGTTTTGAATAAAGAAATTCCTGCAGCAGTGGTAATCCAATTCCCACTGCTCCACCAGAAGTTTCCACTGATGGTCCAAATGTGGAAAATTCTACTCAGGAATCTCCCAGTGATGATGTTGAAATCACTAACATGCCTACAACATATGATATTCCTAGCACATCACAGACTTCAATTCATAAAGTGAATCCACTTGAAAATGTAATTGGTAAGCTACAATCAGGTGTGAAGACAAGAAGGCAGACAAAGATGAATGATGTTCATGGGTTCCTTAATGAAGTTTATGAGTCCAAGAAACATACAAACAAGAATGAATGTTTTTAAGAAGTCTACCTTCTGAGTTTGGTACTAATGTTGCAGTATGGGAAGACAAGCCAGAACTGGAGAATGTGAAGCTTAATGATTTGTACAATAACTTTAAAGTTATTGAACAGAGGTTGAAGAAGGCTGGCAAGCTAAGTTTAGGATCAAAGAACTTAGCACTTATATCATCATCTGTTGATGATAGCTCCGATGAAGAGAGTGATACTGATGATGATGATGTTGCTAACATTGTTGTTTCCACTGGCGCTGGAGGAGTTACCACTGCTAGTTCAAAAAGGCAGGTTGCTGGTCTTGGAGATTCTACTTTTTATGCCTTTCTTTCAAGTCAATCCAATGTTCAATTCTGACACATGAAGACTTGGATCAAATTGATGAAGATGACATGGAAGAGATGGATATTAAATGGCAAGTTGCATTGCTAAGCTTAAAGGTAAAGAAGTTTTGGAAGAAGACTGGTAGGAAGATCATCATTAACGGAAATGAAACTGTAGGTTTTGATAAGAAGAAGGTGGAGTGCTATGACTGTCACATGATGGGGCACTTTGCTACAGAATGCAGGAAACCAAAGAAACCTGATAATAGGTCAACTTGGTACAAGTAGGATAAGAAGAAAGAGCCCACGGTTGAAGAACCAAAGGTGCTTTTGGCCATAGATGGAGTGAGCTATGATTGGAGCTATACGGCTGAGGATGAAGAAGAAGGTTCAGAGTCTGCAATGATTGCTACAGAGCTTGCACTTATGGCTTTTTCTGACTCTGAGGTAAAAATTAATAATGCTTGTTCTAAAACCTGTAAGGCTTTAAAAGATTATGAGAAACTTAAAGATCAATATGATGAACAATTGTTAGAGTTAAATCAAACTAATTATAACCTAGAAAATCATAAAAGAGGTCTTGCTGTTTTAGAAGCACAGTTAGAGCACTATAGAGCCAATGAATCTAAGTTCAATGATGATATTGCTGTTTTAAAAAGAGACTTCGATTATAAGATAGCTGTGAATGAGGCTCTTAGGGAAGAGCTAGAGAAGATTAAAAAGGCTAATAATAACATACAGATAACATGTAATACTCTAGATCATCAGTCTAAGTGCATTGACAAAATTTGGGAAGCCCAAGTTGTCAATAAAGTCAAATCAGGAGTAGGATACAAATCAGTTCCACCACCCCTAAGAGGTGTTCCATCACCTCCTGGTATTGACTTAGCACACACAGGGTTAGAAGAGTTCCAGGAACCAACCATGACCTATGGCCCAAAATTTGTTAAAGAAGTTCCTATTGAAAGGGTTAAGGTTGAGGTTGATACATTTGATAGTGCTAGTGACTCATCTCTTAAAGATGAAAGTATGAATGTTGAGTCTAAAACTAGTATTCCTAAGAGTGTTCAAGTGGATGTTAAAAAGAGTATTCCTGGAGTTGTCACAGAGAAGCCTAGGACACAAGCTAAGTACACTAGGCCCACTACTAAATATGCTGAGATGTACAGAAGCAGGTCAACAACTCCTAGGGGCAACAAAAGGAGTTGGAATCATGTTAAATCTAGACAATTTGGTAGTGACTTTGTGTTTAACAACAAACCTTGTTACATATGTGGTAGTTTTGAACATCTTCATTATAATTGTAATTATCACATGGGTAGAAGGGAAGTGTTTGGGAATACCAGGGTGAATGCAATCAATGTTAATAAGAATACTCACCCAAATCCACTAAGCAAGATGATTCCCAGGTCTGTTTTGCTAAACTCTGACATCAAATCTCTTTCCACTGCTAAATTAGCAGTTGCCACTGCCAGAAAAATAAATAGAGTTTACCCTAAGTCTCCTGTTAAGAGTGCAAATCTAATTACAACTTTTGTTAAATCTACAAAAACAGGGAAAAAGACCTTTTATATAAAGAAAATTTACAATAACTACAAGTGGACACCTAAAATTTCAAAACCAGCAGTTGCCACTGCTAAGCCAGCAGTTACCACTACAAGGCCAAAAGTTTCCACTGGTGGTTCTGTAAACAACAAAAGGGTAATTGTACGAAATGTTGTGAAGGCCTTAACACGTTGGGAATGGAAACCAAGAGGAATTATCACCTCAAACAATCCTAATGGTGTATCAATGACCTTTGACAGATATAACTATATTGATACACGAGGCAGATCGTAGTCATTTGCGGCTTGGGTCCCCCAAAAGGAACTAATTCCTTTATTTTATGTGCAGGGACATTCAAAGCCTAAAGAAGATCAAGGATATTCAGACAGTGGATGTTTCAAGCACATGACTGGCACTAAGTCCTATCTTTCTGATTTCAAACCTTATGATGGACAATTTTTCAGCTTTGGAGGTGGTATTGGTGGAAAGGTTTCTAGAAAAGGAACTATCAAGGCTAGAAACTTGGACTTTGAGAATGTGTATTATGTGAAAGAACTCAAGTACAATCTCTTCAATGTGTCACAGATGTGTGACAAGAAACATAGAGTTCTATTCTTAGAAAATGAATGTTATATCATGTCTAAGGATTATAAGCTACCTGATGAAAGTGAGGTTTTGCTTAAAATCCCTAGAAAAGGCAACCTATATAGCATAGACACGAAGAACATAATGGCTAAAGATGATGTTACTTGTTTGCTTGCAAAAGCCACTTTGGATGAATCCATGCTTTGGCACAGAAGACTTGGTCATGTTAACTTCAAGACCATTAACAAGATTGTGAAAGATGGTCTAGTCAGAGATCTACCAGAGAAGAGATTTGAGAATGACCAAACATGTGTTGTATGTCTTAAGGGCAAGCAACATAGAGCTTCATGCAAGACCAAGGCATATAACTCTATTGATCATCCACTTTACTTGCTGCATATGGACTTGTTTGGTCCTACATCTGTGAGCAGCATAAATTTGAAGAAGTATTGTCATGATGTAACTGATGATTATAGTAGATTTACATGGGTTTTCTTTTTAAGAACCAAGGATGAAACCACTAGCATCCTTAAGACTTTCATCAGTGAAGTTGAAAACCAAGTTGATAAGAAGATCAAGATCATCAGGTGTGACAATGGGACAGAGTTCAAGAATAAAGTTATGGACGATTTCTGAAGAGACAAAGGTATTAAAAGAGAATTTAGTGTTGCAAGAACACCTCAGCAAAATGGTGTTATTGAAAGAAGAAACAGAACACTAATTGAGGCTGCTAGAACCATGTTAGCTGATTCTAAGCTACCAGTGACTTTTTGAGCTGAAGCAGTTAACACTGCTTGTTATATTCAGAACAGGGTTTTAGTGGTGAAGACAAAGAACAAGACACCTTGTGAGCTATTCAGAGGAAGACCCCCAATTTTGGATTTTATGAGGCCATTTGGATGTCATGTCACAATTCTCAATACCATTGATCATCTGGGAAAGTTTGAAGAAAAGTTAGTTGAAGGCTTCTTTGTTGGATATTCTATGGCTAGCAAGGCTTTTATAGGCTATAACATGTGAACAAAGAAGATTGAAGAAAATTTGCATGTTGAGTTTCTTGAAAATAGAACTAACATAACAGGTTCAGGACCAGAATGGCTATTTGATCTTGAAACTTTATCAAATACAATGAATTATGTACCCATTACCTCAGGTACATGAGACAATAAACTTGAAGAATCAGAATAATTCATTGATGAAGATGAATCTTGCAAAGATGATAAAGATCAAATTGTTATGCCACTTTGGGACTTTGTTGACAATAATGAAGACTCACAACCTTCAAAGAATTCTGAAAAGGAAAGTGATGAAAATGTTGTGAATTTTGATGTTTTGAATAAAGAAATTCCTGCGGCAGTGGTAATGCAATTCCCACTGCTCCACCAGAAGTTTCCACTGATGGTCCAAATGTGGAAAATTCTACTCATGAGTCTCCCAGTGATGATGTTGAAATCACTAACATGCCTACAACATATGATATTCCTAGCACATCACAGACTTCAATTCACAAAGTGCATCCAATTGAAAATGTAATTGGTGAGCTATAATCAGGTGTGAAGACAAGAAGGCAGACAAAGATGAATGATGTTCATGGGTTCATTAGTGAAGTTTATGAGTCCTAGAAACATACAAACAAGAATGAATGTTTGTTTTTCTGTTTTCTATCACAAGTGGAGCCTAAAAATGTTTATATGGCTTTAGAAGAATCAAGCTGGGTTGAAGCAAAGCAAGAGGAGTTGTTGCAATTCAAACTTCAAAAGGTTTGGGTTCTTTGTGATTTGCCTGATGGAATGAAGGTGATTGGTACTAAGTGGGTTTTCAGAAACAAGAAAGATGAAAGAGGTATTGTTATCAGGAACAAAGCTAAATTGGTTGCTCAAGGATACACTTAAGATGAGGGTATTGACTATGAAGAAATTTTTGCTCCTGTTGCAAGGATTGCGGCTATTAGATTGTTTTAAGCCTATGCATCCTTTATGAGCTTTACTGTCTATCAAATGGATGTCAAGAGTGCCTTCATGTATGGAAAGATTGATGAGGAGGTCTATGTCTCTCAACCTCTAGGCTTTGAAGATCCTCACCATCCTAATAAAGTGTATAAAGTGGTTAAGGCTCTTTATGGCTTACATCAAGCTCCAAGGAAGTGGTATGAAACCTTAGCTACTCATCTGTTGAACAATGGGTTTCATAGAGGAAAGATTGATCAAACTTTGTACATCAAGAAAGACAAGGGTGATATTCTACTAGTTCAAGTGTATGTTGATGATGTCATCTTTGGATCTACTAGACAAGAGATGTGCAAAGAGTTTGAAAAATTGATGAAAGATGAGTTCCAAATGAGTTCTATGGGAGAACTTACTTTCTTTTTGGGATTGCAAGTACAACAAAGAAAAGATGGCATTTTTATCAGTCAAGACAAGTATGTGACTGAGATTATAAACAAGTTTCACTTTATTGATGCAAAACCTTCAAATACCCCTACTGATAAAACTACTCATCTGTTGTTGAAGAATGCTAGTGGAGCAGATGTTGATGTGCATACTTATAGATCTATGATTGGTTCCTTGATGTATCTTACTTCATCAAGACCAGACATTATGTTTACTTATGTGCCTACTGAAGAAGAGATTGAATTTATGATTGCAAATGATCCAGTGATTGGGAAGAAGGAAGTTGAACTCATTGCAAATACAACTTTAACTAAAGAGCAAAGGTCTGCTCAATTAAAGGATTTTATTTAGATGAAGAATCAACAGGCTCTTGATGATATTATTGGCACAGTAAGAAAGGGTCAAAAGAAGTCAGGACAACCTACAAAGGCACAGATTATTGCTGAGATTAAGACCTATTGATGTCATGTTGGCAATTGGAAGATGGCACAATTTAAAGGAATGTCACATGATCAGATTGAAGGAATATATTACAGGGTTAAAAGACAGGATAGTCATTTCATTCCTATGGATTTAGAGTCAGAAGCTAAGAAATCAAAAAGGTCAAGTATGAGTCTTGAATCCAAAGATGCTAACAAATTAAAGACTCAGAAGTTATCTCAAGCAATGGAAGGTGTTAGCAAGTTAACTGAAGAACAAGTTACAAATATGGTGGTTATTGAAACTGATGTGCTGAATGTAGAACCTTTACAATCAAGATATCCAGTAGTTGGTTGGGAAGTTTATTCTGTTGATTTTGGTGTTGCATGGAAGATTATCAGAGCTGGTAATATCACAAGCATTTGCAGAGATTTTGAAGATGTTGTTAGATCTTGTGATAGAGAAGATCTGGATACTTTTTGGAGGATAATACAAGATCAGTTCAAGAAAGATGAACTTGTTGATGTCAAAGCTAAAAAGTTGTGGGTTCACTTCAAAAGATTATATGAACCTGACTCTAGTGACAGATATTGGAGATTTGAAGCTCGTAATATGAGTACTTTGTGGAAATTCTATGATTCAAGTGTTGTACATCATGTTTCTACTCAAGATGGAGTTGATGTGTATATGTTAGCTAAAAAGGATTATTCATTGAAAGCAGGTGTTCTCACTGTTATGATGTCTGTTAAGCTCAGATGTTGGGAATGAGGTGAAATTATAGAAGATTTGCTACAGAGGATTTATGATCAAAGTGTGAAAGCTGATAAGGAGCTGAGAAAAAGGAGATAAGTGTTTGGAAGAATTCTCATATCCTCACATATGCTGAAAACTTGAGGAAACTTATTGATCTACATTGTAATCATAAGTTTAGGGTAGGATTGTTGGGAATTATATTAACAGATACCACGGCTAGCATGGAGATTACAACTGCTGAAGAATGCACTAGCAGTGGAAACTCATTACCACTGCTAGTACATATTATTACCACTGCTATTGGGATAACTGTTAGGAAACTTGTATAGATAAATATAGAATAGATTTTGTGTATATCTTATTCTATTATCATTATACGTATCTTGTAGAAGAGGACTCCTTGTGCTATAAAAGGAGGTCCTAGGTTTAGGTTTGATATACGTTTTTCTTAGAGCTTCAAGGTTGTAGCCCTAATGATACAAAGACCACTCGTATTATTGTTCTTAATAATATTGGAGCTAACAGTTTGTTTCACTTATTATTCTCATTCATATACAACTGTTTCATTCACATACAAAACTTCTTAGTATTACTAAGTAGATTCCGCATACTTAGTTGTATAATTCAAAGTATCATTCTAACACAAATCAATGTGTTTAGATCCATCATATACTTTGATTTTTTTATATTTCATTTGCGGATTATAAATGAGCATAGGAACAAAAGACACGCGAAATTGGAAAAGTACTTACAAAGATACACACTTTAGTATGCTGACCAACAAGAAGTTACGACATAACTCCTCTCTCGACTTACGCCGTAACTATAGATTTACACACGAAGACCAAGTCAACGCAAATCAAGGATGACGGCATAACTACCAATAAGATTACGCCGTAATATTTTAGAGACTTAGAAGAATTTCGTGACCATGAAGGTTATGCTGTAACCAATGCAACAGGTTACGACTTAAATATTATACAGTTACGCCGAAAGTCTTCGTTAGCATGTGCATATCCACTTGTATATCCATTGCTACGATGTAACTAAATCACCAAGTTATGACGTAATCTTCATACTTGGTCACTATGGCGTAATCTCATGAGTGGGTTACGTCGTAATCACTTTAATCCCACCCCCTAGTTGAGTATTACACGTATACAAAAAAAGTTATAATAAAATAACAAATTAATAAGTCGTATGAACACAATGGTTGCGATCCACACAGTTTACACCGTTTTGCTTAATGTCTTTGTATTATATTATCTTTTTGCTTTATAAAAACACGTAAATATGAAGATAGAAAAAAAAATCACTTTTCATTATTATTGTTCGTTCATTTGTTTGTTTGGCGAATTTTTGCTTTGCAAATTCTTAATAGTACATGCATAACGATGTTCATCCGGAACTTCTCAAAGATTGCATATAACCAGGACACCTTCCACGACTGTAATAACTTCATCACTTGATATTTCACTCCATCTCTAGGTTTTAGACATTTTTGTTCGATCCTAGAAATAGTTTACAGCTTTAGTACATCATCTCAAAACTTTGGATATATGGGATAAGAGGCACCATCACCACAATGAATTGATACTTTCAAAAATCATATCCTTCCGCTATTATGTTTCCAGCAAGAGCCAATGTGAACTTCAACGTCTAACCAATTAAGTCTCATCGTGATCCTCTCTACTTACCGAGGGCTCGCACATGAGGATCCGTACACGCATTTGCATGGCTATATTATTGCTATACACACTAATATTAAGGTGCACAAGTGTCGTCCGAAAAAGATAAAGTTGCATGTAGGAAGTGTAAACTCATGTGCAAATTCGCAAAAGTAACGTGCTCTATTAAAGATCAAGCCAAAAAATGGTTTTCATCGCTCAACCTAGGAAGTGTAAACTCATGTGCAAATTCGCAAGAGTAACTTAATTAGCTAGCTTTTTGACAAATAAAATTGCTAATGTCTAATTGGGTTATATCTTTCTTTCGTTCAACTTGCACACACACTTAAAAAATAAGAGAGATCATTCGGATGCCTAAAGATATGCCTAACATTAATTTGAAGCTTTCATGGTAGCATCATCTTTGTTGCAGCTATCAGACTCACTTCTACACAATCACTAAACCACTGACATGCAATTTTTAGCGTTAGTTATAATTTTAGGGCTCTCAATCATTTCTCTTAAAACAAGCACACTAATCACACGTATAAAAAGATAGAAAATTCGATAAACCAGGCGTCATAGGCTCATAGTCATGGCATCGGACCTATCATGCGGGTAGTGGTGTGGTGATGCCAAGCGATAGGTGCAAAAATTAGAAGTCCTATGACATATTTGTTCCAGGTACTGTAAACTAAAAAGATTTATTGTGAACTTGCCTCTATTATATAAGTTATCCAGTTGAAAATTTGTGACAAGTTTATGATGTTATGAATATGTTTCGTATCTTTTTTTCTTCTTCAGACAGAAGTAAAAACATAAGGCCTATTAGTATTTAGTAATAGTCAATATTAGTATCATTGGTATCGAAGTATCGAAAAGTCTTTTACTGATGTAACTTGTTAAAAGTAATACATATTTCCTAATCATATGGTTTGTTAGTTAAGATAATAAATCAAATATGGCCTTTCTAAATAAAATCAAATATGATTGACAAGTTCAACGTAGTACTACCTTAAAAGACAAGCTTGATTAATCCGATAAAAGTTGTACATACAATAAGTTTTGATCTTTCATCATAGAATTTACATAATATAAATAAGAATCTTTTGAGTTCAACTGATTGTTAATTAAATAAATCTGAAACATTGAACGTATATAGAAAGCGTCAATGTCAAATAATTTTGATATGATGTAAATATTATGCTTGTTATATCCAAAGTAGTTATGTTAAACGAAATGCGTTTGCAATTTTTTTAAAGAAATACATTTTAGTACTAGGGTCTCTGTTCAACTCGGTAACGTCCCATACATGATATAGGTAAAACCGCCGCCGTCGGTCAAATTACATGGAAGTTTCTAATCGTTCAAAGGTCAACCGGTCTTGGGTTAAACTGTATACAGAATCCAGTACTTACATGTGATTTTACTAAGTATGCATTCCGAAACAATTGAGTTTGTTTCTCAAAATAAAGCTCAAGTGAACAGCAGCGCGTAGCTCTTCTCTTTTTCGGGTGTGTTAAGTTAACCCCTGGCTAACCCAACCTGTTTGAACTGAATATGGATAATCCGGAGTGGTATTGTGTTCAGTCTCTCTGGTATATATTTATATAGCAAACCAATATGGAATAACCTGACCCGACCAACCCGGATGCCAAAGAACTGTAAAACACCCATAAAACATTAGAATTTGTAGTTTGATGAATCATTTGTTTGATGTTAAATCCATGCATAGGTTGTATGGATAACGCATGTATACAATTTATTGTTGCACACCAGCAAAATGCACTGACGTACATTACTGTCATTTATACCGGGTGAAAGCTAAATGCATGCAATATGGTTATTCAAAACACACGATGTACGCAACATACTTTTAAAATTACCATTGTACGCAATTTACTTTCAAATTTGGTGCAATGTATGTAATATGACCTGGAACCAGCAGGTTACCAGGTTTCAAACTTTGAAATTTGACAGAAATGATCCCTGTGACTTGCATTAACTTTCACCGGTCATCCCTTGACTTTTTTATCACTAAGAAAAAGTTACAGTAATGGTCCTTATGGTCCCTGTGGCTTCCATTTTCGTCCGTTATTTCCATTATTTTAAGTTTTCGTGCGTTTTTATACGTTTTCGTTCGTTTTTATACATCATCATCATCATCCGTTTTTTAACGTTTTCATCCGTTTTTTTTACGTTTTCGTCCGTTTTTATACGTTTTTGTTCATTTTTATACATTTTCATCTGTTTTTATCCGTTTTTATATGTTTTGTCCGTTTGTTTATGTCTTCATTTGTTTTTTATATGCTTTCATTCGTTTTTATACATTTTTATCCGTTTTCGTCTGTAATCACGTGTTTTTATATGTTTCCGTCCGTTTTTTAGGTTTTCGTTCGTTTTATACGTTTTCGTTTGTTTTTATACATTTTTATCTGTTGTCATCCGTAATTACATGATTTCGTCTGTTTTTATACGTTTCCTTCCGTTTTTTTATGTTTTCCTTTGTTTTTATACGTTTTAGTTCCTTTTTATACATTTTTATCTGTTTTGTATATAATTACATGTTTTCGTCCATTTTTATATGTTTCCGTCCGATTTTTAATGTTTACGTTCGTTTTATAAGTTTTTGTTCGTTTTAATATAATTTAACCGTTTTCGTCCGCCGTTCGTTTTAATACATTTTAACCGTTTTCGTCCGTAATTACAAGTTCTTGTCCATTTTTAAACATTTTCTTCCGTTATTACACGTTTTCGTCTGTATTTACACATTTTCATATGTTTTTCACGTTTTCGTCCGTTTTTATATGTTTTCGTCCGTTTTTTATGATTTCATATGTTTTTTGAATGAAAATACATAAAAATGAACAGAAACGTATAAAAACGGATGAAGGTGTATAAAAACGAAAGAAAACATTTTAAAATGGAAGAAAACGTAAAAAAAAATAATAAAATAATAAAAAAAAGTGAAAGAGTAAAAAAAACAATAAAAACGTTCTAAAATCGACGAAATTGTATAAAAACGAACGAAAATGTTTAAAAACGGGCGAAAATGTAAAAAAATATACGAAAACGTAAAATAACGGATGAAAACGTAAAAAAAAACGGACGAAAACGTTCAAAAACGGATGAAGATTTATAAAAACGAACGAAAACATATAATTACGGACGAAAACGTAAAAAAACAGACGAAAATGAAAAAATGGACGAAGACGTGTAGTTACGAACGAAAACAAAAATGCATAAAAATGAACGAAAACGTATACAAACGGACAGAAACGTATAAAAACGGATAAAAATAGTTAAAATGTATAAAAATGAACGAAAACGGATGAAAACTTAAAAAAACAGACGAAAACAAAACGGATGAAGATGTATAAAAACGAACGAAAATGTATAAAAATTGATGAAAACGTAAAAAAACGGGCGATAATGTTAAAAACGGATGAAGATGTATAAAAACGAGCGAAAACGTATAAAACGAAGAAAAACTTTAAAAAATGAAAAAAAAAAAAAAACATAAAAAAAACTAACGAAAATGGAAGCCACATGGAGTATAAGGACCATTGCGTACATAGGGTAAGGATCTAGTGAGAAGAAAATTTAAAATAAAAAGAATGAGAAATAATTGTAAATGCATATTTGAGATGCATCGACTTAAATTAGATGCATCTCTATTCATTTAGATGCATCACAGTTAGTTACGAAAGTGATTTAGAAGTGAAAACGATGCAAAGTAGTACTAGCAATAAATTTGACCAATAGAGGACGAAAAATACACAAGATTCGTCTAACTTGATGAAATGCATCTAATATATGTATATACATATAATTTTTAGCTAGAAAATATATTATGATGCATCTAAAAGATTAATGATGCATCTAATTCAAACTAATGCATCTCTAATATGTAGTTATAATTATTTCTCATCCTTATTTTAAAGATTCTTCTCATTTGATCTTAGTCTGCGTACATATACATAATAGTTTTTCTAACGCAAAATTTGTTGAGGACGATGCTAGACAACATAATGCGTTCATACAACAACTCATCGGATCAACAACCCATTCAATCCATTTAGAATTTTCCATTTTCTATTACAAATTCAAAGGAGTAATGTTTGACTTCTTCCATAAGAGTATCATTCCTTGGCGATTTAAGATCAAATCGGATCCCGTTTCTATATCTGCAAATGACCCGTTGTAGTTTGGACTTTGGATGACCATGCCAAAACACAATATTAATTTTTGGGTTGTACAGCCTTGAAATGGTGTATGATGAGGGCAACAGATGTAGGGGTAAGCTAGGCCAAAGTTGATTAGGTGATGGAAATACAATAAAGATATCATGAACAGAAAACAATGCTAGTAATACAAAATAGATGTCATAATTAGAATGGAAGCACAATATAAGCTTGATACTAGACATTAGAAAGGAATATACGTTGGACAGAAAAATAAAATAAAACTAGAAGGAGATAGATATATGGAAATGGATAGACTAGGGGTGTTAACGAGTCGAGTTTTAAATGAGCCACTCGAGCTCGATCTCAAACAATATGTAGAGCTCGAATATCTAAACGAGCCGAGCTTTAAACTTTAATATTTAGCTCGGCTCTCTCGAAAACTCGTTTAGTTATCGAGTTGAACGAGCCAAACGAGCTACTGAAGCTAAACAAGTCAAACGAGCTAAATATGTAGTCACAAAATATTTTATTGCAATTTTTTTTTTATAAATGTTAGTATTATTGTTAAAAAAATCAAAACGATAAGTTAACCTTCAATAATATTAAAGAAGATCTACATTAAGTTAATATTCACTAAGAAACTTGGCCCCTTTTTTATGTAGCTCTCATCTCCTTTTTATTGTTTCACTCATCAATATAGGATGAGAAGTGAAATCTCATTCATTCCTCATCTTATTTCATTCAAACTAGGTATCACTTAAATTGTTAAAGTTAATTGAATTGTTTAACGTTCTTTTAATTTATTGTAGTTATATATCAAATAAAATTCTTTGTAAGATACATAAATGAATGAAAACCGAATGTAAATACCACTATTGTGTACATAATATTTTTATTTTACTTAGCTCATTGGCCGTACGAGAGTATTTATTATATTACACGTTTTCATCAAGACGCCAAACTCTCATTTCACATCTTTCTTTGCTGTTTTTTGTGCGTTCTTATACCTTATTCGCTTTGTATCATTTAAGCTTGGCTATGAAATGGTCTTAACAAGAATAGACCATTTCGGATATATCATGTCAGTAAGATAATAACCCCTCTTACAAGTCACGTCGTTAGCAACAAATGGAACATATGATACTTTCCCTTATTTGAGATCATTGAAAAGAGGCGATTGACGTATAATGTTCAGGTCATTGTTCACCCCGAAAATACCAAAGAACGCATGCCAAATCGATAAGTCTTGTGAGGCAAACAGTTCCAATAAAATGATTAGATTTGACTTGTGACCACCCTTATAAAATTGAGCACGATATGCATGTTGACAATTAGCCCACAACCAGTCTGTACAATCAGTGCTTCCTATTGTCTAAGAAAACCCATGTTTATCCTCATGATGTAAAGCTAGGGTCAGAACCATGATCAAATATGACAGGGCACACAAAATATATTGAACTATAATATAGAAACACATGTTGATAAACTGAGTGAATTTAAGTTACATTTAGCAAAATCTAATGTTTCTTTTAAAAAGAAATTAACATTGAATCAGAAAAATCTATGGATATCCTGAAAACTCGTAGGACCCCTCCGGTTCCGACCTATGTACAACAATTAACTTTCATTTTAGCAGTCTAAAATATATTAGCATTCTAAAAGAAATACCCTTGGCTTTTCTTATATTATCACACGTGCAACAATTTCTAAATTCTTTTGTAACATCCGTTTATAATCTTCTATCACTATTTAATCACCACAAACCTTTCATCCCAATCGAAACTCTTTTTTATTCATTGACGTAATCATGCACTATCATTTACATGCTTGATGATAAACTTTTCGATGCAAAAAGTTGCTGAAACCTCTTGAGTAGTTATGTATAATGCCATATTTTAGTGTCTCCTCTAAAGTTGTTTAATGTTTACATATACTTTGCCACTCCCTATTAAAAGTATGTTTTATTCCACAATTATACAGAGAAACTTTAGTTGAATTACTTGTTCCAAATATATTTCCATATTGTGATGTCGTATTTCTTTTACTTTTGTGCTAAGGTTGAATATTCTCTTGATGAATCAAGATTGTTTAGAAAGTTAAAACTATTGTCTATTGGGTACAATTTAATGTGTTTTTGTCTAAAAGTCTAAATAGACTTCGTATAATATCCATGTCCAAGAAAACCTTGGAAGTCTTTTTTCCCAGGTTGTGTGTGAAATATTTCTTGACATTTTCTAGTAACTGCATACTTAGGAAAAAAAAATAAGAAAATAATTTTGAAGAGAATAATAGAACAGAAGAAATCAAAATATAAGAGGGACATAGCTTACTATTAAACTTATCCTACATTGCTTGAATAGTGAAACTTTGAATGAAAAGAATCCTATATAACCAAATCCCCCACCTTATTTTCAAAAGTTAGTTAAACTTTGGATGTAATTATTAAATTGTGTATTTCAAAACCAGCTTTGCCGAGCTTATGAAAAAAAAAAAAAAAAAAAAAAAAAAAAAAAGCTTGTGTTCAAGCTTTACAAGCAAGAAACTTGAGCTTGAGTTGTTAAATAAATTTTTGAGATAACTAAACGAGCTGCGAGTTCGAGCTCGAACACTAAATAGTTATCGAGCTCAAGTTCGAGCAAAAATTTGAAACTTTATTCGAGCTCGATCCGAGTAATAGTTAATCAAGCTGGGCTCGAATATCTTAAAACTCGACTAGGCTCGAATCGTCAACACCTCCAGGATAGAGTGTGAAAAGGACTATTGTTGGAAAATAATGACTAAAATCTAACGTTCACTATGCGGAACGTTAGATCACAGATTTGCATCGAGTACAACCAGTAATTATATGAACACGAGATACACAAAGTTGTCTATTAAAATAAGATAACACACGAAACAATATACCTTCAGACGTTTCCTTTATTAACCAAAACTCATAACACTAAGTTAAAAAAATTCAATAAAAACTAAACTAATAGTGTCTATTTATAGACTTTAGAATTTCGATCAAAACATCGACAATCTATATCGTAGTTCAAGTCCTTTTCTTTTTTTGAACGGCTAGTTATTAAAATACTAAGTTAGTTATTCGATTTTACAGTACTTACCAAAAATGTAATCCCTGCCAACCTCGAATAATAATTAGTGATTTGATATCACAGTACATACCCAGAAAGTAGTTCCTGCCAGCCTCGAATTGACGCATCTATGGGGCAGATCCCCACAAATTCCACCTTGAAGGAAAGCCCCCACGGAGAGACTCGAACCTGAGACCTCTCGCATGTGGTAACAATCTCCCCAAAGTCATCATTGGTGGCCAACTAAGATAGCCCAGTTGTGTTCAAGTCGGTTTGTACAACCTCCTTTTAGCTGATTACTTTATACACACGTATTACCCTTTCAGATGACCGATTAATTCCCAATATTGACAAACATACATATTACTTCCTTGTGGTCCTTTCTAATATACATAACAATGTACCTAGCGAATCCTGATACTAGGCACTTTTTCTCTGTAACAAGAGCATTACTCTGTGTATCTTCTTGACTACGTAAATTTGCCACCCCCTTTTCAATAACGTGTAACTTTTCCTACTATTTACCAAGTAGTAGGTGTTTGTCATTTTTTCAAGTTGTTCAACCTTAAACCTTCTTTGAGCTATAGTGTTATCATCATTACTATCGTAAATATCCTCAGCTCCACAATTTAACTAAGCTCCATGCAGTTCCACCTCAAACCAAACACGATTCTGAACATGTACTCCATGGACTCCTATTTCAACACCAAGACTAAGTTGCTTGAACCCAACTTGTTTAGAACCTCCATTATTTTATACATATAACCCATCAAGATTTTTGATGATAAACCTAATATTCATACTAGTCATTCTTCTTCAACCTTGCTAAAAAACTTGTCATAAATCGTGTGCTGTAAAATCGCTTCTTGAATCCCAAGAAATAGTCACTTTTCTTCAAACCTTGTACTCAAAATAATCACTTTTCTTGAATCCCAAGGAATAGCTAAACCTTGCTTTTCTTCCTAATTATCACCTACACTCAATCTTCAAGGACCTGGTGAACCAGAAAGAATGATTTTCAAGAAATTAAAAATCTACGAACCCTTCAGTTAATTGATTTTCCTCCAAAATTTTAAATTAAAATCTAAACCTAGTCGAAAAACCTTAGAAGCTCGAACCTTGTCACTCTATGTAATACTCACCTTGATTAAACTCAAGCTTCCTACAAAAACAATCGTCTATAAGTCTTTAAAATCTCGGGTTAGAAGAAACCCTAAACATGAGACAACTTCTTGCCACCTTTATAGTAATCTTGTCGTCTTGTGAACCCGCAAAACCTTCTCGTTCATATTAAAACCGGCTGCTCCAAGAATGCACCTTGTCTTTGGTTTATCCTAGAACTATAACACGAAGCTCAGAGACAACAAAACCCATGGCTCTAATACCACTTGTTGGACAATTACGATAACAAACCTGAACTTTGCTACGTTGGACGATAGATCACAAAATGTATCAAGCACAAGCAGCAGTTATGTGAACACGAGATACACAAAGATGTAAGCTAGAGGTAACACGCGAAACAATATACCCTCATACGTTTTCTTCGTTTACCAAAACTTATAACGTTAAGTTTACAAAAAAGAATATAGTAAATAATCTATATCGTAGTCCAAGTCGGTTTGCACAATCGCGTCCTCTCCGAATCTTTTATATAATAAAACAAAACCCCTATTGGGAATTTTTCATTTCAAAAAAATGGATTCATACCTTATTGGGTAATATTTTTTTAATTAGATTTTTTTTCTTCTAAATATTTCTTTTTTTGGCAAAAACCTATACCTACAATCGTGACTTGAGTTACATTCCTTATGTACTTCTAAATACTATTGCTATTAGATAATTATAAATCATATGTCTATCATCATCTACGCCATTATATCATAATATGATATCATCGATCATCATCACCAACAAATTGTTTCATCATGAAACCAATCACACACAGTTAGACCACAGATCCTATGTATCATAATTACTTATCACCAAAGCCTCCCATCCTTATGATTGTTTTTGAGGAAAAGAGAAGCTGGATTGAATCAAGGTAAAACTGTTACTTTTAATTCGCCCTTGATTATATTGTAATAGGTATGTGATGTTTTGTATGATTTAGTTATAAATCATAAGTAAGAATTTGGAAAAGCACGATTGTTTCATTAATGCTTTAACCATTTTCCTATTGGAAAAAGGGTTACTTGGTATTTGGATAACGGGTATATCAGTGTGACAAAAACAAGTACAATTGCCCACCCATAGTTGTGGCTTCCCTAGAAGCTATAGCCTAAATCGCCTTTGCAAAAAACCATAAACCACAACCCCTAACCACAAAAGTACTGGCCACATGTGACTAGGTATGACAGGTAACGTCCCATTAGGAGTATGATGCGAACACAGCAAAAAAATTATCACCTTGCTTCTTAGTCATTCATGCAGCTGTCCTTTTATATGTTTGATAAGAAAGTCAGCTTTTAAGGCCGAAAGCTTTGTAGCAGGGGGTGCTGTCGCTAATACACTCTGGGTACCCAACGGTCCAAAAGTAAGTAGTTGTTGTTTTACCTTTATAGTAGAGAAGTAATAAGGTCTTAAATTAAATATATATGTGTTAGAGAGGGTGCTGCCATTAATAACACAGTGGGTGTTAACAAACGGTCTAAAAGAAAGTAGTTGTTTCACCTTTTTAGTAGACTAGCAATAAGGTCTAACATTACAAAGATTTGTAGCAAAGAGGGTGATGTCAATTAAACACTAAGAGTTGTACATAATCAAAATTTGTAGTTTGTATGGCTGTTGAAGGTAGCCATAAAGGACCGACGTAATGACATACATGTAAAATTTTCAGTTTGAATAGTCGTTCAAAGCGGTCATTAAAAACACGTGTGGTGCTGTGATACGGATAGGACGCTAAACCACATGATGCTGTTAACCAAACTGTGTAGTGTTAATAATTGTTCTAAGTAGTCACTAAGAATCACAAGAAGTAACAACATGCAATGTAGTGCGTATACATGTAATCAATTGGATGGTTTGTGTCTACACCCACAACGATATTTAGACCATATTTGAGCGGGTCAATCTCTTGGCTACACATAAAGGGTGCACTACCTTTTGATATTTAGACCATATTTGAATGGATATGAGAAATTGTTTAGATTAATTATATCTTTGCACCCGTTTTGACATATATGTGGTATATCTAGATTACAATGTTTACTTTAATGTAAATCTAGGGTAAAAAGAGTGTAGTAAGATTATTTAGAAATTGATTAGCCATCAATATTAGTACAGTAATAGCTTCCTTAGGTTCGTATAAGTAATAATGAGGTGGTTAGGTTAGTATGGGTTTACCGTTGGCAAAGATGCTGAAAACATGATACATAAAAATGTAGTCTTCAAGGTTTTGTTAAAGGGTGGAAACAAAAGCTATATATTTTAAACATGTCAAGTTGAATTTCACATGCTTTATTTCCATAGATTTCTTAAATGGAATATAAATCATAGCACTTTTATGCAATGTATTCTGAATTCAGTTCATAGTGAATTAAGTTGTGATTGTTAACCACTACAAAGGTGGCCTGGTCAGACCTGATTTTGTCACAGAACCTCTCAAGTATGAACTTCACTAGGCACATATTGAGGTGGCCATGGAAGGGTCCTGAAACGGTAACAAGATATGCAGGTTAGGCCGCGTAGCCCTGCCCGGGTAACCCGAATAGGGAAAACCTCATCCATTTAGTAAAATCATGGTTTATTAATATAGCTGTGTGTAGGCGTGTCAAACGGGTTATCGGGTCAGGTTAAGAGCTTATCATCATGAGATTAGTGATAGTCATTCATCATGTTATAAGTGTTAGTGCTGGAATCTTTAAGCTGTTAATTTTTAATTAATCAATTGGTAGGTATAGCAACAGGTCAGAACGGGTGAGTTCTGCTAGCCACTACTAAACTGATATATGGACGTTGTATCAGTATTCATTAGTATGCTCAACCAAAACTTCTGCTTATATCATACTACAACAAAAGTAGTAGAATAGTCAACAGTGATTAGAATTTAGAACTAAGAAAATGAAATAGCAAGAGCCTAAGAGGTGATAAATGGGTGAATTGACATTTTAAGTAACAGGTCAAACAAATTATTTTTAAGTTTGGGTTAAAAATGGGTCGTTTGGCTATTTTTTTAATTGTGTATATAGTATTGTTACATAACTTATATATTACTAAACTTCATATGCTTTCTTTTTAAAAATATAATGTACACTATAAGCGTTTGAATGCACGTGAGGCAATTTGGACCAGATGTACCAATCAACCCATTTAATAAAAAAAAGAGTTTTAACTTTGAACAACAAATTATTAGTTATGGTTACTGCAAAAAAATTTAAATGCTTTTTGAACCTCTTATCTACAAACTAGCAACTTTAAAGGCTGTTTGGCTATGGCTCATGCAGCAGGTTTAATTGTTGGTTATGACCACCTGCTGCAACAAAATTAAGGCACTCAATGATGTTGTAAAGGATGTACTTGTGTGCTTAAAAGAGAATGGGTAAAAACAACATTCATTCACCCAGAAACACATTGGTGCATATTAGGAATTTCTATTAGTGATCTATCTTTAAGCTGTGATTACAACAATACTACATTGGTGCATATTACGAATCTATCATTTGTGTTGTTATCTTACATCAATTTACAAACAATTATGCCAAACAAATGATTGACACAATAACATGAGTCCCTATTATTTAAGGATTGTTTGGCTATGGCTAAAATGCCAGAATAACTGTTGTTTGTTATTGCATGCTGAAACAAGATTTAAAGGGGCCTTTGACCAGTTTCACAGTTCCTTTGTTAAACCTTTAAGTACAAAAATTGTATTGACCCATTGATTGAAAAAAAAAATCATAAAAAAGGAAACTAATCTATAAATTCAAAAAAATACAAAATGCTTTCTTTTACTAAAATATAAGAACAAAACGCTATAAGCTAAAACCTTTTAAAAAATGCTCCTAAACTAGATGAGGTGAAACATGATCAAGCCTTTTCAGCAACATCTTACGAGTGTAACGCATGTTTGACTTAAAACAATTCAACATCATCGACTAAGACCAAAAAGACTTAAAAATTAGGAAGAAAAATAGATGGGATGGAGGGTTGCGGTGGTTTAACTAAAAAACAAATGACAACCTATGTTTTTAAGAAAACAGAGAGAGTTAGATAGTGAGACGGTAGAGCCTAGAGAGATTAGACTAAAGTTTAACAAAATTGGTAACATATGAATGGGAAAGTTTTTATACGGGTCAAACAATTTGTATTGGGTTGGCCCAATGTTTTACTTTTCATCCTTAATATATACATCACTAAGTAACAATTAATGTATGAAATGTTTACAAAACTCTAAATGTAGCTTTTAATGGTATACATAGCAAATTGTTCTTTATATATTGTTTTTTAAGTCACTTGCATACTCATTTTGAAATAAAAGGAGTAGTGCTTATTTTTAATAAAATTAAATTTATGTGAACAAAAATTCTAAATATGAATAACGGGATAAGTATTTTGTTGTTGATAAGAAAATAACGCCGGATAACGGTTAATAAACGTGTTATTTTAAAAAATAAAATTAACAAATGTTAATGAAATATTGTATGTTTGGGGATATTTCTAATTCATGACTATGTTATGACTATGTTATGGTTATTGTGTTTTGGAGGAAATTGTGCTAAATGCTGCAACGAAACTCAGTTATACTTAGTTGTATAATCATATTTACTGTAATTTGTTATATTTTCCATTCAATTTTAATTGTACAATATTTTTTAAATGAAAGTGCAGGTTCCAATGTTCGTGATGAATGTTGCAACTTCTGTAGGAGCAATCTTATCAACACAGATCTGGGAGGAGTATAATAAGGGTGGTGTGGCGGCAGAGCAACCAATTTGTTCCATCAGGGCCATTCTATGACCCCTTTTTGGTGAAGCGTAAGCATCCCTTACAAAACTTCGAATGCTTATGGGAACATTGTTTCACGAGTCACTGCAATGATAGTTTCGTAGTTGTTCTTCCTTTTTGCACTCATCGAAATAAAGGCCATCTAATATGTTTGATTTTTCCATTTGTCAATTTACTGCTAGATATAGCACTATTTAGTACATGTTTTTATTGATTTTTGGATGTCTTGGACTTTTTGGGCACGGTGCAAAGGAAGCATCCGTCATTAGCAGATAATAAGTTTAGCACAATTTTGGTTGCTATTGGAGAAGGGTGCATCCCACTACATGTAAGTAACACTTAAGCTCTTATGACACCCAGAATACAGACTCATCATGGTTTGCATAAGCAATCCCACCGTGTAATGTATTGCAATGACTTTTAAACTGAAAAAAGCACATAGGCGCTTGTTTAATTTTTTTTTATTAAGAAGGATTAGTTTGGCTTATAGAAGCATTTACAGGTAATTTGGTTTAATAGAATCCGGTTTTGCAAAAATTAGTTTTTTGTGTTTTGGTATACCAAAACTTAAACCAACTATTTGATTATTTAGAGTTTGAATGAATTAATAAATATCAGCAGCATGACAAAAAGTAACTTTTACTAATGCGTTTGGATTATTAGTCAAAATGAAGTTTAACATCTTAGCTTTTGAACGCAGCCAAAAGATACGTCTAACAAATAGAGTAGTTTGTAATTTTTTTGTTTGAATAAATAAATACGCTTTGCCCGTACACATACCCATTATAGACTATTTGTGTTGTATCAGTATACAAATAATAGATAAACATCATAAATAATTACTTATTGTTAGTCAATGCTTTGGTGATGTTAGGGTTCTGACACGCTTAGGTAATGTTAGGTTCTAATATAAATTATTGCTGATCTAAAATTAGGTTCCATCTTCATTACATATACAGTCGAGTTTCGATCAAACGCCTTAGGTTCCATCTTTATAAAATAAACATTTGAATGTTACTCAAATAAGCAAGCAACACTATATATCGTTATAAATGTTGAGTAGTTGACTAATAGTCGGGCTGCAGCCGATGGTTATCTGGCCACACTATTAGATATATGTTATATTTTTTTAACAAACCGGATAAAAATCCTTTATCGTTGAATCTGGCCAAGAATAGTTTGACCTGTTATTTTACTATGAACCTGTGTATCCAGTTGCAGGCATAAGAATTTAGTAACCTGTTACTGTTTTTATTCTCATATGCATATGTTGATTTTATATCTGACCGTAACAACCTAGCTGATTTGTTTTTTTTTTTCTTTTCCAGAACGTCATGTTGGAACGATGGTTCTAAAGTAAAGGTCTTGGTGACACTCATCAAGTGTTACCATATTTCGTAGTCTCCTGGCTTAGAGAACCACATGCGGATGGTATAACGAAAGCTAATCCCGAGGGAATGACTGTTGATTTTGGGAAATTTGTTGCAAGGTAAACCACAAGTGTTTTACAGTCGTTAGTATGTCGAATCTATAACTGTAGAACTTTTCCTGCTATTGCAAAGCATTATTACTACGTGTATATCTGCTATTATTTGTTTCAAAAGGTTTTACATTCTTTAAGTTGTTTACAACTTTGTATTGCTTTGCAAGTGTAATCACAAATTGATTGGTGTTAATGTAGGAAGCCTTTTTTAACTTTCAAGTTACCAGGAACAACAAGGACATAAAGTCAGTCTAAGGATAGCTACGTAAGTTAATTGTGTTCATTATTGTAGACATTTAGTCGGGTCTAATTCGATGTATTCATGCGGTACGTTATTAGTTTGTTATACTTCAAAACACATGTTATAGATCATCAGCTAAAACATCATACATACATTTGAAGAATACACTTTATAATAAGAATGAACTGAGAAAAGCAAAAGATAAGTGCTTCAAGTAAAATGAGGTTTTTATACTTTGTTTTGATATCCCAAACCTCTAACCTTAGATGATTATATGACAATGCCAGCTTTTCTATACTTAGAAACGAGGGATTGGATCTTGATGTTTTCTTATAAGAGGCATTACTCAAGGCATGCTGTAAAGCTGGGAGGTTGCAAAGCGCCTTAGGAGTGACCAAAGAAATGAAGCAAGAACAGGTCCAACCAATCCACACAAACACATCTTTAGTTAACGCGTGTTGCAAAGCAGGAGGGATATGATTGTAAGTTTTCTTCTATATAAATTATTTGTATATTTATTGTAGTTAGGGTGTTGGGTTATATAATAAATACGACCATGAGCGTGTTTGAAAGTTTGGTCTGAAAGTGATTTTTGTGATATATAAGGAGCACTAAGAATAATAAGACAAATTATCTGAACCAATTAAGAGACACTTATGAAATTAGAGTAAAAGTATATCAGGTCAAGACCTAAATAAGGGGTAAATTGGTCTTACATAATCAGTTTTGTAACATTTGACTATCTTGAGTGTAGTGAGACTATTTCGAGTGCAGCAAGCAGAAAATATGATTAACGAGATGAAGTCTGCATGTTAAAACAAATTCTCAAAACATGCACAATAGTAATCCGTGGTTGGGCTTTCGCTTCACTTCCCGAAAAAGAATTAAAATGCTTTGAAGACATAAAAAAAGCCAGATTAAAACCAGGCCGAGTTGTAAACCACTGCTTGATGACATCATTACTCTCACGAGCTTGAATAGCCAAAGACTATCGATACTTGGGCATTGAGCAAATCTATTCAGAACTGGTGGAGTTGGTTTGACTATTGACATGGGGACTGCAATCCACTTGGCCCGCTGTTTGCGCAAGATTGAAAGAGGTGGTGGAGATATTACCCAAGCACTTCAGGAAACATATCCGCCTGATTGAAAGTCTTAAGATATATATGTTTTAAATGTGTTCATTATTGTAGACATTTGTCCAGGCCTAATTCAATGTATCCGATTGTATATTCTTAGTTTGTTATACTTTTAACCACATTTTATACATCATTAGTTAAAACGTCATACATACGTTTGAAGAATACACTATATAAAAGGAGTGAAATAAGAAAAGCAGAAGACAAGTGTTTCAAGTAAAATGAAATTTTATACATTGTTTTGATATCTCAAACCGTGACCTTAGATGATTATAAAGGTGGAAATTTGTGTCCAAAATTTATTTCGTCGTTTTGGGTCTTTTCTAAAGTGATTCATATAATATGCGCCTGTTTGGCCTGTGCCCGTAGCCCGTTTGAACCGCGGCCCGTGCCGGCCCGCCCCCGCACCCCCCCCCCCCCACCCCCCCCCACCCAATTTTGCCACAGATTATATCACTAAAATGGACAAATATTTTATGACAACTTAAAATAGTAACCTGGACAAATAAATTGGGATGGAGGGAGTAAATAAAGTTTAAACTATTTGACCCATTAAAGATAATAAAAACCCAATCTACCCGTTCATTAGTCACCCTTAGCCAAATCCATTTTCATTCTTCTCGACATTCATCCTTAAGTGACACTTCTTATTAAGTGTTTGAAGTAACACTTTCATTTTCATGCTGTACTGCGAGGTTCTTTTACTCATGTCTATGGGTGACACTTCTTATCAGAGGGTACACAAAATCTTCAACTACTCACAATGAGTTCATCTAGATTGGCTTTAAATACATAAGCGTAATCAAGAAAAAAAAAATACAAGTTTCCATCGAGACACCACTAGCTAAATTGCTGCTTCCTAAAATTTTCAGTTTTGACTCATTTTAACTCATATATGGCAAAACCACTTTCTACTACTGAATTTAACTTTCAAAAACAAGACAATGGCACTATAACCCATTTCGGACAACTTCTATAGCAAAAAAACCACACTACGTCAAAGGAGCGAGTGTTCTTCACACCATCCAAACACCCATTCGCTATATACATGTGTAGTTTGTTGTGGAGAATTAGAGGAACAAAATCAATAGTAATAATTATTTAAAATATAGTATAATGTAACTTTATTTTATATTAATACATTATTAAAAAATTTAGTCAAAATCTCGTGCGTGCACGGGCATTATAAAATAAAATATATCAACAACTATCAATAACTATTAGAAAATAAAATATACCAAATCATTATAAAATAAAATATCAATAATTTGTCGTATTATCTTGTCCTACTGATATCGTAATATCAAATGCTTAATATCGTAAAATCAGTTACTATGGTTACAAGTTTTACGCCATTGTTTGAGGGTGAAATGAGTATTTTCTAACTAGAGTAGAAATTGGTTTATATGGAAATATCAAAATTCGTTATGTTGTGACTCAAAACCGCATAGAATGGATATGTTATGCAAAGAAATCAAAGTGATATTTAAAATATAAAAAATTCAAATTAAAATAAAAAATTATTTAAAATATCACATTATGTTGGAATTTAAATTACAATTGGTCAAAATATATTATTCAAAAAATTAGAGAAAACCCCGCGCGTACACGGGCATTATAACTAGTACTTGATACACAATTATTTACCCTTTCGCATGACAAATTAATTCATAATATTGACTAATATACATATAATTAGTTTGTGGTTTTGCTAATATACATAACAATTACAAAGCCATGAAATCCTATTGAAATTTTCTTTCTTAAACCTGTTCGAGATCTAATTGCAAGAAAATTGTTTTATATTGTTTAAAAGGTGATAATCTATACCCAAAATTATAAAAGTGAGCTTCTGTGAGATATTTTGTAAAAGATTTGGTTGCATTTACCCTTACTTTTCTTTAAAATTGGCATGTATACGTGCTTTTCAAAAGTTAAATGGACATTCAAGGACAAATGTTTTCTCAACTGAAAAACATGTCAATTTTTTTTTTTTTTTTTTTTTTTTTTTTTTTTATTATTTTTTTTTTGAAAATAATAATCATAATAATAATAATAATAATAAAAAAAAAGGCTTTTATGAATATAATCCGTCTAATTATTTAAATATAAGTGAAGTGTTAGGTTTGGGAAATTTTTTCTTCGTTTTGGATTTTTTCTAAAGCTAGTTGTATAACATGAGCCCGTTTTACCCGTACCTATATAAGCCCGAGCCTGTTCAGGCCTGAACCAGTTTGGATCCGTGGCCTGAACCCGCCGACACACCTGTTTTGCCACCTTCAGTCGATTGAATAAAGGCATCACATACAAATTTTAGGCTTAGAGACAAATTTGCACCACTTGCTACAGAGAGCATCTTATTTAAATTGTCAGTATGCTCATGTTGTATATTCACCATTTAAGCACTTTAAACCAAGTGTGTTTTGTTTTCTACTATACACTTCTCCAAAAGATGTTCCGTCTTCATCACAAACCGGGCAACATATTAAATGGATGTCAACGCCCCTGCAGTCTAAATTAACTTTCGATGGGATTATCCCGTACATAGCATTCACCATTTGGGATAATAAATGTTTAGGATCCATTGGTCTTTGTAAGGTTAAAGAGCCTCACCATTTTGCAAATATGAAATGTTATATTGAAATGTGTAAGATGCAAATAAAGCATAGGTTGGACACATGTAACCAGCTGCCTCATTTTCACATAACCACGTTTTGTAAATTTCCTGATGACAACAATATAACATTTCAGATGAATGAGAAATTACGAGTAAAAAGTGCCCAAAAAACACATAAATTCCTCCAGAACGACAATCTTGACTTCAGAAATCTGAAAATAACAAATAACAATTCAGGTGAATGAGACATGTCGAAGATAGCCCCAGTAAACAGGGCCAAACAACACATCTTCCTGCAAACAACATTCCTGTCTCGAGCAAGATATAGTCCGAGCAGGGCCGTCAAGTGGAATCTGGAGGCCCTGTGCGATTAGTCTAAAAAAGGCCCTTTAACAAGAAGAAAATTAAAGTAAAATCTGCAAACGATGATTATATTATGCGTTGCTTTTTATTATCGATTACACAGCATCATGTTTATTGTATTTTGATTTCCAGCATAGTTTTTTTAAGGTGTGACAATAATTATATCTTTTCCTTAGGTGTGACGATTGAGTTTTCAGAACATGTTACGATGCTCGAAACATTTTTCAATAATAGTAAAATCCAAAGTAATTCTACCTTTTTAGACTGAAAAGCCTTGTAGTAAATTTTTATGTAAAATAATATATAAGACATGCAACAAATACAAGCAAAAAATAGAGTGTTTCTTTTATTTCGTTATGTAAAATATGGGCTTTATGTTTAACTTTACAGATTTTGTGTAAGAACAAGGGTCTAAATGATATATTCTAAAAGCAAGAGCTAATTTTTTAGAAAAAGAAGTAATCTATAAGACAAATGAACGTCAGGGGCCCACACAAAACATTTTTTACGACTTTGGGTCATCTTCTCCACCCAAATTTGCATCTCATCTTCCTCCATCAAAGTGCAATCACAAGCTTTTTTTCTTCTTGTTATAAGAATCTAATAGTTCATCTCATATCATTTCTTAACGAGATTAAGTCCCCCAAATATGATTTTACACTTATACTGAAGTTTTATAATTCTGAGGCCCCCCAGAAAAAGAGGCCCTGTGCAGTTGCCCTTCCTACACATGCTCAAATCGGGGCCTGAGTTAGAGGTACTAACTGTGGCTAGGGGTGTCATAAATCCCGACCTGACCCGGACCCGAACCCGAATAAGGATACTCGGGTCGGGTTACTCGGGTCCAAAATCTTAGTCGGGTCAACCCGACTAACCCGATTACGAACTCGGGTCGGGTTTCGGGTTTAAAATACTTACATATTCGGGTTCGGGTCAACCCGACTACCCAGAGTTTTTTTTATTTTTTTACTTTTTTTTTTATTTATTTTTTTTCTGTCTTTGTCTTTGTTCAATTGAAAGGCCCAAGTTAAATTAACTGATCCATGTAGTAAACTTTGCCCATTTTCTATATGATTTTTAGTGTGGTTTTTGGCTTGAAAACTTTGTAGGTCTAAGACGTACATATCCTAGAGTAAACTATATCATCATATCGTGAGTCATCATTTCACATGAATTGTATACTTTAGTAATAAGAATATAAGAATGTGTATGGAATTGCATATTACAAGATGGTATGTTTCTGATTTGTTGTTCCGAGACAAAAGAAGGTTATAATTGACTTGCAGAAGTTGCATATAGCCTGGACATCAATGTTGGCTTAGGTCCAACAAAAATATCAATGTGCAATTACTTACATGCTCATGTGTTCATATACTGTAATATGTTTAAAATCTAAGTGATCTATTCGTTAAATCAAATACTCATTTACCAATTGCAAAGTTTTCTTACTTTTATTAGTTCATAGAAACAATTATTACATAAAATGATTTTAAAGACTAGTTTTGATATATACTATGACAAGAACAATATAATAACTAAGTAGACTTATGGTTCATATACAATTTATGCAACAAATTACTACATTTTAACTACTAAGTTTAAGAAATAAAATTATGTGATTTTGTAAATTAGACAAATCCGAACCCGACTTGACCTGACCCGACTTGACCCGACCCCCGATTTGAACCGAACCCGACTAACCCGAGTTCAAATAGGGTAGGGTTCGGGTGTATTATTTTTACCCTCGACCCGACTTGGACCCGACCCGTTTGACCCGAACCCGACCAACCCGACCCGAATAGCACCCATAACTGTGGCAACTAATTTTAACTGGTTGTTGGACAAAAAATTTTGTTGTGTATCAGTATCGATTAATGTTTTGTTTATATTTTTGTGGAACGAATTATTTGACTTTGTTTAATTGACATGAAGTTAAAGTTGTTGTTGTTTATTAATATCACGTTTTAAGCATTATGTATGTTTAATGCTACCTAATGACTATTGAAAAATTGTTTTTCAGGATGTCCTTATTGATGCGTGGAATTGCGCCCTCGCAAAAGGTTTTACCTCTCAAGGGATCTTGAGAAGCTTGCAATCCCCACCAGGCAGTGTACCTGTTCTTTGTAGTATAGTATAGTGACGAGTACCGGAGGATTGATCGTTCAACTTTATGAATAGTGTTAGCTAGAGTTAAAATTCTACTAAACTAGGTCTAGGGGTGAGGGATGATTCTTTTTGTATTTTTATATTTTAAATGAAAGCAAGTACAATCTCGGGTTATGAAGGAGTGGGCGAAATTAGTTGCTAGTCAACTAACCCAATTAACTAAAGATGCAATCAAAATAAAATAAAATAAACTTAAACTAATTTGTGGTGTAAACAATAATGAGAGAAAGTGTGTTTACTTAGATTTCATTACTCCCTAGATATCTTTTACCGGTTGATTAGCTTGTTACAATTGCATGGATGACGAGTTATATTCCTTAATACTAGTCGTAGGGCCGTGCATGATCTTCCCTAACTCTATAGGCTTCAACCTCAATCCTATGTCGAGCCGACTAAAAGCTCCTAACATGGATCCCTGGAAGTTACCTATGCATTAAATATAACCAAGTAATCGTAGTACACCTCCGATCATGTTTCTTAAGATGTTTAAGCAAGTTACCAATTGGAAGTCTGCCAGTTTTCTTAAGCCTAACATCGAATTCATTCATCCACAATTATAAACAAACCATCAACCAATAATTAACATCTAGGTTTCATTACATCTAAGCAAACACGAAAGAAACCTAGCCTAGAATGTTAAAGAGAAGACAAGCGTAAGATATAATCAAACAACACATAGACATATTGAATGATTTGGTAAAGTACTTATCTACAATTGAACATGGAAGAAACAAAGGGTTGAAACCCTTCAAATAGCTGGAAAATTCGTATAGGGTTTTATTCTCTCAAAGTTGCACACAATGAATGAAAACTAAAAAACTATATATATATATATATTTTGCAATCTGACGGCGTCAAGAGTTAAGTCTGACGCCGTCAACTCGCCGCCAAATTAAACTCGTATTGCCTAGATCCACTTCTGACGCCATCACTCTATACGCGTTCTGGGCCGTCACTCTTTATGATAACTCTTGATGGCCTTGGAATTTTTGTACATGATGCTGTCAGACCCACTTCACAAAAGATTCTGGCGCGTCACGTGTATTTGATTTATCCACCCTTTTTTCAACTCATGACACCGTCACTAACAACTTGTGACGCCGTCAAAGGCAATTTCCAGCATGCTTTTGAGACTTTGTCATTTTCTGCACTTTTTCGCTCCAAAAACGTCCAAAAGGCTTCCTTTTGTAAAATTCCTCCCAAAAGTACCTAAAATGACAAAAGGAACAATTTAGGGCAATATTTGATCAAATAATCTCGACTTTGGCCTTAAATGACCCCCCAAAAGCGGTACACTTTTTACTTCATCAAATACCCTTACACTTGAGATTTGCTTGTCCTCAAGCAAATGCGCTTTTATTCTAATCAAAACACAAGTTAGGGGTCATTTAACACTAAGATAAAAGTAATTACAACAAATAATCGTTCCACTTCAACCAAAAACAAGCACGGAAAATATATACTAACACCTTACAAATAGTGTTTAGATACTCACATCTCTCGGGTGTAATAAAGTATATATCACAATAAGGAAATGGAAAACATCTCTCACTACCTGTCATAGCAAATAGATTACCATAGGCTTGGGAAAGGATCAAACCTCCACCACTTGGCGTAAGCACCTAGGATAAACTATCAAAGATGTCTTTTAAAACGGTTATAACGTAAGGTGGAGGGATAGGATAAACATGGTTTTGTTGGATAAAGGCAATATTTATTGGTGGCGAGTTAATCGTCTTGGTTAATTACATGTACAATATGGCGTTTCTAAGCCAAGACTCGATTCGACTTAAGCTAATCATAAACTAACAAAAACATAAAACAAACATAAAAGGAAACGGGATGGTAGTCCGTATGTTTTTTCTCTTGATTTTTATATTTTTTTTCTTTTTCTTGATTTTTCGATTTTTTTTTTTTCTTTTTTTTTTTTTTTTTTTTTTTTTTTTTTTTTTTGTATTAACTCTTAACCTACCATCCAAAATAATACATTATCGGGAATTTGCATTCGCCTTACACTTGAACTTTTACATACTTTACAATCAACTATTCTAATGAGTTGAATTAAGATAATCAAAACACTTGGAGTACTTTTTAAGATTACCGCACATATGGGGGTAATATATGATGTTCTCCATAACACAAGTACTTTACCCATGAGTCCCAATCGTCCCAAAACAATATGTACAATATATGACTCGACTTAGCAACCATGTAATAAATTAGACAATTAACTAAGTGTTTAAACATGTAACAATAATGCACTAAAGATGAGTGCATACACGGAAGACTATGGCGATTTGGTTGTACATTTGGGGTGGGTTGTAAACAAATTCTTCCTTTAAGTATAATGCTTAAAGTTAGAAACGAAAAGTGATTGGCTCCAAATAGTCAACTAAAGTCAACCACAGATGTGGTCAATTTAGTTAAACTCCCTAGACCAATGCTTCCGGGTAATATAGGGTATCACCAGGTCGTTATGTCCCGACGAGGTGTGAATGGTACTAAAGCGTGCTTGTGATCGGGCGATTTTCATAGGAAAGGGTTAGGATGATTATACTACTGATTTTTAGCCGACAATGATACAAATACTAAATATGGACAAAAACTGAAAAACCAGATAAGTGAAAACGTTTTAAAACTTAATAAGTATGTTTAAGTTTAAATAAATGTCAACGTTCCAAATAAAAAGTGAAAACTGAAATCTGGAAACCTTCAGTGGGTGAAATTGACTTTTTTACAAACCTAAGGATGAAAGAAAATTTTTAAAAAAAGAAAATGAATTTTTACACTATTTAACTATTTAATATTAATTAAATACTATTTAATACTAATTATTAATATTTAAATAACTTAAATACAATATAATATTATTTTATTACTAGAAAAATGAAAAATTAATTTCTAAAATTTATAAAATAACTAAAAACTAATTTTAAAATTAAAAATATACTTCTTTGTCTTTTTGTGGATTTTACATTAACTAATTACTAATTTAATATTAATTACCTAATTAAACTAAACAAAATAATTAAAAATACTAAAGGACTTAGAAGATTAAGAAATTTTTTTATAAAACTAATTAACCATCACAGGAATCCTAAAAAATTATAAAATTTTATAAAAATTACTTTTAAAGTATTTACTAATTATTATCTTAATTATTAATTAATTACTAATTAAACTAATTAAATTCTTAAAAATAGAAAATGAATAGTTAAAATTATGAGAAAATTCCTAAAATTATTTTATAACATATAAAAGCTAGAAAAAATATAAAAACTAGGTATTATTTGATAAAAAATAATTTTGCTGTTGAGTACTTAAATATTAATTAATTATTACTTAAACTATATTTAATTCTAATAAATACTAAATGACAAGAGAAAAATCCAGAAAATTCCTAAAAATACTTTGATATAAAAGAAAATTAAGAAAAATATAAAAATGCAAATTACTTAATAAAAAGCTAAAAAGGAAAATTAAAAAGATAAATTATATTAAATAGAAACTATCACTTAATTTAAAATTGGATTTTTCTGGTTTTTCTTTTGGAAATCTATTTAACTACTAATAATAAGAAACTTTTGTGAAGACAACTTTTTTCTAGCTTAAAAATAAGCCAAATGGACACAAAAAGCTCTTGACAGTTGACTTTCTTTGACTTTTGATGGGAATGAGCCTCTGTGGGGTCCATAAGGGTGGAAAATGGTTCAAATAAGTTACTTGGACTGATATAAGTTAGAAACAACAAAAGTGATCCAATGAATAAGCCAATCGTTCTTTGAGCTTTGTTCATTGTTGTTGTGATAGTGCTCAAGTTATGAAGTTGTCTGCCTTTCGTCACTTCTGCGTCTATGGTGGTAGTCTGCCATTCCGACATGCTCATACATCTTTGAATTTTGACTTATACATGCACGTAGTTCCCTTTCTTACAGTTTGATCTTTAGTCTTTATACTCTATAGATTCTTCTTTTTGGCGTAGAATCTTTCTTTGAACTTTGTGTTTCTTTGATCTTTGAGGGAGCTTTTGATAACTTCAAGATGCATGTATGAGCATGTGGAATCCGTCGCCATGGAGATGATGTGTCCCTCCAGGTAAACAGTTAGCAATAAAACATCCGGTACTTACAGATAAGGAATTAGAGATCATCAACAACATAGTGTGAAGACTCCTTCTAACCCTTATCAAGGCCGTTCCCATGTCAAATACCCCTGAAGGAGCTTACAAGACCTACTAAGTAGCTTAATGACTGGGTGAGTCGCTGGGGATCACTCCACGACTGTAGACCGCTAAGAAACCACCGTAAACACTAAGCGTAACCCACAAGGAATTACTGAAGTAACCTGCTGTTAGGGCTATTTGAGTTGACCCTGGCAGGATTTCCGTTCAGTCATTGAGAAATACTTATTTAAATTCTCTCATAAATTTTCTTGGTAGATTGCTAAGATCTGCGAAGGACTCGATAATTTACAGCTGGTGTTCATTGATGTAAAACACGAGTTGTAGAAATACTAAGTGTTCCTAAGCGATCTTTGATGTATCTCATGGCTCTAGACACGAAAACTGCACACTTAGGTTTCCTATGCGGAGACTAGGGAGGGGTCTCCTGCTTCAATATCAACCATCTCTAAGAGATAGGTCGATAAATTACACCGATTCCCCGTGAGAATGAAACAAGCTCTTTTAAGAGAACTTGAGTGGCTAGAAAGTTTAGTGCATTGCGTCACTGGGTCCATGACGACTTTATCTTCAATACCGGCGTTGCCTTAGCAACAACTAGTAGCATACGAATTGAACCCGGTGTCTGCCTAAGGTTGAACATATGGAGGGCTATTTCTTTTCATTCTTTTCTTTACTTTTCTTTTTTATTCTTCAACTCCTTCATTCTTTAATTCTAACTATTGGTGATGTCCTTGGGTAGATCCCTCAGGCTCTGGTGGATCATAGGGCGGTTGTTCCTTTCTTAATCACCTTATAACTCCATGATTATTCGACAATAGCCAAGAAACCTTTGATTGAAAATCTCTCAAAGTGTTTGTGATTATCAAACATTTTGTTTAACACTTTGAGAGTTTTGTGTTTACTTTTGAAGGACTCCCCCTTCACATATGCTTATAAGTATTTAATAAATTTGCACATGCGGGAGGAGCAAGCACTTTTTGAATTGTTCCACTTTCAGTGAACAAGACCGATTCGAGACACGCTTACATCACTAGTTATACTAGCTTGAAGTTATTACCCGGCCTCGTCAAGTCCACAGAAAGTTTCTCGAAACGGTACATTTCTACTAAAACAAATCCTTTTCGAGACACGCTTACGTGGCTAGTTAAAGAGTTCCATTGTTAGTTTTTAGGTGACAACTAGCTCTAGTTACTAACTTGATGTCATTACCCGTCGAGGATAAGTCCTTTCGATTATTAACTTTTATGTTTCGTCAATTCTTGGGTGAATCTGAGTCTAGTTCGCATGAGATTTTGACTTTTAAGCAACTTTGAACTTTCATATTTTAATTTTTCTCCCCCTCAAAAATAGAATAGAAGATGATATTTTTGACAATCTTTTAATTAAAATATGCCTTTTGAGTCTTATGGGGAGAATTCAACAAGAACTTTGGATTTCAAGAACGATGATTTTGTTTCAAGTGCTCCCCCTCAACAAGTGAATTCTTATTGAGGTGAAATACTTGTCTTTTGTGCAGAGTTATGAAAATCAGAAAATGTTTGATTAACTCTACTTAAAAGTAAGAAGCCTTCGCTCCTTATATTAGGATTGAGGCACTGATGCGTACCTCAGGGTCCTTTCTTTACAAGAATGGGTTGTACACTGTTATGTGTGCACAAGCCATAATGATAACAAATCAATCAAATGAAATAGTAATAATTGAAATGTTAATACCCTTGTGTACCAGTTTATGATTCATCAATGATCGGAGCATCAAAGTCTGCGAACTTAGGATCTGGTCTTTGGAAGAGTCTGATGGGAAATGAAGGTCTGACACCGATATAACTTTCCAATCGTCTGATCTGCTCCCGACGAAATAACCTTTCTTTTATTTTCATGACAAAGTTTCGAACTTGTCTTCTGGAACTGGATTTCCACCTTGGAGTTTCACCTTTAGATATCTTTCTCCTATCATCATTCAACCTTTTGACTAACCCATCACAAACAGTTTTGAGCTTAGCATCACAGAACTTGTGTAACTCATCGAGCCTCATAAAACTTAGTTGCTTTTTGCTGTTGAGGTAGGTGAAACCGAATGACAGTTTTTGGATGTGCGTATACTGTGACATTTGATTTATTCCATCAAATGAGAGTTGTGGCTTAGTCAAATTGATCTTCTGTTGGTAACTTTTGACTCCAAGATGAAGATCTTCCACTCTTTCTTGAACTATCAATCGTCAGATGCAGAGAAGTAGAGATGAAATAAGTTGTATTATGTTTCAGTTTCGAATCCACGCATTCTTCCTTGAACCTTTTCTAGATACATGTCTTTAATGTCATTTAGATAAAGATCGGGAAAGTCTGCTTCAGAGAACTTGTACTTCTTTTCATCTTGCCTTTTAACGACAATCTCATTCATGAACATGTAGTTGAACCTTTTCGACTCCTGAATTTCCAAGATAGCAATGATTCTTGATTTATGCTTCACGTTCTCTAATGACTTAGTTTCTAACCTGTGAGTGTAACCAAGTCGACGACGTTCAGGCCAGTGCTGAATCCCGTGTAAAGCATCTCTGTCGTAAGCAAAAACGGAGTTGCTAAATATCAGAGTTGATTCTTCAATTGCAGGAACATCGTATCTTGCGGTTGGCACTAAAATGGTCAATGATGAAGCATATTTCTATTTGGAGTTCTCTTGTGTGAGTTGGAGGTTACGAAGATCTTTGTTGAAGAAGAAGCGGTAAGGTATCTTTGGTTTTTCTGGAAATCCTTGCAGAGGTAATGGTTTAGTCCTATCGGTGAAGTAAGGCTTGTCGGGTTTTCTGGAATGGATGTCGAAATTTGCTTCAGGGTTTAGCCAGTCAAACTTTCCAGACATTGCACTATCTATATTCTGCATGTGAATTTCAAATTCCATCTTGTTTCCAGATCTAGACTTTAGGAACACTTGTGCATCCTGATTGATTCTTCTTAACTCAGCCATTGTAAGTTTCTCAATCTGAAGATCCGCCATTATACTATGAGTGTATTGCAGTGTATTGCCTGGAAGTGGTTCTTCATTTTCGAGAGGAGGTTGAGCCTTGACCAAATCAGTCAACCAATCATCTTGAGGTGTGTCGTCATTGTCTATCCATGAGTGACGTCTTCTCTTCTTTGACTTCTTAGACTTGGATGTAGTATCCTTATCTTGAGCTTTGGAGGTTGATGATGGTCCAGGTTTAGAATCGGGAATTGGAGAGGCATGGTAGTCGGTATCGGGTTGTCCTTGATAATCATCGGTAGGTTGCATGAGTGCTTCTTCCTGGTCTGTGGGACCTTGACCAGAAGCTGAAGTATGTTGTTGATTTCCAGGAGGAGTTGAATCCTTTTGTGGTTGGTGAGAAGATGATGGACCGGTTCCGGACTTGTGTTTCTTTCCTTTTGAGTTCGGGTCCGGGTAGTCATCTTTCCTTGACCATTTCAAAGATCCAGCAGCTTCTTTGCATGACTCTTTTGACAAGTTGGCTGCAATGGCATCGATAAGTGCAGTTTCTTTAGTTGTTAAGTTGGGTTTGTATGCAACTTTGTTGTAGAGATGAGCAAGCAGGTCTTCGACCGATGATTCAGAAATGGTTGGAGTTGATGTTGAAGCTTTTGCAGGGTGAAGAGTGAATGGTGTTGTTGATAGCATTTTCTTTACAACACTTATGATCCTGTGCTCCAAGTTATCCTTAATTAGTTCAGTAACACTTGTCACTTCAGGAGTGACGATATCAACAAGATTATCTGTAAGGTAATCGCGTGTGAAAGTCCTGATGAGTCCTTCCAAGTCTGCTTTCATGAACTTATCAATTTGCTGCTTTGCCTCCTAAAATTCTTCAATTTGTTTAGCAAGATTAGTAACCAAGGTTGTGAGACTTTTAACTTGCTCCTGAAGATCAACTAGTTTTGTCGGTTCATTGATTGATTGTTGTTTTGATGCGGTTTCAGAAGGTGAAGGAGATGAATGTTTCGGTGATGATTCAGAAGATGACTCGTTGTGGGAGTTTGAAGAAGAAGCTGGAGGAGTCGGATCCTTTGGAGGAGAGTCTTTAGGAAGTGGAGGTTGCTCTGAAGATGTTTTCTTAGAGTGTGAAGATGACTCAAGGAATATGTTGGTGTCGAATGCTTCTTTTTCTTCTCTTTCCTTTCTTCTACGTTCCTCTTCTTCCTGTGCAAGATACTCTGGAGTGGTAAAAGGATCAAATCCCTGATCAGTCTCAATGTTCTCCTGTTCATCGACATTCTCCTCAATATTTGCAGCTTCCGTCATGGTGATGTTGCCTTCTGGATCTGTGTCTTCTACTTTGTCACCGGATTGTAAAGATGGTTCTAAAGTGGTAGACACAACGGGAGGAACTATGCTGCTAGTAGTACCTTCATGTTCGGGTTGATCGATAGGTGGTGATGAAGGTTGAGGATGAAGTCGGCTGAGGAGTGATGCTTCCCTCTGATCTTTGAGAAATTTCTTCTCTTCGGCCCGTGTGTCGACAACAAAACTTTTCAATTTTCTTTTGTCGACCAATTGTTAAACTATTGGTTCATCTTCTTCATCATCATTAGGTTCATTGATAGTAATCCATTGCCTTTTACGTTTGTCTGCTTCAAAAGTTTCCAAACTTTGTTGTTTAGCAATTTCCATTTCTGGAAATTCTTCTTCAGGTACTCTTACTCTTCGTTCAAACTCTTCTTCTTCTTCTTCAATTTCTGTGTCAAACTAAGAGTCGCTTTCAGAGGGTGGAGGTGTAGGTTCATCTTGAAGAACGTGCTTCTGTGTAACCTTCTTTCTTGGCTTAGTTGCAGGCTTCGGTTTGGGTGTAGGTTTTGCTTTGGAAATGGGTTTAGTTTTGGGAGTAGCTTTTGATTTTGATTGTAGTGATTCAGTAGTGCTACTAGTACTCCCTCATTTCCCACCTCTTTTACTTTGAGTCTGTATGGAAGTCTCTTCCTTAATCCCTTTATAAGCATTATCGTAGAATTCATGGCTTGAGCTTTTCTTGATATTTTCATCAAGAAAGCACTTGGGAAGTCTCTTTCCTTGTTGCTTTGTTGAAGACGTGGTCATTTTGGCAAAAGAAATGGTGAAGTCGTCCTTGAAGAGGTTCTTTGGCTCATTTGTATCTCACATTCTTTTGAAGAATTCTGGTGTATCTTTGCAGAAGTGCTCAATGATTAGGTTTGTGAACCTTATGAATGGGATCATAGTCTTTTTACGTTTGGTTTGAATGTTGTAGACTATATCACTCATTATAGGAATTGCAAAGTCAATCAGTAGAATACTGACCATTCCCCAAAACACTTGTAAATGCTCAAGTCTGGGATGTTCATTACCACTTTTTCTTCCTGATATTGAACGTACAACCAACATATAGAAGGTTCTCCAAGGCTGAGGCATGTTCTTTGCAATGAATCCAGAATGCTGAAGCAGAGGTAAGTCATCTTGAACATCGTATCCTAGGTGAATGAAGAAGTCTAGGAGATCCAGTTCAAGCAACATTGGAAGAAATTCGTTCTCAGGTTGAGGTAGAAGGAAAACTGTATGAAGGACTTCGTGTTCTACAGTGTAGACTTGTCGATCCAACGTGACAGTGAAAGACTCATCATCCAAGTTAACCTTTGCCGTAAGCCAGAACTGATGAAGGTAGAACACTGGAACTAAAGTTGATTTGTCGAGCAGATGCTTGCATGGATGTGTAAGGAGAATATCTTTAACAATCTTACATGAGTTCTCAGGAATTCTTAATTTGTCGAAGTCAACTCGAGGATTGTTTCCGCCAATGGTGATGCTGTAGTCAGCAGGGATGATGTCATTCAGTGTGAGCAATGGAAGAGTTTGTTCGGGGACATTCTCGTTGTGTTCAGCCATGTTAATCTGAAAAGACATTATCATAAACCAAACATCCAGATTTGTTACTCGTTAGCACAATCACAAGTTTGATTATAGATAAACACTTAGAATCATTTAAGCACGGATGGTGTAATTATAATATGTGAAGTGATGTATGAAGTATACTTAGATAAAATTGATCATTTAGAATCATGAAATCAAGCATAGACTACTTAGACATTCACATGAGCACAAATATTATCCAAGATACATGATTACATCACACGTTACATCAAATAATAATCTCAACATTATTACATGTTTTCGAAATTACAACAGGCCACGATCTCGAAACTTAGTATAAATGACAATTTTTCGCAAACATAAAAAATCCTTGATTTCGAAAAAAATCTTTAAGTGTGATCTCGAAAAGCAAAGTTTCGAAAATGCTGATTGCGAGTAATTTCGAAATAATCCACAAAATGTGTTCTCGATAAATTGTTTATCGAGAATACAAATTTGTAAAATATTTCGCAAATACTAAAATTGATCATTTTCGAAAGTTTGTGTTCTCGATAAAGTTGAGCAGTGATGGAATTTCTTTTCGCAAACACATTAAACAAGCGTTTTCGAAAGAGTTTTCAAAGTGTATTTGATTGAGGCAAAAGCAGTCAACTAAAGTCAACCACGGATGTGGTCAAGATAGTCAAACTTCTTAGGCTCAATGCTCCGTGGAAGTATAGGGTTTCCCCGGGTCGTTATGTCCTGACGTGGTGTGATGGTTATCAAACGGGTTTGAGATCGGGTGAATTTGGACAAGAAAGGGTTTGAGATTGGTTACACTACTGATTTATACAATGAAATAGCTTAAATAAGCTATATGAACAAGACTGGAAGTTTGGAAAAACCAGAAACGTTCAAAACCTAAAAACGTGTACGTTCAGATTAAAGTTACGTGAACGTACAAAATAAAACGCGAGTTTTGTACAAATAAAATACTTACGAATATGAAAATTACATTTTTACAAATAAAACTCGAGTTGTAGTATAGTGATAAGTAGTTCACAACAAGCAAGCATGAACACTAAACTGACAAATTTTTGACAGTAAAGAAACAATTTTCAACCTAAGTGATTCTAGGCTACCTAGTAAGTTTAACTTACAATAATATATATATATATATATATATATATATATATATATATATATATATATATATATATATATATATATATATATATATATGTATATGTATATATATATGTATATATATGTAGATATATATATACATATATATATATATATATATATATATATATATATATATATATATATATGTATATATATATGTATATATATATATGTATATGTACATATATATATGTATATATATATATATATATATATATATATATATATATATATATATATATATATATATATATAAGCAGATAATAAGCACAAATAAGCAATTGAGTAATGAAATGCTAAGAAAGTGAAAATTACTCACAACTTGATCCAAACTAAGGCATTGAATAGAAGAGATAAAACAGCTTATGAACTGACCCCAATAGGCTCAATGTACCTTCTAAATCAATTCTGAACAACCAAATGCTTTTTACTCTTAATCCTTAGACCACAGTTGACTTTTGTTGACTAATAAGGATTCTACAATTTTCTAGCCTATTTTATATCCTAATAAGCACATAACTAGCTATAGATAGCTAACATGAGCTTATGTGAGCTTAGAGAAATAGAAAACAACAGCTTTTACACATTTATAAGGAATTTGAAATTTATACTTCAAAAGGTACAATTTTGAAAATGAAGAACTAAGAAACTGGAATTGATGCTTTAACTGAGTTCCAAATGCACAAGAGACACTTAGTACAAGGATTTTAAACCAAAAATTACAATAAAAATAGAGAATTACACTAATTCGACAAGCTATATTACTCTAAAGCTACTCTAAAAACTAACTACTCTATTTTCTTCATTTTTCTTTTCTTTCATACACCCTGGAGCTTGTCTCTTTCTTTCCCACTCAATTGCAGCCCTTGGATAGCTTCAAATTAATCTTGGCTTTCAATCTAGGTTTTGGCGGGAAAAATTGCAATTGGCAGTTTGAGTGGGGTTTAGTGAAATATTAATGGGGAGGGGGTTGGTTGGGTATAGGTGATAGATATTAATGAAAAGGTGAGGTTTGGTGAAAAAGGTGAGGAGGGGGAGGAAACATGGAAGCGAGTATTCAGGGGTTAGGGATGGTGAACAGTAACTGGGGATGTGGAGTTTAACTGGGGTTGACCGGGGATATATTAAAAATGGAGGTGGGCTTTTGGTTGGGCTTGTGGATTTGGTTTGGTTTTATTTTGGTTTGGGTTTATATTAGTTAAGGGTCCATTTTTTTGTAACTTAGAAATACTACAAGGACCAAAGTTGTAAAAACTGAAACATGAGGGGCTGAATTTGCCCACCTTCCAAATTATAATCCCAAGGGTCATTCCTGCCAACTTTTAATAGTACAAGGACCACAAATAAAATTTTCATTTTCAAAAAACACCCAAGGACCATTTTTGTAAATTTCAAAAGTTGAGGGACCTTTTCTGTTAATTGCCCAAACTTATTATCCAAGGGCTATTTGTGATAACTTTGACTTTCCACAGACCAAAAAATGATTTTTCTTCCAAAAATATCCCACCAGGGACCAATCTTGCCATAATTTAAAACTCCAGGGACTAAATTGCAAATTTCCAAAACTTTTGAGGTTTTTCACCAATGGACTAAATATGACAACTTATGATTTCAAAAGGACCTTTGGTGACTTTTCTTTTAAAATAAGTGCTCAAAGACTATTTTTGCTAATATTTGAAAGTTGGGGGACTGAAACTGCCAATTTTGCAAACTTTGTATGTTTTTCATCTGTTTTTACTCTTTTTGCATCTAAAACATATAAAACACAATTTTGAAATATTTTCAGTATTTTGATGCATTACTGAGTGTTTTTGTATGTTTTGCAGTTCAGATTTGACCAAAAATGATGAGTGTTTGAGCACTCATCAATCCCCCACACTAAAATATTGCTAGTCCCTAGCAATAAACTGTTTTGAAAATTTAATGGATTTTAAACTCTTTACCAAAAGCCATTACTTCTAGAGTAGCCAAATGTAACAATTCAAGTAAGAACTATGGTCCACCTAATAACCATGAGATTTTGAGTAAACCACCAGCTGTCAACGGATTTGATTTGTCTTTACCAAAAGCCGTTTGCTTCTGGACTAGCCAAATCTTGATGGAATAGTCAACATTTTGGTGAGCTGATTACCAATTATGGTTTTTCCACTGCCTTTACCACAAGCCATAATCTTGCGGGCTAGCCAACTCATTCACTTTCTTGGATATGGCAAGTTGTGATACCATACAATTTTGGGCAAATTGCAAGCCATCAACGGATTTGATATATCTTTATCAAGAGCCGTTTGCTCCTGGATTAGCCAATCCTTTTGTCGTTTAGACATGGCGGTCTGATAACCACAAAAAGTTTGAAACTCAAGTGAATTTTTTTTTTTTTTTTTTTTTTTTTTTTTTTTTTTTTTTTTATTTTTGAGATTTTGGCTAAAAACGGGGGTACTAGATAGTAAAATGTGATAAAATTCGCTAGAATACCCCCCACACTTAGAATGAATATTGTCCTCAATATTCAAAGTCCCGGATATTATGCTGACTCTTTAAACGTAAAAGGGCAACATTACAAGCTAAATGTGGAAACACCATTTTGTATTTTCACTTTATAAGTAACCATAGCATGGGTGACTCCCCCACACTTAGGGTGAAAACCCTATAAGCATGCTACTGTTTTTGTTTACCGAGTCGCTAGCTTGACTCGACCCCGAATTCATTGGTCCATGGGGAAGCATGATGTGGAAGAGATAATCTCCATCGGACTTTCATTCAAGATGTTTGGACAAACATTTGAAGCACATGAAAGTTCCACACTGATGAGATATGTATCCGGCTCAATATAATGGTAAATGAAAATGCCGGGATCAAAGATGGTATCTTCATTCCCGATGGAGTGAAGAAGAAAAGAAGTCACCTTATAGGTGAAGAAAAGGAAGAAAACCATGATGAAAATCATGATAAGATCTTCTTCCTCGAGAGCAGGCCCAGTAGCCTGAATTTGGATTTCAAGGGTTAAGCTCAAAAATATCCCGGGAGGGTGGGTGGGAATTTGCAAATCCTCATGATTGAGTGCATCTCCCCCCGGGCTATCAAACTCCGGAGGAGTCATGATATGATGAGTGAGTTCACCGGGGAACTTCTCATGAAGAGAATCATTCACAAGGTTTGAATCTGTGAACTCATGTTCCGAAATAGATTCATCACAATCCTCATTCCGAATACTAAAGATTGGATTATCAGAAATCAAAGTGAATTCAGATTCGAATTCAAATAGAGGACTGGTGAGAGTAGTATTGAATGCTTCGGGAACAAAATGATTAAGATTCTCAATTGGACTGTTAGGATCAGAAGTGAGTGACGGATCATGATATAGGAGACTTTCAATTTCTCCCAGATCGGCTTCAAAGTCAAGGAGACCATCGTCACTTCTCGTTGGAAGTGGATTGATGTGATTAAGTTCATCGGCGAACTCCTCAAGAAGAGGATCAGCATCAGACTGTGGGAGTGATGCCTCAATATACTCAATGTCTCCATGAGATGTACAATCATCATTAAAATCTTAGAAAGTCTCAAAATGATCATTTGAACACTCAAGAGGGGAAGGAAGATCACACATATGCTCAAGAATTCCCTGTGATTCTCTTGGGATTGGAACAAGGTTCTCAACACTAGACTTTATGAATTCGTCCGATTCCTTTTTAGGAATAGTGTCAAGATGCTCGTCCCCCATACTCAGAGAGAGTGGGAACCTCAGGTGTGATAGCAGTTGTTTGAGATGGAATCTCAACTGCTGGGATATCAACTGATGAACTTGATGAAGTTTTATAAAATTCAAGAATATCAAGTGTATCTTCATCATCACTGTCATCAGGAATAAAACGGAACTGAGAGCTAGATTTGACTGCTTTTTCTCTTGCAATTGATTCCCTAACAGATTTTTCATAGGCATCTTGGGAATTTATTCTAGCAGCCTGCTCTTCAGCTAGCAATTCTTCCATGGATTTTTGATGAGTGTCTTTTTGGGCAAAGTCTTTAACTAAACCCTTAAGCTCATCAAGTATTTCCACTAGATTTTGAATTTCTGGAAGAATTGCTTGATTCATTTGGTACTGTGGAGGTTGGTCATAATGAGGTTTGTCAAAATTGCCAAAAGGATATGGATTACCCGTTTGACAATCTGAGCTGAAGTGTGGACCTCCATAGTAATCACAACAGTTAAACTGTTGAGTCTGGACTGGTGAATCATATGGGTAATGGTCATAACCAAAGTTCTGGGCATCACCGGAAAACTGTTCATAGACAAACGTGTTTCCGGCTTGACACTCAAATCCTTGGTGAGGACCTCCACAAAACTCACACAGGTATGTCAGTATCTCATGATGTGGTGGCTGGTAAGATGAATCAGATGTGTCATGGTAAGGATAGGGAGCTTGGTTATAGACAGACCCATCTCCTGACTCTACCATGCTACAGCCGGGTCAATTCCCACCATTATGAGGACCACCATACCATTGGCAACCGCAATGGTGTGGATACGACATAGGAAGAATCAAAGGTTTACAGAGGGATAGGGATGAAGAATCAAAGATGTGAGAGGGTAAAGGAGAATGTTTTTGGATTTTTGGATAAACATTTTGTACAAATAAGAAAGAAAATGTTTTTGTGTTTTTTGTGTTCGTTGAAAACTGAGTTTAAAATGTTTACGGGAATAGTTTTGTTTTTATATGAAAACAAGAAGATAATATGAACAAGGGTGGTAAATATACAATGGATGTATATCCCGATTCACTAATCTCTAAACCGTTTTGAGAATAACGCGCACAACCTCCCTGGCTGCGGCGCCAAATTTTCTTTGACTCAAAACGGTCTAATTAAATTGACCAGGGAATGGTCAACCAAGTCAAACAACTTAGGCTCAATGCTCCGTGGAAGTATAGGGTTTCCCCGGGTCGTTATATCCCGACGAGGTGTGATAGTTATCAAACGGGTTTGAGATCAGGTGAATTTGGACAAGAAAGGGTTTGAGATTGGTTACACTACTGATTTATACAATGAAATAGCCTAAATAAGCTATATGAACAAGACTGGAAGTTTGGAAAAACCAGAAACGTTCAAAACCTAAAAACGTGTACGTTCAGATTAAAGTTACGTGAACGTACAAAATAAAACGCGAGTTTTGTACAAATAAAATACTTACGAATATGAAAATTACATTTTTACAAATAAAACGCGAGTTGTAGTATAGTGGTAAGTAGTTCACAACAAGCAAGCATGAACACTAAAATGAAAAAATTTTGACAGTAAAAAAACAAGTTTCAACGTAAGTGATTCTAGGCTACCTAGTAAGTTTAACTTACAATAATATATATATATATATATATATATATATATATATATATATATATATATATATATATATATATATATATAAGCAAGAATAAGCATATAATAAGCACAAATAAGCAATTGAGTAATGAAATGCTAAGAAAGTGAAAATTACTCACAACCTGATCCAAACTGAGGCATTGAATAGAAGAGATAAAACAACATATGAACTGACCCCAATAGGCTCAATGTACCTTCTAAATCAATTCTGAACAACCAAATGCTTTTTACTCTTAATCCTTAGACCATAGTTGACTTTTGTTGACTAATAAGGATTCTACAATTTTCTAGCCTATTTTATATCCTAATAAGCACATAACTAGCTATAGATAGCTAACATGAGCTTATGTGAGCTTAGAGAAATAGAAAAAAACAACTTTTACACTTTTATAAGGAATTTGAAATTTATACTTCAAAAGGTACAATTTTGAAAATGAAGAACTGAGAAACTGGAATTGATGCTTTAACTGAGTTCCAAATGCACAAGAGACACTTAGTACAAGGATTTTAAACCAAAATTTACAATAAAAATAGAGAATCACACTAATTTGACAAGCTATATTACTCTAAAGCTACTCTAAAAACTAACTACTCTATTTTCTTCATTTTTCTTTTCTTTTATACACCCTAGAGCTTGTCTCTTTCTTTCCCACTCAATTGCAGCCCTTGGATAGCTTCAAATTAATCTTGGCCTTCAATCTATGTTTTGGCGGGAAAAATTGCAATTGGCAGTTTGAGTGGGGTTTGGTGAAATATTAATGAGGAGGGGAGTTGGTTGGGTATAGGTGATAGATATTAATGAAAAGGTGAGGTTTGGTGAAAAAGGTGAGTAGGGGGGAGGAAACATGGAAGCGGGTATTCAGGGGTTGGGGATGGTGAACAGTAACTGGGGATGTGGAGTTTGACTGGGTTGACTGGGGATATATTAAAAATGGAGGTGGGCTTTTGGTTGGGCTTGGGGTGGATCAGGGGTGTATTGGACCAGGTCGTGGATTGGGTTTAGTTTTATTTTGGTTTGGGTTTATATTAGTTAAGGGTCCATTTGTTTTGTAACTTAGAAATACCACAAGGACCAAAGTTGTAAAAACTGAAACATGAGGGGCTGAATTTGCCCACCTTCCAAATTATAATCCCAAGGGTCATTCCTGCCATCTTTTAATAGTACAAGGACCACAAATAAAATTTTCATTTAAAAAAAAAACACCCAAGGACCATTTTTGTAAATTTCAAAAGTTGAGGGACCGTTTCTGTCAATTGCACAAACTTATGATCCAAGGGCTATTTGTGATAACTTTGACTTTCCACGGACCAAAAAATGATTTTTCTTCCAAAAATATCCCACCAGGGACCAATCTTGCCAAAATTTGAAACTCCAGGGACTAAATTGCAAATTTCCAAAACTTTTGAGATTTTTCACCAAAGGACTAAATATGACAACTTATGATTTCAAAAGGACCTTTGGTGACTTTTCTTTTAAAATAAGTGCTCAGGGACTATTTTTGCTAATTTTTGAAAGTTGGGGGGGACTGAAACTGCCAATTTTGCAAACTTTGTACGTTTTTCATCTGTTTTTACTCTTTTTGCATCTAAAACATATAAAACACAATTTTGAAATATTTTCAGTATTTCGATGTATTACTGAGTGTTTTTGTATGTTTTGCAGTTCAGATTTGACAAAAAATGATGAGTGTTTGAGCACTCATCAGTATTATCGAAAAAAGTATTTTCGAAAATACAACGTTTTGAAAATCTTTTCGCAAACACTTATTAAGTGTATTTTTGAAAGAAATCCACCAACTTAGGTGATTGCGAAAAAATATGATTTCGAAAGAATTCTTATACAAGAATTTCGAAACTTTGTCAATGTACGTTTCTTTTTGCAACTTGATTTTCCAAAGATTGAGGCCTGTTGTTTGGGTTGAAAAACAACAATTAGATACATAGAAATAACATTCATACAACATTTTCGAAACATGGGCATGAACATATTTTCGAGAATCACAAGTTCGTGCAAGCTCTCATTACATCTATGAATCATGTAACTCTTAACATGCATTTGAACAGGTTGGGCATGAACAATTCGACCAATTGGACACCATACGAGAAATACCCAATATGTATATAAACCCTAACTTTCGAATTTTATGCATACGTGAAATAAGGAACAATTTAAGTGATTCAAAACGTTATAAGCACAAGAAATAACATATCCCACCAATAATAACAACAAAACAAACCACAAATCAAAAGTACCCAAATCGTACTTAAACCCTAGATTTCGAAAAACCTTCAAACATGTGTTAGATTATGATTTGCAGTTATAGAAACGTTTAGGACTTAATTTAGGACAAAAGCCCTATGAAGAATCATACAATCGAACACCTTTTAATTGTTTTCGACATTTGTGAAACCCTAGGATTATAAATCACAATTTCTTGAAATCAAACCGTTAAAATTGTGATTAAACGAAAACCATTGCTTGAGATTGCCTTAAGATCATATAGAAACTTACAGGTTGAAGATTTGAAGCACGGATTTTCTGTTTGATTTTAAGCCGTAGGTTTCAAATAGGGGTGTTTGTTTGATTTTGATATTTTTGAAAAAAAAACGGGGTGTTTGTTTGTGTATATGTTTTGAACTTTGGAATTTTGTCACTTTTAGTCCCCTCACTACTTACTTTTCATCATGAGTCCTTAATTTTGATACAAGTTAATAACCAAAGGCAATAATCTAAGATACTCCCTATGACATCGTTTTATGAATTAACGGGATGAGACAAAAGAAAAAATTATGAGACTTCCATTATATCCTGAAACAATGCATCTTATGGAAATATGCAAGTATACCGTTTTTTTTTTTTTTTTTTTTTTTTTTTTTTTTTTTTTTAAAGTTAAAAATTTTGAGCGTGTCTCCCCCTCAACACTTGTAAAAGATAAAGAAATAACAAGGTGTTGAAAGGAAGCGATATACAACTCTTTTTTTTAAGAAATATTAAAATCTTTTTGTGTTTTTGATGGTTTTATAATTTTGTGTTTTGTTTTTGAAAAAATATTTACAAAGATAGTTTTGATATTTGACTTTTACTTGTGTTTTAAAACTTTTCCAGATCCTCTGGGGTCAAACATCGCATACCAATTTGGTGAACTAGACTAGCAAACCTTGATGGAGGTAATGCTTTTGTAAGTAAGTCCGCCAATTGGTACTGAGTTCCCACAAAATATAATTCAACGGTACCCTTTTCGACATGCTCCTTGATGAAATGATATCGGAGATCAATATGTTTGGATTTGCAGTGATGGACTGTGTCACACCCCCAAATTTGGGTCCAGCAGAAGCATACATGTAGCTGGGGTGTAACTCAATTGGTATTACAAAACAAGTGTAAAATGGTATTCGTTTAAATCATTTAGAATAAAATCTTTTAACCAAAAATGTTGAATTTACATTATTAAAAGTAGTGCGGAAGTAGGCCTTTAAAATATTTAAAAACGGTCCCTAAATGAATAATCAGAGTCTTTTATGACCATGCCATACCCCGCCAAAACCTCCAGTAGCGTGCCATTGATTAATGCCTGAAAACACATGCTAAAGTGTCAACACGAGGTTGGTGAGTTCATAGAGTCTTGTGAAAAAAAATGTGATGCATATGAGTGAAGATTTCCCAGCAAAGGCCTCGTAAATCCACTCAGTTCCAAGTCCCGCCATAAGAGACTTGTAACCTATGTGTTTACGAACCACTGCCAAAAGTAATATGTTTCGTTTGTGTAAACAAAAGTAATAAGATTGATGCAAAGGCATCGTAAATCAGTAATAAGGTGGATGCAAAGGCATCGTAAATCAGTAATAAGGTGGATGCAAAGGCATCGTAACTCAGTAATAAGGTGGATGCAAAGGCATCATAATTCAGTAATAAATCAGTAATAAGGTTGCTAAAAACCATCAGTATATAACTTTAATCGTATGTACAATAGCCATAAGTAAAAAGTAAAGTAATAAGATCTCAGTAATAAAATTTACATTGGCTCTTAAGCTCATGACCCCGAAGCTAGACGTTACTTGGCCCCAGATGAGTGTTTACCAGACACTCTAAAGATAATAGACATGAAATGCATTCGTAATTCCGTTGGAGCAACCCAAACACGGATGGAGGAGTCACCCTCAATAGATCTATTCACTCACTCTCGCTCGTACTTTAATTAACGGTCCATGATAATAAAGGGGACTTGTTAAGATGTGGTAATAAGGCAACTTAAGCAACGTAAGGCATTTAATACTTTGGCATTGTACAAAAATAATTAAAGCAACGTATTCCCCCCAAAAAGTAATTCAAATCGTATAAAAGTATAAAACAAGTATTTAAGCATGTATCTCCCCCAAAGAGTTTATAAAGTAATTAAACAAGTAAAAGCGGGGCTATGACTCACCTGATATGATGGTACAATGATGGTAAAATGATCGAGACAATAAGGCGCGAACACTAGCCGCAACCTAAGATGAGTGAAAATGATCTACTTTAGATCATGAAATGATGTAATGAATGCACATGCACATGATGCCTATACCACTCATAACTTGAAAATACTTGTTATTGTCAAAGTAATATGTTTTTCCATAACTTGGGAAAAATAAGTATAACTAGACTTATAAAACTAGTCATAATATATATATCGTATATATAAATGGTAGTGTTGAATTCCTTGCTTTGAAAACCTTGAAATAACGTTTAATAGTCGTATAAATAAGCTTGTAATCATAAGTACTTCGATGGTTAAGAATTTGGCACTTTGGTAGTATTTCTAGAAAATCTAGGATTTAGTACGTAGAAGTATTATTATTTCTATTAGTGACAAAATGGTCTCGCAAAACTAATCGCGAAATAGTGAATATTAAGAGTTAGGAATGAAGCTCAATAGTTTTAAGAAGATTTTCACCTTATGTAAAAAGTCATAGAACTGAAGTTTGTCTATACGGGTCTTGATCATAAAGGAAAATAGCCGTCAAGTGAGGTGTTTGGGCTGTTTTTGCAAATTCTGGGCAGTTTTTGGGAAAGTTTGGAAGACCATAAGTTGTTGGTTATAAATCCTTTTGACAAACGGTTGGATGTTTTGGAAACTAGGCTAGGTGAACTAACTGTTTGTCAGAGATATAAATCTTCCAGAAATGGGTTTATCAATGAGATAAATGGCACTCAACTTGATGTATCACAAATGTAGTTTTTCTATACTTGGGAGTATTTTGTTAATAAAAGCTGTCAAAAATAAATAGAGTTTCGTCGGGTTTCAAACGTGTATATCTTTGTCGTTATAAGCTTGTTTTCTACGTTCTTTATATCCCCGGAATCGTGGGACAACATACTAATATATTTTTGATAAGTCGGGATGGCTAGATCAAGTTTTACACCTCAGATTGGCCCTTGAAAATCGTGGGATAGCAAGTACAATTTTCAGAAAATAGTTTTCGTCGTTAAACTTGCAAAAATCATATCTCCTTCGTTATAAACTCGTTTTAATCCGTTCTTTCGCCCACGGCTTCGTTTTTGAAAGTATTTTCTAAATCTTTGGTTGAAAATCTACCCTGAGTTACTGACTTTTCCAGAATTTAAGTTTTGGGACAGTATGTTTATAAATATGTTCCAAATCCATTTCTAGTGTTCTAAACTAGTTTCTAATCCACCCAAATCACTTCCAATCACCACAAATCTAGTCTATTCCTACCATACACCTTCTTAGGGTGTCATGGGTTCTTAAACATCATCAATCAACTAGATCTAACAAGGGTTTCCATATCTAGTATTTCAAAGATATATATATATATATATATATATATATATATATATATATATATATATATATATATATATAAAGAGTGGTATAAACTAACATATGCGTGAAATCATGTATAGAAATCACATGATCATAAAGATAACATGAAGAAATGATGAAAATGAATTTTGTAAACTTACTTTGAAAGATTATGGATCTTGGATGATGAAAACCTAAGGATCCTTGAGTTTGTATTACAAAACCCTAACAAGGATAATCAAATGAACTAGAAAAGAGCTTGATCTTGGAAAAATTATGGATCTTCCTTGTGTTATTATTTTTGGTCATGGCCTAGGAGGAGAGAAAAGGGAGAAAACCTCACTTTTGATTTCTAAAAATGAACAAGTGTATGTTAAATGTGTTTATGTAAGAAAATATCTAGTACAATGGCATTTTGGTAAATATATGGTCAAGTGGAAGTAACATGGTGGGGGGGGGGGGGGGGGCGGCACATGGTGGATGAGTATGTAGGAAGTTTGTTAATATCTAGTTCACGGAGTCGGGTTTGGTTCCGTTAATCGCTAATCGTAAATTGTTAAGCCGCGAATCGTAAATCCGGGTATCGTAAAAATATGAAACTTGAAAGAATGACTAAACTTGTCAAAATACTCCATAATAAAATATAAAATGAATGGTAAGTTCCATCGGGTTGCTTAAAGTTTAAAACGCGTAATTTGCGTAAAACGTGAACTGGAAAATGTAAAATTCCAAAACTTTTTGAATTGTCGTAAAATGAGAGAAAATCATATTTCTATCGTTTTTAATGTTTTATGGACATATCGGGATGCTGGAACGATGTTTAAACCCAAAAGTAAATCTCGGACACGGCTTCGTGATTTTTGCAGAAATGATCCGACGAGTGCCAAACTCTCGGATTATCGTTAAAATAGTTTAACTTACGAGAATATGAAATAAAAATTTTGGAAATGAATAGTGAAAGTGAATAGTAAAAATGAATAGTAACTTTCCGAGATGAATTATGAAATTTCGACGTTTGAAAAAGGACATGAAATTTCAAGTTGTGACAGACTGTGTTGCAGGAGATTGCAATGGCACTTTTGGAATCACAGTTGATTGGAATCTTATTGAATAGGTAGCAATAGTCTTTAAGTTGTGATCGTATCCAAATGACTTGAGCACAACAAGAGGACATAGCTACGTATTCAGATTCTGTTGATGACAGTGAAGTGCAGTCCTGCTTCTTTGATTGCCAAGAAACAAGCTTATCTCCAAGAAACTGTAATCCACCTGATGTACTTTTTCGCGTGTCTAAGCATCCTGCATGGTCAATGTCTGAAAAAGCTATTAGTTCAAAACCAGAATCCTTCGAATACCAGATTCCCAAATGGATGGTTCTCTTTATGTATTGAAGGATTCTTTTTGCCTCATTGAGGTATTTCTCTGTTGGTTTAGACTGATAATGCGAACACATATAGACAGCAAATACAATATCAGGTCTGCTAGATGTGAGATACATGAGGGACCTAATAATACTTCGGTATTTGGTAGGGTCAACAGGAGTCCCATGTATATCAGCATCTAGTTTTGTGGAATTGGCCATAGGTGTATTCATTGTATCACAGCTTTGCATTCCATGTTTCTTTAAAATCTCAAGAGCATATTTAGACTGATTTAGAAAAATTCCACGGGGTGATTGATGAACTTGTAGTCCTAGAAAGAACGTAAGTTCACCCATCATGGACATTTCAAAATTATCTTTCATTAATTTTGCAAAATCAATTGAGTGACGTTTGTTGGTTGAAGCAAAAATAATGTCATCGACATAAATTTGAACAATTAATAAGTCCACCCTGTATGTTTTTGTAAACAGTGTTGGGTCCACCGAGCCTAGAGTAAAGTTATTAGCCAACAAGAATGTAGATAACTTGTCATACCACGCCCTTGGGGCTTGCTTGAGACCGTAGAGAGACTTCTTTAGCTTGTAGACATGATTAGGACGTTCTGGATCAACAAATCCTTCAGGTTGACTGACATAAACCACTTTACGGAGTTGACCATTCAGAAATGCCGTTTTCACGTCCATTTGATAAACAACCATATTCTGATGAGCAACGTATGCTAAAAAGATCCGTACAGCTTCAAGTCTAGCTACAGGAGCAAATGATTCTTCAAAATCGATTCCTTCTTCTTGAGAGTATCCTTTTGCTACCAAGCATGATTTGTTGCGTATGACAGTTCCTTCTGCATCCAGTTTGTTTTTCCAGATCCATTTTAAGCCAATGACAATGACTCCTTCAGGTTTTTCAACCATTTCCCAAACTTCCAATCTTTGAAATGATTCAAATTCCTCTTGTATAGACTCAATCCAGTTTTTGTAAGTCATAGTTTCTTTGACGTTCTTTGGCACAGTTTCACACACTGTGAGTGCATATATGCAAGTTTCACCATCTGTGTGAAGTCGTTGTCTTGTCATAATAGGTGCATCTGGGTGGCCAATAATTTGAACTAAGGGGTGATCTCTAGTTCATTTGTGTGTCGAAGGGTGAAGTTGATAAGTATCTCGCAAGTGAGCAGGATCCAAATTGCGTGTAGATGACTCAGCAATGTCAGGGACATTTGGGGCTGGTGCAAATGGGTTAAAGAACGGTTTTGGGTCATGCTCTGCCGTTTGAGGAACTGATATAGGTATGGAGTCTCCAGCTGATTATCATGAGTTGGACCCGGTTTGTGCTGTGGTTGTTGGGGATACAATTGGAGGACCGTCTCTTTCAACAGTTGTTGTTGTTTATTGAGGTGTATCAGGTACTTGATGTTGATCAAGATGTGCAGCGGAATTTGGTGAGGCCTCTGATGGACGGTTATCAATCGTATCATCAAACAATGGAGCAAATAGGGTTTCCACTTCTTTACGGGAGAGTGACAATGGTTCAGCCGAAGATTCCAGAAAGTTAAGACGGTTGGATGCGGGTCGTAAGCTGTTTTGCTCAGAAGCCATTTGAGTGAGTTCATCGAAATTAGCATGAATAGTCTCTAGAATTTCTCTTGTACGACGATTCCATATCCGAAAGCCTTTTGAATTTTCACAATATCCAACAAATATTCCAATGTCAGCCTTTGCTTTAAGTTTACCTAGATCATCACGATCATTAACTGGATAACATAGAGCTCCAAATACATGAAACTAATTGATGTTCGGTTTCCTTTTGTGAACAACCTGATAAGGGGTTTTCTGATCATACATCGGTTTTGAGTGTAACATGCGGTTGAAACAGCTTCCGCCCATAAGTAATCCGGTAATTGAGCATTAATTAACATCATTCGTGCAGCTTCCACTAATGTTCGGTTGCATCTTTCGACTACTCCATTATGTTCGGGTGTTCGTGGAATGGATGTTTGATGTTCAATTCCCACTTTCTCAAAATACGACCTTAGAGTCTGATTCTTAAATTCTGCGCCATTGTCAGTTCTAACAATTATGACTGTGTTGCGCAGCTGAACTTGTATTTTGGTGAGAAAGGTGATGATTATTTGAGAAGCTTGATCTTTACTTCGAAGAAAATAAACCCAAGTCCAACGGGAGTAATCATCAACCATTACTAAAATGTATCGTTTACCGTTGATACATTGAACATGCATCGGACCACACAAATCCATATGAAGCAGATGTAGAACATGATTAGTACTGTGTTCAGGTTTTGAAGGAAAATGATCACGGTTACTTTTTCCTTGTTCACAGGCTAGACATAAGTGATCTTTGGCATAACGGAATCTTGGAAAGCCTTCAACCAATTTGTGACGAGCGATTTCAGTCATCGTTTTGAAATTAAAGTGAGAAAGGTGTTTGTGCCATAACCATGATTTAGTCATTTCAGCTTTGGATAGAAGACAAATTGGAGATGAAGCGATCATGTCAGACATTGAAATTGTGTAGAGGTTAGTGCCACGCTTGCCTGACATTAGATCATTTCCTTGTAGATCATGAACAAAACAAGTTTTTTCTTGAAATGCTACTTCTAAATCCCCATCACAAAATTGACCGACTGAAAAGAGGTTGTGACCCAAGCCTTCAACATAGTAGACTCTGCTAATTTCAATATTTCCATTCACATAGTCACAGTAACCCATGATTAAAGCGTATTGATCATTCCCGAATCTGAAAGTTCCGATAAACTTTGAAACAAAGTTGGCTAACAGTTTGAGGTTGCCTGTTATGTGTCAGGTGTAACCGCTATCAACAATCTAGAGAACAATCTGAACCACTTGCATCACAAGGAGACGACAAGGATGGAACAGAAGTAAGGGTGTAACCCGAAGAAATGGTGGGTTCCTGTTGGTTAGAAGCACAAATATTCAACAGTTTAGGAATCCATTTAAAATTTGGTTTATATTATAACCAACGTTGCCAGTTCCAACTAGTTTTTGATTTATTTTTAGTAAATTCACTAGGTTTTGGCTTGTTCCTAGATGTGTTGATTTCTGCTATGGGGGTGACTACAACATCATTCGAAACAGTAGTTGGTTGTTTTCCTAAGGTAGACATAGAGGCAGTAGTGGGCCTAGAAGGAATGCCTGATCTACGTTTCTTGTGACGATTTTAGAGATTATTAGCTACACATTTAGTATGATCACCAGGTAACACACTTTGACGATAAAACACACAAGATGCATTAATATTCAAAACATTCAAAGGTTCGTCATTCGTTACATTAAGATTTTGATTACAATTTGCCAGATTAGAATCTAAATCAGATGCAACATGAGTTTTATTCAAGTTCCTAAGGTGAGCTTCTACTTCTTGCACTTCTAGTGTTCCTCTTCTACGTTGCCAGAGCCTAGTCTTTCTAGTCTTCTTAATGCTTTTTGTCTTTGGGCTGCTAACGCTCTTAGGGGAAACTAGTCATGTAGAAGTGGAAGAGCTAACATTAGAACTCTGAGCATTATTACCCTTATCTGTTTTGTCTATTTGAAACATTCCTGGTGCTATCACTGTGGTGTCAACAAACTTTCCTTTTTGAAGTAGTTGAATTTTCTCTTTCAAATCAATGATGATGTGATTCTTATCTTGAATTGGAGACTCAAGTTTTCTATTGCAATGTGCAATATCATTCCGGTTTTGTTCCCATTCAGCATTGTCAATTTGCAATTTTTGAATTTCCTTTTCACATTGAAGTCATTTATTTTTGAAAGACTCATTGTTTTTGCAAATCTGACAAGATTTTGAAACATTGTGACTTTGAAGTTGCAATTCCAGTTCAAGACTTCGAGCTTGACACCATTCATGCCTTTGTTTGAGTTGACAAATTTCTTTTGAAAATTGTTTTCTCACATCATTATTGTTTTTCTTCATTTTATCATTTTCCTGTTTTAATGTCTCAATTTCCTTGTTCAGCAAGTTATTATCAACACAGAGATCATCCACAAGCATAAAAGTACCAGATTTGTAAAGATCATTCATGATAATAGACACAATGTCAGCTTCAAGAACTTTTTCCAAGAGTCGATCAGAATCTGTTTTCAAAAATCTGTTTTTACGTTGTTGAACCAAAATTGCATTTTCATTTAAAGTGAAAACGTTTATCATTGACTTAACTTCTTTTTAAAGTTCATGTTCCCAACGAGTAGCATAATGACGCAAATTTTGAACTAAAGGCAGAAGTTGTTTTTGAAAAATTTCTCTCTTTTCGCGCTCGTAAGCTGATTGAAAAGTAGCAATTTTAATTTCCGAATTATGTTCAATTACATCTTCCAAATTTTTGATGCCTTTCATGAAAGTTTTAAAATATTTTAAAACTCGACAACGTGTTGGTAAAGGTGTCACAGTACCAGAAGATGTTAATGGTCCATTTACTTGTGCCACGGGTTTGACAGGAGCCCCATTGGAAGATGAGACATATGACTCAGTTGCATACCATGATTTCTCAGGTATTTCTCTTGATGGAACAAAAGATATTGAAATATGTGGAACTTTTGAGTAATCGTATGGTTTGCAATATTCAATTTGACTCATTTTTTATCGACTCTTTTCTTCAAGTTCTTCTTCTTCCTCAGTATTATATACAACAACACGCACAATATTATTATCAAGCAATTGGTCCATACTATAAAGCTTAGGAATTGTTTTGAACGCAGTGTGAAGAAAAATTGATCTGTAATCGCCAATGGCAAAACCTTTATCGGGTCTTGGTTTTAAAGTAAACTTTTGAATTGTTGTTACAGATTCTCCATGTTTGTAAACGATATTTTGAAATTCTTTAATTTGACATTAAAGAGTGAGATTTTCTTCAATTAAAGTATTTTCTTTTTCCCTTTTTCGCACTTTGTGTTCATAAAATTTCTGTTTGCAATTCGACAACTCTGTTTGTGTTTTTGAAAGTTCCATTTGAAGTTGTGCAACTTGTTTTTTGAGATCATTTTTGTCATTTTATAACATTCAATGTCCTTTTTCAAAACTGCATTTGTTTTTTTCAAAACTTTATTTTGCTCGTTCTTTTTCTGAGTAATTAGAATTTGTGCTTGAAGTTGTTTGGCCATGACAATATAGTCAGGATCTGGATCAGATGAAGGTTCATGTTGTTCAACATGATCATGTTAGTCTTTTTCAGTAAGATCATCAAATGAAACGATAATGTCATTATCAAATATAACAACTGTGTTTATTTGTTCATCCTCTTGAGAAGATAAAAATGATTCAGATGGAACAACTTGCGCCTTATCTGATTCAGAAGCAGAGGGTCATGCATTTTCTTGTATTAAGTGTTAGGTCATGATTTTACAACATAATCACTTAGAGATCTAGAGAGAGAAAGAGGGTAGAGAGAGAGAGTGGAAGGAACCCTTAGAATGAAATGAAAGAGATGAAATCACTAGAGAACCAACCCCTCTCAAAGGAGAGGTTACATAGTATATATAGGGAAGGAGTAGGGCAACACTCCCTTCCTCCCTATCTAATAAATAGAAATAGGCTTAAGGCCCACGGGCTTGCTACATAAGCCTTAAGATTAAATAAACATGCAAGCCCTAGCAACCTATTACAAGTAAATAACCGAGACTTGATAAATAGTAAAACTACGTTCCCAACAATCTCCCCCTAAGGGTCGGTCATCAAGGTTGCTTGACGTCTTCGTCTTAATCTTTGACTTTCAAAGCTTTAGACGTCTTCTAAATCATTCATCGTTCTTTGTTGATGTAGTTGTGATCATCTTATTACAAAATGTAATGACCGAGACTTGAATAAATATAAAAGTACGTTCCCAACAATCTCCCCGTAATGGTCGGTCATCACGGTTGCCTGACGTCTTCTTCTTTGTCTTTGACTTTTGACTCGTATAACTTAAGACGTCTTCAAAAAAGAGTGGGTGTTCTTTTGCTTCATTGTTCATTGTTCGTAATAGATGTGGTAGTGATCATCTTATGAAGTTATCTGCCATGCGTCACTTCTGCGTCTGTGGTGGTCGTCATCCATTCCAATATGCTCATACACCTTTGAACTTAGACATTCACATGCACGTAGCTCCCTTTCATACACATAGATCTTTAGTCCTTAAACTTTGTAGATTCTTCTTTTTGGCGTAGAATCTCATTTTGAACATTGTGTTGCTTAGATCTTTGAGGGAGCTTTTGTTGACTTCAAGATGTATGTATGAGCATGCGGAATCAGTCTCCATAGAGATGATATGTCCCTGAAAGTAAACAGTTAGCAATAAACAACCGGTACTTACAGATAAGAAATTAGAGATCGTCAACAACATAGTGTGAAGACTCCTTCTAACCCTTATCAAGGCCGTTCCCATATCAGATACTCCCGAAGGAGCTTACAAGACCTACTAGGTAGCTCAATGACTGGGTGAGTCGCTGGGGATCACTCCACGACTGTAGACCGTTAGAAACCATCGCAAACACTAAGCGTAACTCACGAGGAGTTACCGAAGTGACCTGTCAAGGCTGTTAGATGATGACCCTGACAGGAGTTTCCGTTCAATCATTGAGAAATACTTATGCAATTCTCTCATAAACGTTCTAGGCAAATTGCTAAGATCTGCGAAGGACTCGATAATTTACATCTGGTATCCATTGATGTAGAACACCAGATGTAGAAATACTAAGTGTTCCTAAGAGATCTTTGATGAATCTCGTGGCTCTAGACTCGATAAGTGCACACTTGGGTTTCCTATGCGGAGACTAGGGAGGGGTCTCCAGTTTCTAGATTACACTGGTACCCCGTGAGAATGAAACAAATTCTTTTAAGAGAACTTGAGTGGCTAGAAGGTTAAGTGCAGTGCGTCACTGGGTCCATGACAGCTTTATATTCAATACCGGCGTCGCCTTAGCAACAACCAGTAGCATACGAATTGAACCCGGTGTCTGCCCTAAGGTTGAATCATATGGAGGGCTATTTCTTTTTACCCTTTTCTTTACTTTTCTTTTTAATTCTTCAACCCCTTCTTTCTCCTTTCATTCTTTACTCCTTTTTTTGTATCATACCTAAGGACTTCTAGTTCTAGCTATTGGTGATGTCCTTGGGTAGATCCCTCCGGCTTAGGCGGATCATAGGACGGTTATTTCCTAACCTTAGTCACCTTATAACTCCATGACTATCCTATAATTGCCATTGAAACCTTTGAAAATCTCTCAAAGTATTTGTGTTTATTAAACATTTTGTTTAACACTTTGAGAGTTTTATGTTTTCTTATGAAGGGCTCCCCCTTCACATGTGCTCATATGTATTTAATAAATTTGCACATGCGGGAGGAGCGAGCACTTTTTGAATCGATCCACTTTCAGTGAACAAGACCGATTTGAGACACGCTTGCATCACTAGTTAGACTAGCTTGAAGTTATTACCCGGCCTGGTCAAGTCCACAGAAAGTTTCTCAAAACGGTACATTTCTACTAAGACAAATCCTTTTCGAGACACGCTTACGTGGCTAGTTAAAGAGTTCCATTGTCAGCTTTTAGGTGACAACTAGCTCTAGTAACTAACTTGATGTTATTACCCGTCGAGGAAAAGTCTTTTCGAATTTACTAACTTTTATGTTTCGTCAATTCCTGGGTGAATCTGAGTCTAGCTCGCATGAGATTTGACTTTTAAGCAACATTTAACTTTCATATTTTAATCACTTTTCTTTTCTCCCCCTCAAAAATAGCATATAAGATGTTGTTTTTGAGAAACATTTGATTAAAATATGCTTTTTGAGTATTATGGGGAGAAATCAACAAGAACTTTTGATTTTGAGAACGATGAGTTTTCAATGCTCCCCCTCAACAAGTGAATACTCATTGAGGTGAAATACTTGTCTTTTGAGCAGAATTATGAAAATCAGAAAATGTTTGATTAATTCTACTCAAAAGTAAGAAGCCTTCGCTCCTTATCTAAGGATTGAGGCACTGATGCGTACCTCAGGGTCCTTTCTTTACAAGTTCGGGTTGCACACTGTAATATGTGCACAAGCCATCAAAACATGATTTTGACAATGCATTTTGATTTCGAATACTCCCCTTCAAAACGAGCATGTGGTTTGACATTTTTAAACTTTATAGCGGATTGGGGAGTAAATGTTTTGAAACCTCTTGAGCAAAATTTTGAAAAGTTTTGAAAAACCTTTTGAAAAATTTTGAATAAATTTTGCTCAAGATTAAGAAGTTTTAGATAAGCTTTGCATGAAAACTTCATCTTGTTTTTAAGGATAAGTGCGCGTTTGGTTTTAAAGAATGGTTTAGCAAGGCACTTTCCTTTTTTTGAAACCCGAGTTGTACATTGAAATGTGTACACAAGTCGTTGTTTTTATACAAAATTAGTTTTCTATAAAACAAAACACTCCCCCTCAAATAATGAACATTATTCGAGAAATAGTCTTCTTGAGCAGAATTTAGAATCATATTAAAGAAATACTTTTTGAAAAATTAGAGAGATGATTCTGCTCAAGGTTTTAGAAAACATAATCAAGTATTATACAACAAAGAATGTTTGAAATTCAAAACTCTTTTACTGTAGAAAGTTGTTTGAGACCCGGAGTCTCTCTTTAAAGTTTTAAAATTTGAAAAAGATTTCCATCTAAAGTTGAACCTCATGGGTTCTTTTTGAAGATTTGTTATTGTGATGAATGGAAAATTTCCGGTATTTGGGATGCCTAAATCAGAGACATTCTTTTATTGTAGCCAAAGCATTCCAGATTATGAGAATTTGAAAGGTTTTGAACAACTTTGCTTTGGTCTTCACACTTGCTTTACCGGTGTAAAACAAGAGTGTAGAGTTTGGAAAAATTTGTTTCTCACCATTTTGAATCCATTTACAAGTTTAGCCTTTAAACACTTTTTGCCCTTTGACCTCAAAATACGTTCCATAAGAAACATTTTGTCGAATGTTGAAATTTTGACTTTCAATGGGATGACATGTAGTTGCACACAGAGAAAATGCATCAGGCACAAACAAGTATACAGATGAATCAAGAAACTCATTCTAAATCTACAAAAAATGCTCAGAATTCTGTAATTAACACACAAGATCACAGATTAACTCATCCTATCACTCGAGATTTTCCAATTATGATAATGGTTAGGGGTTATGATTTGAGTCTAAGCACACTTGTTAAACAAACAAACGTCCTAGTAATAGCAGTAAAGACATCGACATCTTAAACCCTAAATCACATGATTCTAAACCTATGTTGTTCCTAATCGAGCAACTACACCAATCGAGCATTCTTTAGTGTTCTCTAAAGCTATATAAACTAGTTAATTAGACTAAACACATAAAAATTGAAAGCCCTGATCGATAATTACATAACCCCTAGTTTCTGATTATGCCTTTTTGACCGTAGAAAACACTTGAAACATTTAGGGAACGATTAGACAACAACCATGAAGAAATTAGATACTCACAATCGGGAACATTCGAGGATAAAAATCGTTAGTCTGAGTCGTTGAGGTTTATCGATTATGTGTGATACTTTTGAGAATATTTGTGGAAATATTTATTAGAGCCCATTTTATTTTCCATGCAAGATCCTGTTACCTAAGTTGAAGACATTTGTGAATCTTTACTCATTAAAGGTTAATAACTTTTCCATTTGAAGTCTAAACATGGTTAACTTGGAATCCTTGCAGAAAGAATTACCTTTCTCCCCCTCGAATTAGCATATATTTTGTGATACCTTTTTGTACATATTAATTCGAGAGATCATAGAAGTTTTTGAAAATGAGATTTTAATACGAATGATGAAGAAACATTTTATCCTTGAAGAATTATGATGAGGTGTGCAAACTTCATGGTAATGTGAAAAGTTTTCTCCCCCTCAAAACATGTTCCATTTTGACAGAGTAAAGCAAAATTTGTTTTAATGAAGGAACATAGTTTTGAAGTTACGAAGTTTGTACACAGAGAAAGAAGATTTCTTTTTTCTTATTATTATTATTTTTTTAATATTTAAAGAAAAAAAATTAGATGTTTGGCTCACTTAGTTTTAAAGAAAATTTTGCAAATCATCTGGAGTCAAACACCGCATACCAATATGGTGAACTAAATCAACAAACCTTGATGGAGGTAATTATCTCGCATGTGAGCAGGATCCAAATTGCGTGTAGACGACTCAGTAATGTCAGGAATGAGTTGAGCCGGTGCAAACGGATTAAAGAACGCCTCTGGGTCATGCTTTGCGGTTTGTAGAACTGATTTAGGTATGGAGTCTCCAGCTGATTGTCGTGAGTTGGACCCGGTTTGTTCTACTGTTGTTGGAGATGCAATTTGAGGACCGTCTCTCCCAACAGTTGTTGTTGTTGTTTGTTGAGGTGAATCAGGTACTTGATGGTGATCAAGATGTGCAGCGGAAATTGGTGAGACCTCAGAAAGACGGTTTTCAATCGTATCCTCAAAAAATGGAGCAAACAAGGTTTCCACTTCTTTACGGTAGAGAGACAATGGTTCAGCCGAAGATTCCAAAAAGTTTAGACGGTTGGATGTGGGTCCTAAGCTGTTTTGCTCAGAAGCCATAACATTAAGCTCGGGTCCGAAACTGAGTTGTTACGAAGCCATACCTGTTATATCTGCAAAGAAAGAAAGAAGAGACAAGAAAAACAGAGAACACGGATCCCCAAGAGAAACTGGGTTCCAGATGTTAGAAGCATAAAGATGTAGTGTCAATTATCTTCTTGACACTCGAACACACAATTCCGACGGTTTTCCTTCTTGTCTCAGGGGTAGATATAGTGGAGTTCACATTAGTTTTGGTGCAAATGTCTAAAATCTTTCCTGTAGGAATCCACCTAAGACCAATCGATTTGAAAATTCTACCTGTAGGTACCCACCTAATGTTAGATCTAGGAGATGTTTTCCTTTTAGATGCAGTGGAATGAAATGTGGGAGCATCACTTCGTTGAGAAAACCTACGTCCTATATTGATCCACTTCTTAGGTTTCTGACTTATGACATTTGGTTCAACGGGTTTGTTTGTCTTAGTCGATTAAGCCTTTTCAATTGAATTTCCCTTTTGAAGATATTTTAAAGCACCGACATCATGATTATTTCTGCAACTACTCTTAGATGCTAGCCAATTCCTATTAGTTTGTTGAGAATGCCTAGGTTTTGGTTTGCTACTACTAGCAGTGTTTTGCACTACATTGGAAGGCTCCACATGAGGTTTTGAACCTAGAATTCCATCCTTCTGAAGTAGCGCCTTTTTCCTAGCCTTTTCTAGATCATAGTTCTTGTACATGTCATATCTTCCATAAGAATCTTTACTTTTAATGCTCGTATTAGACACTGTTTTCGAACTAATCCTAGATGAGCCAGGTATAATCACGTGTTGAGATTTAGCAGACACAGATGCATTTTCCTTAGGCCAAGAATGTGGAGTGACTGGTTTTGTCAAATTGTTAATCTCAACAACATGGGAGGCAAACCGAGGTTTTGAAAATTTAGGTCGTTCAGATTTAAATGTAGTTGGTTGTCGAACCACTGATTGTGTTAATACAAATATCGCCTAAAAACGTTATTTATATTTTACGATCTTCGCTATGTTTTGTTAACAACAAAATGTAAACTTTAGTTTTAAGTAAAACATATTCTTAGGTTTTAAGACTTGCATAAACAAGACTTTTGCTACATTTTACATTTCATAAAACATAACACAAGTTTATTTCTTAAATTAGAAATAGTCACATCACATTTATGGCAAGTTTTGTCATTATGTATTTATGGCAAGTTATGTGTTTGACTTGCTTTCATGTTGCTTGCAAGTATCATGTTTGACTTACTTTAAGTGATGTGACATTGTTTGGTTGATAGAAGTTATGAGACAAGACCTTGTTTGGTTTGAAGAGTAATTGCAAAAACCTACTGCAGACCCGGCGGTACCCTGGGGGTACACGGGCGGAACCCATTTGAGGGTTCCGCCTGATCCGCCGAGCACACAGTTTGTTGTGCTATAAATACCAAGCCATAACTTGATTTTTGGCTAACCTCTTGAGCACATATTTTACACACACACTGATCCTGTTCTTCTAACCTCTTAACATTGTAAATGTGAAGTTTCCTTTTGTAGCAAAGAAGCTCACAAGGTCGTCTAAAGTTACAAGTTTCCAACACAACGTTGCAAGACTTGGTAGCTTAGTATTGTGTAAACTCGTGTTGTTTACGCGTCATTTGTTTGTGTATATTCTGAAGTGAGTGGTTAGTATTTTAGTCCTCAAAATACAAAGAGTGTTGGGAGTTGTTGTACCCTAGTAAAAGAACTAAACGGGAGTGGTTGTGCCCTTGTAAAAGAACTCGACATTTAGCTTTGTGTCGGTAAAAGTATAAGCGACGTGTAAGGTTTTCTCCGCCGGTGAAAGGAGCTTGTTGACTAGTGAAAGAAACTCTCGAGTTGGATACTCGGGGCGTGGACGTAGGGCAAGGAAAAAGAGTCCTTGTAGCCGAACCACGATAAATACTCGTGTTGTGGTTTGATCGTTTCTTTCCTTTACTTGCATGTTATATATATTGTGTTTGTGCATATATCTTTGATCAAACGGAAAGTTTCAAAGCTAACTAAACAAGTTAAAAAGATTTTAAAACGCTAAAACTATTCAACCCCCCTTCTAGTTTTCCACAATTGGCATCAAGAGCTACGTTACTCAAGCTTTTAAAATATATTGTGTTTTAAAACTTGAAACGATCCATGGATTTTGAAAATTACAAAGAAGGGCAATCTATGCAAAGACCACCACTCTTTGAAGCAAATGGTTTTATCTATTGGAAAAACCGTTTTGAAACTTACGTGAAATCTAAAGATATAGATTTATGGTATATAATTGTTGATGGTGATAACGTAATTACTAACATTAAAGATGATGATCAAAAGAAATTAATAGGTAAAAATAATGAAGCTAAAATGATGCTTTACAACGCTTTGCCTAAGAAAGAATATGAAAGAGTCTTTTTGTGTAAAACCGCCAAAGATATTTGGCAATCTTTAATTGTCACTCATCAAGGAAATTCACAAGTTAAAGATAACAAAATTGATCTTCTTGTTCAACATTATGAACAATTTGTTTTTACCGAAGATGAGATTATTGATAATGCTTTTGCTAGGTTTAATACTATTATTACTTCACTTAAAGCACTTGATGAATCTTTTTGTAGTAAGAACTTTGTCAGGAAATTTCTTAGAGCACTCCATCCGAAGTGGAGAGCAAAAGTGACGGCAATTGAAGAATCCAAAGATCTTTCAAGCATGTCACTTGATGAGCTTATTGGAAACCTCAAAGTTCATGAAATGGTAATGGAAAAAGATTCGGAACTAGTTAGAGGCAAGAAAGAAAAGGTTAAGTCCATTGCCTTGAAAGCTAGATTCCAATCAAGTGATGATGAAGAATCTACTTCGGATAGTGATGATGAGGAATATGCTATGGCCGTGAGAGACTTCAAGAAGTTCTTTCGTATGCGAGGGAAGTTTGTTAGGCAACCCAAAGATGACAAGAAAAACTTCCGGAAAGATCGTGACGATCGAAAAGGAAAAGTTGACAGAAAATGTTATCGGTGTGGAGACACAAGTCATCTTATAGGAGAATGTCCAAAACTACCCAAGAGAAAACCTCAACAAGCTTTTGTGGGCGGTGCTTGGAGTGACTATGAAGGAGATGATGATGAGCCAAAGAATGATGATATTGCTCTCATGGCTCACAACTCAAATGAGGTACTCTCCGACTCATCTTACTCCTCTATAGATGATGATACTTTACAAAATGAATATAACAAACTTTGTGAACTAAGCTTAAAAATCATAAACAAAAACAAATTTTTGAAAACTAAAAAGGAGTTTTTAGAAAATGAAGTTTATGAATTAAAAGAAAAAGCTAAGAGATTAGAAAAGAGTAAAGGTATTGACACCGCATGCAAATCATGTGAAGAACTTAAACTTGAAGTTGAAAAACTTAAAATTACTCAAAATGATCTAATCAAACAAACCACAAAGTTCAAAAAGTTCGATAAGAGCATTTCATGTGCGGATGAAATAATGAAACTTCAAAAGTCACCGTTTGATAAAACAGGTCTAGGTTTCAGGAAAGTAGAAACCGTTAAGGAATAAACGAAACAAGAAAAGAACACACATGAAACAAACAAAAATGCTAAAGCAGCCCGCGGACCAGACGGAACCCAGATCAGGGTTCCGCCCGTTGGCCCCGAGGGTTCCGCCAGGACTGCTGCAGCAGTTACTCCATCCACATCGTATCGTTCTAAATTTGTTAAAGTTACATATAAAAATGGAACCAAACCTGCCTTTAAAACTGGAGTAGGACTTAGTAAAAATAAATTTAGAGCTAAGACTACTCAACCAAGACCTAAGACTCCAATTCCCAAACGCCCCTTTCCAAAGAGCAACTTCAATGCTCGATCAAACTACCAACATGTTTGGAACCAAAACACTCCTGGACATTACCAAACCTCAAATTACATGCCATGGAACCCTTATGCTCTATTTTCATATTTGGGACAAATTAATGGTATGCTTAACCAAAATGGACCGATGAGAAATTGGGGACCAAATGTTTGAGTGTTTTTCGTAAAATAGGTGTGCCTCAAAGTTTGTTTGGATCCGGATGAATGGATCAAGGATAGCGGTTGTTCAAGGCACATGACGGGTAATAAAAGCCTCTTCTCTACATATCACAAATGTGATGGAGGTAATGTTACGTTTGGTAGTAATGCTAAGAGCAAAATCATCGGAAAAGGTACAATCTCTCATGACTCCCTTTCTATAGATGACGTTGCTCATGTTGATAACTTAGGATTTAATCTTCTTAGTATTAGTCAACTTTGTCGTAATAAGTATAATGTCCTCTTTAGTGAAAACGGTAGTAAAATACTTAAAGATGGTATAACCATAGCCAAAGGTGTCCTTAAGAACAACGTATATGTCATGAAGTTGGATTCAACATCTAGAGACAAACTTTGTCTTACCTCATTAGATGAATCTTCAACTTTATGGCATAGACGTTTAGGACACGCTAACATGAGACTAATCCAAAACCTCTCCTCCAAAGACTTAGTTCGAAACCTACCCAAGTTGAAATATGACCAACACTTTTGTGATGCTTGCAAAGTCGGTAAACAAGTCCATAGTAGCCATAAGGCTAAAAACATGGTGTCTACGTCTAGGTGTCTAGAACTTTTACATATGGATTTATTTGGTCCATCGGCTATACAAAGTTATGGAGGCAACTTCTATACTTTGGTCATAGTTGATGATTACTCACGTTATACTTGGACTAAGTTTTTGAAAAGTAAAAATGAAGCTTTTGATAAATTTGAGATTCTAAGTAAGAAAATTCGAAATCAAGTAGGATCTAATATTGTGTCTATTAGAACGGATCACGGTCGTAAATTTGATAATGAATTTCAATTTGGAAAATTTTGTGATAATAATGGAATTACTCATAACTTTTCGGCTCCACGTACTCCTCAATCTAATGGTGTAGTAGAACGTAAAAATCGGACATTACAAGAGATGAGTAGAACAATGCTTAATGAACAAACTATTCCACAAAAGTTTTGGTGTAATGCCGTTGACACATCAACGTACATTTTAAATCGAGTCCTAATTAGACGATTTTTGAATAAAACACCTTATGAACTTTATAAAGGTAAAAAGCCTACATTAGGATACTTTAGAGTGTTTGGGAGTAAATGCTTCATTCTTAACACCAAGGATTATCTCACCAAATTTGACCCAAAGTCTTATGAAGGTGTATTCCTTGGATATTCACAAAATAGTAAAGCTTACATTTTCTTAAACAAAGAAACCTTAAGAGTCGAGGAATCGTTGAACGTAACATTTGACAAAAGTTTACCTCCCTCTAAGACATCACCTTTGGTAGATGATGACTTAGTTGAAAGCCAAGCAATTGAAAGTCAACAAATCTTAGATAATGACAAGGAAGATGAACTATTAAACAAAGAACTTGCTAATGTCAAAGAATCTAAAAGGCATCCATTAGATAGTGTCATAGGCAACATTAACGAAAGAACACTAAGATCAAAAGTCCAAAATGAAAGCAACTACTTTTGTTTCGTGTCAACCATTGAACCGAAAAACATTAACGAAGCCATTAAAGATGAGTCTTGGGTAATTGCAATGCAAGAAGAATTAAACCAATTTGTTAGGAATGATGTATGGACATTAGTTCCTCAACCAACGAGTCAAACAATAATTGGAACGAAATGGGTCTTCGTAATAAAATGGATGAAAATGGAATTGTGTCTAGAAACAAAGCTAGGCTAGTAGCACAAGGATATAATCAACAAGAAGGCATCGACTACGATGAAACGTTTGCTCCAGTAGCTAGGCTCGAGTCAATTAGAATCTTACTTGCTTATGCGTGCGCACATAATTTTAAACTTTTTCAAATGGACATCAAAAGTGCATTTCTAAACGGAGTCATTAATGAAGAAGTGTATGTTGCTCAACCACCGGGCTTCATCGATTTTGAAAAACCTAATTATGTTTACAAACTTAAAAAGGCTCTTTACGGACTTAAGCAAGCTCCAAAAGCATGGTATGATCGACTTAAAACCTTCTTAGTTGACCATAAATACACCATGGGCTTAGTTGATAATACTCTCTTCACTAAGAAGAAAGATTCACATATTATCATAGTCCAAATCTATGTTGATGACATTATATTCGGATCAACTTGTCAAGAATTATGTGTGGATTTCTCAAAAATCATGCATGACGAGTTTGAAATGAGTATGATGGGAGAACTCAACTTTTTCCTAGGACTCCAAATTAAACAACTAGAAGATGGTATCTTCTTTAACCAATCTAAGTACATTAAGGACATGCTTAAGAAATTTGGATTAGAAGATTCAAAACCTATCAAAACTCCCATGTCCACGGAAACTAAACTCACCAAGGATGAGGAAAGTGAATCCGTAGATAGCACTAAGTATAGAGGTATGATTGGTAGTCTACTTTACCTAACGGCTAGTAGACCCGACATTATGTTTAGTGTTTGTCTATGTGCTCGTTTTCAAGAAAATCTTAAAACTACCCATCTTGAAGCCGTTAAAAGGATATTTAGGTATATTAAGGGCACTACACATTTAGGTTTATGGTATCCCAAAGGAACGGGAATAGACACCATAGTGTATGCCGACTCGGATCATGCCGGTGACTATGTCGATAGAAAAAGCACAAGTGGTATTTGTACTTTTGTTGGACATTGTCTCACCTCATGGTTCTCGAAGAAGCAAACGGCTCTTGCTATCTCAACAACGGAAGCCGAGTACGTTTCGGCCGAAAAGGCATGTCAACAAGCTCTTTGGATGAAGCAAGCTCTTGTCGACTACGGAATTCAACTCAACGACATCACAATTCTTTGTGACAACAAAGGTGCCATTGATCTCAGCAAAAACCCGGTTCAACATGCTCGTACCAAACATATTGAAATCCGTCATCATTTCCTTCGTGACAACGTTCAAAAAGGAAATATCTCAATTGAGAAAGTTTCTTCCGAAGACAACATAGCCGACATTCTCACCAAACCTCTTAAACGTGAACCTTTTAACCTTCTTAGGCTAGGCTTAGGACTCATGGAACCTACATTGTAGTTCTGGACATTAGACAAAAATCAAAACAAATCCATAACAATTTTTCTCAGCAGGGTCGGCGGAACCCTGAGCCATAACGGATGGAACCCTGAGCCATAACGGACGGAACCCAAATTTGGGATCCGCCGTGTCCGTCGACCTGCAGAATCAATCCATTAGTTTATATTAAACCAAACACCCATTATTTCACACCACCACTTCCAAAACTGTTACTATTCACCATTTCTCTCATCCATACCCACGAAATTCTGGTCTTCAATCCAATCACATTACTAATCCATCATCATTGTAAGTATTCTAAACTTGATTACAATCCTGATCTGAGTCTAGGAATTCTATTTTTGCACAAAAACAAAAACTTGGGGTTATGGATTAAACTTGTAAAATTCATGCATAAAATTAGGTGTTTAACAAAACTAATCATGTTCCCCATAGTTAGGAATTGCATTCTTACTTAGTGTAAACATGTTTACTAAACCACCCCATGTCAAATTCTTGCAAAAATTTCTCACAAGTAGGACAAATACTTTTTCGTCTCACATTGAGAATACAAAATCAAAACGTTATGTTCAAAACATCACTTGCATAATGTCTCTTGAATGCTAAAGGGAATACATAACCAATATGTATTTTCGGGAACATTCAAACGAAGCTAAATTGACCTAGGAGTGTTTGGGTTATCTTTTGTTTTTATAACAAAACTTGCATTATAAAACATTTTTGATGCATCAAAATGAGTCAAGATAACCGCACCTCCACATTGTTTTCATATAGGCACACACTAGAACATCCACATTAAAATAGTAGTTTACTTAAATTAAAATGTGAAATTTTTGTTGTTCTAGGTATCATCATGCCTCCTCTAACCCATTACGACCATAAAGACACAATTAAGTACCTCCCAAAACACCACAAAACCAAAGGCCTTACCCCAAACCAAGTCAACATTTTCAAAGCCCTAGAAAAACGCTATATCCATGAGGGTAGAACCATTGACCCGTCTTTCCTAGAAGGCACAAACCTTTATGCCCAATTTGCCACAATCAACTTTGAGTGTCTTTTGACTTTAGACGAGCCTATTTGTCCTAGATTCATTCTTGAGTTCTATGCATCCGTCACTCTATCCACGGGTGATTATGATTATTTATCCGTCAACTTTAGGGTTAGTGGCAATCAATAATCCTTCAATCTTGAGGAGTTTGCTCAAATCCTAGGAATTCCAAACCAAGGTACTTGTATCTACTCCGATTTGCACTCCCTCTCAACCCTTGACACCCTAGATGACCGTTTCCATCCTTATGATACCCCACTTGTGTCAAAAGATGTACTCCGTAACCACCTCTTTGTTAGGACAACCACCACTAGGAGAACCCGAACGGGTAATGAGGTTGATAAAGATCCATATGGAATGGAACTTAATGAACTCTTGCCCCAATTCAAGAAATGGGAGGAAGTCCTTAGAGCCAATGTTATAAGCACCATAGGAAACCGAGACCATATCAACCTTTGCCTATGCTACATGCTCTACTCTTTGTCCACTAGGCAACCTTTCAATCTTGCTTACTACATGGCCAAGAGAATGGCCGACATTCCCGTGCATGTCACAACGGCTATACCATATGGAATGTTCTTGACCCGTCTCTTTAGGTTCATTGCACCCATTCCTCCAACTCCTAACCGTCTTCAACTTGACTACTCTCTCATTCCACATACATTTGTCCCTCTAAGTGATAAGAGAATGTATAGAGCCCAAGGAAAACGTCCTCATCCCCCTACCTCCTCCTCTTCTTCCTCAATGAGTGAAGATGACAATTTGCCAAACTCTAGGCTCCCACCTCTAGAATACCTTTCCCAACTTCCGGATATTCCAAATGAGTCGGAGGAGTTCAAGCAAACAAAAGGGATGTTCAAAAACATCGGGAGATTCCTCGAGAAGATGAAGAAGAAGATGGACCGTCAATGAGTGCGGGTGTGTTAGGAGTGTTTGGCACAAGGTGCTATTGGAACAATTTGGTAGTTTAAACAATCTTTGTGATGTATTTGTGTGTTAGTACAATGTTTGATACACTATGGAACATGTTTTAACTAACAATGTTGCAGGAAGACAACTTTTGGCAAGTTGTCAAATTTTCTTGATTACCAAATTTTCACTAAGTTTAGTGAATTTCGCTAGCCCCCGGTCAAAGTCTTATGATATGATGTCTACATGTCTAATTTTTGCATTTCCTAACCAGATATGAATTATATTTTTGGTTTTAGGAGTTTTCGAAAATTTTGAAAATCGTTTCGCGGGTCAAAAACGCGGACTGTGAAGTTTTTCAGGCCTGGCGGATCCGGCGGATCCCAAATTTGGGTTCCGCCAGTGCAAAATCTGGGTAACCCAGGTTTGGCCCAACGGACCAGACGGCACCCTAATTTGGGTTCCGCCTGTGTATTTCCAGGGTGCCGCCAGTTGCCTGCAGAATTTCTATTTTCTTTTTCTCCAATTCAACATTGAAACAATAAAATCCAATCCTTTTAGGTAGAAACCCATTACTTGCAATGTGTTTAGCATAATAGGATACTCCTTCTTCCATGAACTTAACCAAAACTAATTCCCGCCAAAATTCAAATTTAACCATAACAACCTCAAGGACCCCTCAAACATAAAGGAAGGAACCCTTCTAAGGGATCCTTGAAATCCCTGAGATTTATACAACCAAAATCCACCAAAACCACTATGCATTTAGTGCAAAAACTTGTCTTCTCACTTCACCATTTTCATTGGATTGACTTCCATGACATGACAACCCACAATTAAGTTTTCCAAATCATTAGGAACCACCATTTTTGTATGGACTAACATCAAATCCAAACACTCCTTCCCACAAATCTTCATCACTATAAATTAAACCATCCTAAACACTCTCAAACCACACCTTCTTCATCACAAATTCTGAAACTTTAAACCATTTTAAATAATGACCAAGTCAACAAACACCTCTCAACCATCACGACCCATCCGTAGAACCGCCCGGATTAGTGTAAAACCACTATGGTCAAACCAATTCATCAACATTAGCTCCTCATCTTCGGATGAATTCACCTCACCCATCAAAAATGAACACTTTTTGAATCTTGCCTCTCCATCTCCATCACCCATGTAACACCCCCAATTCATGGTTGCAGTGGAATTCGAACTGGGTGTTACTCGACGGCACAATAGTCACAATAATAGAAAACGAACTCCAATTGAGTCGTTTTAAAAGATTTATCATTCAAATTGTATAAATATCAGAGATTACAAAATGAGGTCCCAAATGGTTCCATGTTTACAATTTACATTAAATGAGTTTTGAATGATAATAAAATTTATAGCCCTCTTGAGTATCCGTGTCCTTCCGTGCCATCCCTGATCGTCATGAACCTGAAATACATGCTTGAGAGGTCAACACAAAGGTTGAGTGATATTCATAGAGTTTAGTTAAATCGTTTGAACACAATGTGTTGGTAGTTAAATCGTTGAACACAATAATCGTAGTGTTTGTAGTTAAATCGTTTGAACACAATAATCGTAGTGTTTGTAGTTAAATCGTTTGAACACAATAATCGTAGTGTGAGCTATAGACTCACACTCATAGTTAGAAAACAAAGATGGGCTACGTTGTTATATGCCCGGAAAGGTTATTAATTCACTAAGCTTATGACACCAAAACGTTAACGTGTACCAATATCGATCGGCAGATTTATCCCGGTAGGTATTTTGCCGTCATACCTAATGTCTCAAATATTAATGCATTTGTTTGAACTTAATCAAAACAAATGGGATTCGTCAATCCCAATAGGCCTATTCATAATATTCGCGCTCACTTGCAAGTAACCCTCGCAAGTGATTAAATGGTTCATAATAAGGGATCTTGGTTTGGCAAGGATGTTACTTAGTGATAATAAAACATAGTCGAATAGCATACAGTAGAAAGCATTGTGTTCGAGTAGAAAAATAATAGCATGTATTCCCCCCAAGGGTTTGTAAAACAATTAAGTAATGGAAAGTGGGGCTATGAACTCACCTTGAGTTGGATGATGTATAATGAGAATGATGGATATGTCATAAGAACTTCTACGAGCAACCTAGAATAATCGTTGCAACTTAGGTTTGGAATAATGTCTAAGGAAACATAAACATGCCAATATATATATCTTGCATCTAGTCCATGATGTGGTATGATGTATAATGTAAGTCTTTGAAAGAAAAGATTCATGAAACATGTATGTTTTGATATATCGTTTACTACCGTTCGGGCCGACATAATTCAGAAGTCATGTTAGTAAACGTTCAAGGAGCCAGGACACTTTAATTCGTAAATCCACAACTCATCTCGACGGCTTACATAATGAACTCCTCACATGAGGCTCCCTACTATTGTAGTAGTTGATAAAATATATAGATATAAGTTTCGATCCGAAAAGTTACATGTTCAATATTTGAATAAACTTAGGAAAGTTTATTAGTACATGAAGATTGTTATTAGGGGAAGTTTCATAAGTCTTGTATGACCATTTTTCCTTGTAATATCTCATGGTTCCTTTTTAAGTGAAGTAGATCCAAATTGCTTGTTCAAATTATCGCCAATTCCTTGTTTCATGTTTATGCCTAAGTAAACTTACATGGTCATCTCGTCATGGCCTAGCCATGACCTTTGGTCCTTGTTCCAAGGTCATGAGACACAACCTTAGCTCTAGCCATGGTTGTGGTCTTGATTATAGGTCATAAGACCTCTTGTTCCTTTTAAACCATAACCTATATATTATGACTTTGGTCTAAAAATGGGCTGTTTAAGAATTTGAAGAATTTATCACTCGGAAAGCGTTTTCAGGGCTCGAGCTTCTTTGTTCCTGAACGAAAACGTTGTTCCGGACAACTTTCGTGTTTTAACTTTTTGATGAATCGGACTAGAAGTGGGAGTTTCAAAATCAAAATTTGATCAGAATGCTATTTAGGCAGTTTTGCCGTTTTGGTTTCGCTAACTTCAAATGGTCATAACTTTTGACTTGTGTACTCGTTTTGGGTGATTCAAATTGCAATGTTTTCCTTGTTAAGTCCTCTTTAACATTAATTAAGTGTCAAATATCCAAGTTATACTATTGTGGTCGTGGTTTTCCATAAAAATCACTAGTTTGCTTGTTTGCTTGTCATAAGTTAACATATGTATACCAATACTCGTTTTATCCATTTTTAAACATCATGAACACAATAACAAGAACATATATAGCATGAAAAGAACACAAAGAGCATGAAAATGATATTGAGCAAGAAAGTGTATAAGGGTTTCTTACAACTTTTGGCTTTCACTTAAGAAAGGAAGTCAAGTATAGAACTAGGACACTAAACCTAAGCTTGTAAACCCTTCACCATAACTCTTGTAACCCTTGTGAAAACCCATTAACTTCAGCCCTAGCACCCTTATGTAGCTCTTAATTTAACCATGGAATCACCAAACAAACTCTTGATTCATGTAGAGACTAACTAGGCCTTCAACTTTGGTGTGTAACTTGAAGATTGAAATCAAAATAAGAGTGTTTGTGTTTGTTTTGTGTTGTGAACGACTTCAAGAGGGGTAGGAGGGTTATATAGGGCCTTGAGTAGGTGCTAGGAAGGTGTTAGGAAGTTGCCTAAACTTGGAGGCCAAGATGTACACTTGTAATGATCTAATGAACCCTTGGTGACCAAGTTTGCTTAATATACAAGTATCCTAAAGTCCAAGGCTTATCACCAAGTCACCAAGGCTTGGTGAATCATCATATACACGTTCATATGATGGGAGGAGTGACTAGGTACTTAAACTTGGTATTATCTAGCTTACGGAGTGAGTTTTGGTCCCGGTAATCGCTAATGGTAAGTTATTAAGTCATGAAACTTAAAATCGGGTATCCTAAAAATATGAAACTTATAAATATGCTAGAACTTATCAATATACTCCATAATAATATATAAAATGAGTGGTAGGTTCTATCGGGTGCTAAAACCCTGCTAAAAACTGGAAACACGGGTCTAAAACGCGTAATTCGCGTAAAACGCTGAACTGAAAAACGTAAAATTCCAAAACTTTTGGAATTGTCATAAAATGAGAGAAAATCATATTTCTATTGTTTATAATGTTTTATGGACATATCGGGATGCTGGAATGACGTTTAAACCTAAAAGTAAATCTCGGACACGGCTTTGTGATTTTTGCAGAAATGATCCGACGAGCGTCAAACTCTCGGATTATCGTTAAAATAGTTTAACTTACGAGAATATGAAATAAAAATTTCTGAGATGAATAGTGAAAAGTGAATAGTAAAAGTGAATAGTAAAAGTGAATAGTAAAATTTTCAGGAATAAAAGTTATCTTGAAAATGCGAATTGTTACAGTCTCTACCCCTTACGGGGAACTTCGTCCCGAAGTTCTATGTGTGTTATATGTTGGAGTTTTGTCGATGAAAAGGTGTGGTTACTTATGATGACTAAAGTCTGGGATTACCGGTGATGTAGTTTGATTTGTCGTTTCAGTGTATGGTGTAGGATGAGGCTTACTTTTATGTAGGAAAGGTATGGTAATAGTCGAATATCAAAGGAAATTGATATAGCAGTCGAATATTAATAGGAATTGATATAGTAGTTGCAATCATAGCCTAGTATGTAATCGGTTGTTGTACCTAGTGTTTATTGACTTCATACTTATGTTATTTCGGATACAAATATGCCCACTTGTTTATAATTCTTTATTTACATAGAGAGGCATCCCAAACAATGTAAATAGAGGAATATAAACTTATGGTTCGGTGATTTACAATTTCTTAATTTAAATGAAAAGGCATCCCAATTCATTCAAATAATTACAAATCATACTACTTAAGAATTCCCATACAACATTCACAATTAGCCGGTGAGTTACAAGGTAGTGTATTACGAGATGATACTGGTGTTCCAAAAGTACAAGATGAATATTCAATCTTGTAAAGCTGATGAGGGTACTTGTGGTGTAACTAAGGATGATTTGAGCTTTAAAAGTGCATCAAGATCTGTTAATGAGCTTGTGTTTGCCACGGTTGTGAAGGTAATGTTGTGATATGTTGATGAACAAAAGTGCTTAGTGTATGCTTAATGTTAATATTGGTAGAGATGTCAAGTTTGCTTTAAAATTTTAAGAAATTTTAAAGGTTTATGACGGGATGGTATCCTTAGGACCTAAACAGGATAGTACTTCTACAGGATGAAGAGAATAATTGATAACTATCCCAAGATAGTAGTTCGGATTATCTCATAAATGAAAATTTTCAAGAATGAATTTAGATCATACAAATAAGGTGTTAAGATCTCGCTGAGTGGTAAGACACTATCGTGTCTCTAGATTGTTTTAATGTATTCTGGTGGTTTATCATGTTCATGTAGGAAATCAATCTAAACATAACCCTAGTACAACTATTCTCAGTATTTGAAAATTTTAAGTCGAATATAGTTAGTCAGACTATATTCCACTGTCCCTAGGTTAAATATAGGTGACTAGTCTATATTTACCCAAGGTTCGATAAAATTTTCAAATACCTAAATTAGGTATACTTGTGATATGTCCGTTGCTTTCGGGAAACTGTCCACTAAACAAAGGCGATGTCAAACCATTCCGTTGCAAGTCCCGCCCATACAAGACTTGTAACGTATGTTTTCATATTCCATTGCATAGAAGATGGTAAGGGTAGGTACGTATGGAAAGGAAGTTTTAAGTAGTTCTAAAATAGAACATACTTGGCCAGGATCACGAACTTTTAACAATGAAGATTTCAGAAGAAAACTTTGATAAATGTAGAGCTGAACTTCAGCTTTTGTAGGTGATGGATTTGTTTGTCCTTTATAAATCTCATATTTCTATTTAGAAATCGATAGGTTGTGACGGGTTTTTGATATCATATGAAATGATATTGATGATGTGATGGAATAATTCTAGAGACCATTTGCACAAAACACAATGTCTCGGAAGTAGGTTAGACCATTGTGTAACTCAAAACATTTGAGAAATGGTTAAGACCATTGTATAATACAATGTCTTGGAAAATAGGAAAGACCATTGCAATCAGTTACAATGTCTTGGACATAAAATGTTGGAGTAGGAACATGATTGGGAGAATGTGATTGTGTCGAAATGCCCTAGAATAGGCATACGCAGATATGTTTAGTCCATTGTTTAGATAAATGATTGAAAATAAACAGAGTTTATATATCAATATACTAATGCTTACGGGGAAATGCTCAATTATGTTTAGGGTACATATATTAATATGCAATTATGTTTGTGTAGCATAAAAATGTCTACGGGGAATTGCTCAAAATGGGTATATATATGAATATACTAATATGTTTGTCTAGCATAACATGCTTACTAAGTCCATAATCGTCTGGAGGATGGAAGACACGGAGAGCGGAAGGCTATAAAAATGTTTTTGCTTGTATGTGTGGTTATAGTTTAGGTCTCAATTAGACCCGTTTCTCTATAACCATGGCTCTGGTGCCAATCTGTAACACCCCCAATTCATGGTTGCAGTGGAATTCGAACTGGGTGTTACTCGACGGCACAATAGTCACAATAATAGAAAACGAACTCCAATTGAGTCGTTTTAAAAGATTTATCATTCAAATTGTATAAATATCAGAGATTACAAAATGAGGTCCCAAATGGTTCCATGTTTACAATTTACATTAAATGAGTTTTGAATGATAATAAAATTTATAGCCCTCTTGAGTATCCGTGTCCTTCCGTGCCATCCTTGATCGTCATGAACCTGAAATACATGCTTGAGAGGTCAACACAAAGGTTGAGTGATATTCATAGAGTTTAGTTAAATCGTTTGAACACAATGTGTTGGTAGTTAAATCATTGAACACAATAATCGTAGTGTTTGTAGTTAAATCGTTTGAACACAGTAATCATAGTGTTTGTAGTTAAATCGTTTGAACACAATAATCGTAGTGTGAGCTATAGACTCACACTCATAGTTAGAAAACAAAGATGGGCTACGTTGTTATATGCCCGGAAAGGTTATTAATTCACTAAGCTTATGACACCAAAACGTTAACGTGTACCAATATCGATCGGCAGATTTATCCCGGTAGGTATTTTGCCGTCATACCTAATGTCTCAAATATTAATGCATTTGTTTGAACTTAGTCAAAACAAATGGGATTCGTCAATCCCAATAGGCCTATTCATAATATTCGTGCTCACTTGCAAGTAACCCTCGCAAGTGATTAAATGGTTCATAATAAGGGATCTTGGTTTGGCAAGGATGTTACTTAGTGATAATAAAACATAGTCGAATAGCATACAGTAGAAAGCATTGTGTTCGAGTAGAAAAATAATAGCATGTATTCCCCCCAAGGGTTTGTAAAACAATTAAGTAATGGAAAGTGGGGCTATGAACTCACCTTGAGTTGGATGATGTATAATGAGAATGATGGATATGTCATAAGAACTTCTACGAGCAACCTAGAATAATCGTTGCAACTTAGGTTTGGAATAATGTCTAAGGAAACATAAACATGCCAATATATATATCTTGCATCTAGTCCATGATGTGGTATGATGTATAATGTAAGTCTTTGAAAGAAAAGATTCATGAAACATGTATGTTTTGATATATCGTTTACTACCGTTCAGGCCGACATAATTTAGAAGTCATGTTAGTAAACGTTCGAGGAGCCAGGACACTTTAATTCATAAATCAACAACTCATCTCGACGGCTTACATAATGAACTCCTCACATGAGGCTCCCTACTATTGTAGTAGTTGATAAAATATATAGATATAAGTTTCGATCCGAAAAGTTACATGTTCGATATTTGAATAAACTTAGGAAAGTTTATTAGTACATGAAGATTGTTATTAGGGGAAGTTTCATAAGTCTTGTATGACCATTTTTCCTTGTAATATCTCATGGTTCCTTTTTAAGTGAAGTAGATCCAAATTGCTTGTTCAAATTATCGCCAATTCCTTGTTTCATGTTTATGCCTAAGTAAACTTACATGGTCATCTCGTCATGGCCTAGCCATGACCTTTGGTCCTTGTTCCAAGGTCATGAGACACAACCTTAGCTCTAGCCATGGTTGTGGTCTTGATTATAGGTCATAAGACCTCTTGTTCCTTTTAAACCATAACCTATATATTATGACTTTGGTCTAAAAATGGGCTGTTTAAGAATTTGAAGAATTTATCACTCGGAAAGCGTTTTCAGGGCTCGAGCTTCTTTGTTCCTGAACGAAAACGTTGTTCCGGACAACTTTCGTGCTTTAACTTTTTGATGAATCGGACTAGAAGTGGGAGTTTCAAAATCAAAATTTGATCAGAATGCTATTTAGGCAGTTTTGCCGTTTTGGTTTCGCTAACTTCAAATGGTCATAACTTTTGACTTGTGTACTCGTTTTGGGTGATTCAAATTGCAATGTTTTCCTTGTTAAGTCCTCTTTAACATTAATTAAGTGTCAAATATCCAAGTTATACTATTGTGGTCGTGGTTTTCCATAAAAATCACTAGTTTGCTTGTTTGCTTGTCATAAGTTAACATATGTATACCAATACTCGTTTTATCCATTTTTAAACATCATGAACACAATAACAAGAACATATATAGCATGAAAAGAACACAAAGAGCATGAAAATGATATTGAGCAAGAAAGTGTATAAGGGTTTCTTACAACTTTTGGCTTTCACTTAAGAAAGGAAGTCAAGTATAGAACTAGGACACTAAACCTAAGCTTGTAAACCCTTCACCATAACTCTTGTAACCCTTGCTAGCCTTGATATAGCCCTTGTGAAAACCCATTAACTTCAGCCCTAGCACCCTTATGTAGCTCTTAATTTAACCATGGAATCACCAAACAAACTCTTGATTCATGTAGAGACTAACTAGGCCTTCAACTTTGGTGTGTAACTTGAAGATTGAAATCAAAATAAGAGTGTTTGTGTTTGTTTTGTGTTGTGAACGACTTCAAGAGGGGTAGGAGGGTTATATAGGGCCTTGAGGAGGTGCTAGGAAGGGGTTAGGAAGTTGCCTAAACTTGGAGGCCAAGATGTACACTTGTAATGATCTAATGAACCCTTGGTGACCAAGTTTGCTTAATATACAAGTATCCTAAAGTCCAAGGCTTATCACCAAGTCACCAAGGCTTGGTGAATCATCATATACACGTTCATATGATGGGAGGAGTGACTAGGTACTTAAACTTGGTATTATCTAGCTTACGGAGTGAGTTTTGGTCCCGGTAATCGCTAACGGTAAGTTATTAAGTCATGAAACTTAAAATCGGGTATCCTAAAAATATGAAACTTATAAATATGCTAGAACTTATCAATATACTCCATAATAAAATATAAAATGAGTGGTAGGTTCTATCGGGTGCTAAAACCCTGCTAAAAACTGGAAACACGGGTCTAAAACGCGTAATTCGCGTAAAACGCTGAACTGAAAAACGTAAAATTCCAAAACTTTTGGAATTGTCCTAAAATGAGAGAAAATCATATTTCTATTGTTTATAATGTTTTATGGACATATCGGGATGCTGGAATGACATTTAAACCTAAAAGTAAATCTCGGACACGGCTTTGTGATTTTTGCAGAAATGATCCGACGAGCGTCAAACTCTCGGATTATCGTTAAAATAGTTTAACTTACGAGAATATGAAATAAAAATTTCTGAGATGAATAGTGAAAAGTGAATAGTAGAAGTGAATAGTAAAATTTTCGGGAATAAAAGTTATCTTGAAAATGCGAATTGTTACAACCCAAACAACCAAATGAGCACACTCCACCACCTACTAAATCACCTATTGACCCAACTCCACCAAGTGCTCCAACTCAACCATCAAAGACTTCATCACCATCACCATTACCAAAAATTGAACCTATGGAACTTTTTGGGTCTCCTCCAACATCACCACACCCGTATGTCCAAGATTTAAATGATCTTCCACCAAGACATACCCAACCACCACCGTTTGCAAACCAATCACCAAGGTCAATTCTTGATCTTGATGATGATCTTGAACTTAACCAACCACCACAACAAGTGTACCAACCACCCAAACCGTTGTTATTTCACCCAATCTACCGTGAAATCCATGGTCCTCTCTATGGAGAAGCAAATTTTGAACACCATGATCACCCAACTCCACCTCCTTCTCAAGCCCATACCTATGAGTCTTTCTTTCCTTCTTATGAGGAAATACAAAGCATGGTTGACAACCAACTTCATCAAGCTATGGAATTTCAAACCACCTTGCTTGAATCAATACCAAATCCATCCTCCACCCAAGAACCAAAACCAAACCAACCCCTAAACCAAGAAACCAAAACCAACCCATTTTCACCCAACCATCCCCATATTTGCTCAAATTGTGAGCAAATGGGTGAAAGCATAAAAACCTTGCTTCACCAATTCTAAAATGAAACACGGTTTGCATTCCAACATGTCATTGAACGTTTGGATGCACTTTCCCACCCCAAAAAATCCTAAACAACCCTTGGAGGCCGTTTGCCCCAACTTAGGAATGTAGGATTTTTTTTTTTATTTTCTTGGTTATTTTTTTTTAGTTTTTGGTTAGTAAGTAGAAGAATAGTTAGCATTTCTTGTCTTTTGACTTTTATAAGTCAAAATTTTACTTGGAATGAAATTTCTTTCTACTTTCTTTTGTGCATTGTTGGTTGATCAATGTTGTGTTGTCTTTGTGGTTGCATTGTGTGTGGTAACTACAAGCTTAACTATATATATCACCAACTAACCATTTTTTTGTAGGTCTCAAAATCCATGTTTCCCATATTGGTACTCCATTTAGGGGGAGTATCGACCAAGGGGGAGCATGGCGATTATTCCGCTTCGCTACTCTACTTTTTGTTTCGACAAAAAGGGGGAGAAATATATTAAACCTTCAATACTTGATGTGCTTTTCATCTCTTAAGTAAAACAAGGTTAATATAATTTTTTTTAAGTCTTAAAAACCAAGATTTTGTGTGTTACTTAAAAACAAAGTTTATGTTTTGTCATCAACAAAAAGGGGGAGATTGTTAATACAAATATCGCCTAAAAACGTTATTTATATTTTACGATCTTCGCTATGTTTTGTTAACGACAAAATGTAAACTTTAGTTTTAAGTAAAACATATTCTTAGTTTTTAAGACTTGCATAAACAAGACTTTTGCTACATTTTACATTTCATAAAACATAACACAAGTTTATTTCTTAAATTAGAAATAGTCACATCACATTTATGGCAAGTTTTGTCATTATGTATTTATGGCAAGTTATGTGTTTGACTTACTTTCATGTTGCTTGCAAGTATCATGTTTGACTTACTTTAAGTGATGTGACATTGTTTGGTTGATAGAATTTATGAGACAAGACCTTGTTTGGTTTTAAGAGTAATTGCAAAAACCTACTGCAGACCCGGCGGTACCATGGGGGTACACGGGCGGAACCCATTTGAGGGTTCCGCCTGATCCGCCGAGCACACAGTTTGTTGTGCTATAAATACCAAGCCATAACTTGATTTTTGGCTAACCTCTTGAGCACATATTTTACACACACACTGATCCTTTTCTTCTAACCTCTTAACATTGTAAATGTGAAGTTTCCTTTTGTAGCAAAGAAGCTCACAAGGTCGTCTAAAGTTACAAGTTTCCAACACAACGTTGCAAGACTTGGTAGCTTAGTATTGTGTAAACTCGTGTTGTTTACGCGTCATTTGTTTGTGTATATTCTGAAGTGAGTGGTTAGTATTTTAGTCCTCAAAATACAAAGAGTGTTGGGAGTTGTTGTACCCTAGTAAAAGAACTAAACGGGAGTGGTTGTGCCCTTGTAAAAGAACTCGACATTTAGCTTTGTGTCGGTAAAAGTATAAGCGACGTGTAAGGTTTTCTCCGCCGGTGAAAGGAGCTTGTTGACTAGTGAAAGAAACTCTCGAGTTGGATACTCGGGGCGTGGACGTAGGGCAAGGAAAAAGAGTCCTTGTAGCCGAACCACGATAAATACTCGTGTTGTGGTTTGATCGTTTCTTTCCTTTACTTGCATGTTATATATATTGCGTTTGTGCATATATCTTTGATCAAACGGAAAGTTTCAAAGCTAACTAAACAAGTTAAAAAGATTTTAAAACGCTAAAACTATTCAACCCCCCTTCTAGTTTTCCACAGATTGTTTTCTGTTTGTTTGAGAAGGTTGTTTCCCCAAGATTGATGGTTTTGCAAACTTAGTATCCACACTCTGGCCAGTTAGTCTTCTTAATTTGTTTTGTAATGTAGCATGTGCAAACACCTTTTCTTGAATTTGACCTTCTAAAAGCTCATTTTCTTTAACTAATGTATCCACATGTTTTCTTTGATCATTCAAAGATTGACCATTGTTGCCCGAATTTAGAGATTCGTTTTGCAATTGAAGTTCAAGTGAGATGCAATGTGCCTCTAGTTTTGAAAAATCTTTATGACACTGGGCAATGGTCTTTTTGAGAAGAAGGTTTTCAGACTCAAGAGTTTGGTATGATGTTTCAGTTATAGGATTATCAGGTAAGGACACAGACTCAGAATGTTTGTCAAGACATTGAACAGCATTCTGGTCAACCTCTCCTTCATTACTGAAGTTAGGTTGCTCAGATTGTTGTTTCTCATTAGCAGGCATAATGTGATCAACAGTAGATTGTAGCTCAACCATTTGCTCTTTGTCAAAGTTCGGTTATGTGTCATAGATGGGTATGACATCTTCCTCATCCATCTGTTCTTTGTCAAAGTTGGGTTCTGAGTTATAGGAGGGTCTGATCTCTGCACAGTCTCCATCTGTATCATTCCATAATCTACTGCTGTCATCCTGATCTTTTAATTCTGTCCCATTGCTTTCCATGATGACCAAATTACCATCCAATGCATCAACTTTATGAATTAACTCTTCTTGAATCTGCAACTTCCTCCTTTTTTCATACTCTAGTATGTGAAGTACTCTTTCAACAATTGACTTTTCAATAGCATCCAGGTGTTGGAGCAATATATCTTTGAAGGTTTGAGCCTCAATTCGAGTGTATTCAAAAAAATACTCGCTTACCACTTCACAGTCATATTTGATGAAATGTTGAAACTGTTTCTTGAGCACTCTAAAGGCGGCATTGGATTCACTCTCGTGAAATTCTTCAGTTTCAAGTTTCTTTTCAAGTTGATTCACGTTGTCGAACATTGTAGTAGTGAAAATATCAACTCTTTCTCCAAACAGGTCTGGAAATACCCATTTGAATCCATACTCGGAACGACTTTCTGCTAAGTCTTTGTTTGAGAGAAGCTTAAGGTGTGAATAAAGTAATCTTAACGATGTCATGCGTTTCTTTTTGTTTAATTTCACAAATGGATCTTCGGAATCATCAGAATCATACTCTGGGCCTGTATAATTCATGTGAAATTCCTGCATGTTTGCCATTAACATCACATCTGTTGTATCGGCTTCTAAATCTACTGTATTGGATTCCAAATCTGCATATTCATCATCACATGGAATATCTCCCATGACACTTTGCAAAACTGCATTGAGATTACCCTCTTCAACTTCTATTTGACTAAGTGTGGCATCGTATTCAAAATTAGCATCAAAGAGTGGAGTTGAATCATAATCTTGATCTTCCACATCTACAATATTTTCTGTATATGCCAAAAATGCCATGCTTGGTCCGATAAGATCTTCTTTATCATTAGTATCTTTCATTGTGTTTAAGCATTCAGAAGTTGAAGTCATATCGCCATTGCCTTTCTTAGAAGATACTTGACTAAGCTTCACTAGATTTTGCAGAAGAGATTGCACATTATTATGTAGTGTTGCAGGATGGTACTGTGGAATGAAGAAAGGCTCAGGTGCATTTGGAGGATTGAAGAAGAGACCATTTGGAGTGTAAATTAAGGATCCATGGTCAACAGCTGGAGATGGTGGAGCAGGGAGAATGGTCTTCAGAGGATTCATGCTTAAACAGGATTCAAGAATTTGCTTCATTCTGATGTGATGAAGTTCTTCTGTACGATGCATAGCTTCAAGATATTTCCACATTTCATAAGCACTGGCTTGAAAGTCCATATTCATGTAAATTGAATTGGGAAGGGATAATGTCATGAATCATGCAGCCTGATGGTCAGCATCGTACTGAGCAAGTTTAGTAGCATTCAAATCTTCATCAGTTTGTAGTATGATAATTCCTGTTGAGTCACCAAGAGATATCATTTTGTATGGACCATCTTGAATGGATTTAAGCATGAGATCTGCAGCAGGACGATCTGTGAGCCATTGAAGAAATCTCCATTTCCAAACAGTATACATTCCTGGTAGCAACATTGGAGGCCTTGATTCATTGCCAAAGAGCAGCACATGACGAATGAGGGAGCTATGACTTTGTTGTTGATGATGCTGTTGCTGATAAGAATATTGGTGAGGAAGGTAGTTGGAAGAAGGTACTGTTGCTGATGACTGTTGCTGATGAGAATATTGGTGAGTAAGGTAGTTGGAAGAAGGTGATAGAGACATTGTAGATGACATTGCTCTCCCCCTTGATTGTTGCGATGTAATCGAAAAAAATCAAGCAAAATGTCACACGCAAGGTCGAAATAGTGAATTCAGATTTTCCTTCCAAAAATTATTTGAAAAAATTTTCTTTTCCAAAATTTGAAAATCACTATGAAATGCAATTATAAGGTTGCAAGAAAAATTTGAGTTTCAAAAATTTTGCCGCCAAATTTCACCGAAAAAATTTGAATTTTGGCCTAAAAATTTGAATTTTGGGCCAAAATTTTCAACGTTATATCAGAATTTAAATTTCGCGTAAAAATTGAACGTTTAGTCTCTGGTAATAAATAAATTTTTGTTTTATTTTATTTATTTATTTTTTTTTTTTGAAATCATGAAGAGAAAGACAGGAAGGAGAAACTTTGAAAAGATTAGTGATTATGTTAAACTTTTGATCGTTAAAGATAAATAAAGGTTGTAATTAGATTTGATATCAAACTCGGTATGTTCTGATTTGTATTCAAACTCGGTATGATCTAATAAGCAGTCAAACTCGGTAAGTTGTGCCAATGTTTCAAACTCGGTAAGTTATGCAATTCTCCAAACTCGGTATGTTCAGAGATCATTCAAACTCGAAAGTTGTTGAAAAAATGTTTCAAACTCGGAAGTACAAGTCTAACTCGGTAAGTGAGTGAAATTTGAGCAGAGTATTCCCTAGTAGGTAGCCACACGGAACCTAACTCGATAAACGATTAGGTAAAAGGCAAACTCGCCAAAGTCCAAACTCGATAAGAAACCCCTAACTCGATATGACTTAATAATCATAACTCGATAGAAACCCAAACTCGATAAGTTTTGAGAAACCCTAACTCGCTAAGATCTGTAAGAAATCCAAACTTGAAATATGACTCCTAACTCGACAGAACCAAGAAATCCAAACTCGACAGAAATACTCTAACTCGCTAGTATGAAAAACATAACTCGCTAGGATTTATCTCAAACTCACTAGAAAGATTGCAAACTCGCTAAGTTAAAACAAACCCTAACTCACTAAGAATAAACCATGAACAGTAACCGAAATCTCAAGAAATTCACTTAAAACCTAGTTTTTTTTTTACCAAATCAAACCTAAATCAACCTATATTATCCCTTGGCGAATGATACCACTTGTTAGGTCATGATTTTACAACATAATCACTTAGAGATCTAGAGAGAGAAAGTAAGTAGAGAGAGAGAGTGGAAGGAACCCTAAATAAGAGATGAAAGACTAATAATAATATTAAGAGAACCAACCCCTCTCAAAGGAGAGGTTACATAGTATATATAGGGAAGGAGTAGGGCAACACTCCCTTCCTCCCTATCTAATAAATAGAAATGGGCTTAAGGCCCATGTGCTTGCTACATAAGCCTTAAGATTAAATAAACATACAAGCCCTAGCAACCTATTACAAGTAAATGACTGAGACCTGATAAATAGTAAAACTACGTTCCCAACATTAAGCACGTGTTTAGGTCATGTACCTAAGACAAACAATCAGTGTCATACACTGGGCCTGAATCATTCAACTGGAGTTCCTGCATGTTTGCCATAAGCATCACAACTGCATTAGCTTCAAGATCTTCCATATCATCATCATTGTAAGCATTAGCGATGAAACTATTCTCTTGTTCAGTGAAAGTTCCTTCCTTTTCATCTTTGAGAGCCATTAGTAATGCCTGCTTGTGAAACTTACTACCCCGAGTTCTCGGTTTTGGACATGCTGTTGTAATATGACCTTTTTCGTTGTAGTTGGAGCACCACACTGCATTCCCAGATTCTGTATTACCATTTGCCACATTGTCATTTCTTCTCTAAGGAGCACCTGAATTATTTCTGAATCCCCCATTGTTGTTAAACCTTTGTCCATACCCAGAATTTCCTGAATACCCTCCTGAACCTGATCGTCCAAAGTTACGATTCTGAATCTCAACCTGACCATCTTGAATGACAGCTTGATTCCTTGTATTTGATGAAGAACGAAGACGGTTGTTAGTCTTGTTTGAGAATTTGCTGAAAGCACGAGCAATAAGAGCAATTCCATGATTCAACATATTGACATATTCATCATCATCTTCTATGTAATTCGAGTAGTACATGCTATCATGGTTGTCATATGGAGCAAGTTGAGGAGAATCCTGTTGCGAGGATGATTCATATGGCACCATTTGGTGTGAGGTTTCAGGTTGTGGGTAACTGAAATAATTATGTTCCTGAACATAAGCGTGATTACACATTGGATGTTGTGCAGCATGAGATTGAGCAACGAGTGCAAGTGGATTTGAAGTTGGTAGTGGTGTATATCCTCCTCGTGCAGCTCTATCTTTTTCAACTTCAGATTCATGGTGCTTGAGATAGTCATACAACAAACCATACGGAGAATCATGAAGATTCTTTGCTTGTCTCACAAATGTCACATACTTTTGCCAATCATAACCCAGACTACTGACAAACTTCGTATTGACTATGATCCTTGGAAGGTGTACTTCATGTCTCTCTAAGTCATTGACGACATTGGTGAAACGATGATAGTAAGATTCTAGTGATTCCCCTGGTTCGATCATGAAGTTAGTGTATTCCATTTAAAGTTAAGATTCCATATCTTCTTTGTTCAGTTGTGTGCCTTCCATAAGTAGATGAACGTATTCACACATAGCTTTAGTAGTTTTCTGAGCATTGATTGATGCTAAACCGTCAACTTATATTAACCCAAGAATGGTCAACAAAGTCAAAAAGCCTAGAAACAATCTCCAGGTAATATAAGGTATCACCAAGTCGTTATGTCCCGACGAGGTGTGATGGTTATTAAACGGGTTTGTGATCGGGTGAATTTGAACAGAAAGGGGTTTTGAGTTATTTGAATTAAGGAATATACGAAGAAATAGCTTAAATAAGCTATATGAATAAGATGGTAAAAGTAGAAAAATCAGAAACGTTCAAAACCTAAAAACGCGTACGTTTATGTTTTAAATAACGCGAACGTACAAAATAAAACGTGAAAAGTGAAATCTGAAAACCCCGAGGGGGTGAAAATGACTTTTCTAAAAAATTAAAATAAAAAGAAAATTTAAAATGAAAATGAAATTATTAAAATGATTATTTTAATATTTAAACACTATTTAATTAATTAAAACTATTTAAAAAGTAAATTAAACCTAATTTAAATACACTAAAAATAATAAACACTACAAATTAAACTAAAAACTTGCAAAAATAATTTCTAAAACTTAAAAATGAACTGGAAGAAAGTATAAAAAATAAAAATAAATTTTTTTGTCTTTTTATGAGTTTTTTATTAATTAAAAACTACTTATATTAATTAAACTAATTAAACTATTTTAAATTACAAATAATACTAAATTAACTTAGCAAATTATGGAAAAATTCCTAAGACTATTTTATAACATTTAAAAGCTAGGAAAAATATAAAAACTAGGTCTTACTTAATAAAAACTTATTATGCTATTTAAAACTTAATTATTAATTAATTATTAATAAAAACCAAGATTAATTCTAATAAATACTAAATGACAAAATAAAAATCTAAGAAAATTAACAAAATTACTTTAATATAAAAGGTAATTAATAAAAATATAAAAAAGCTAAGTGCTTAACAAAAATTTAAAAATGAAAATTAAAATTAAATTACATTAAATAGAAACTATCACTTAATTTTAAATTGATTTTTCTGGATTTTTCTTTTAGAAAAATATTTTATACATAAAAACATTAAACTTTTGTAAAAACAACTTTTATGGAACTTGAAAATAAGCTACTTGAGGGCTTATGAGCTTGACAGTTGACTTTGGTCAACTGTCAAAGCTAGAAGTTATGAAATAAGCTTTAAGCTAAAACCAAGGGTGGATTTACGTTTGTACAAGCTCAAGGGACATGTGTAAAGCTAAAACATCAATGGTGGTACCCTGAATAAGCCAATAAAGCCAAATAAGCAATTCCAAAGACCAAAAATTAAGCAGGCCTAAAACTAATTGATGGCTTAATCTAGCATTCTAGCTTACTAAATAAGATGGGAAGCACAAAATAAGGATTGATTTAGCAATCTGGGCATGTGGGCTTTCCAAAAAGCTAGAAATTTCACAGTGGGTCCCACTAATAAGCCTTGGGGAGGGCTTTGAAGTTGGGGTGTTGAACTAATGAGCTGAAGCAGGGCATACCTTTTTGCCCTGCAGGTGAGTTTGAGCCAGTGTGGACCCCACAGAAAAATTAGTAAAAATGAAAGGAAGGGAGGACTCAAAAGTTGAGCTGGGGGACAATACACCCAAGAAATTTCAGGGTCTAAAATAACACACAAAATTCTATAAAAATCATGCAACTTTTGCAAAATCTGAGAACACACAACTTTGATTTTTTATAGAAACTTGATATTTTGACTTTTGTTGATTTCTAATGACTATAACTGAATTAATAAGTTGTATTAAGATGGAATAAGTCTAAAATAAGCTAAATTACCAGGTTCTAAACCAAAATGATGAGTATTGAAATCTAAAACCTCAACAGTGGACAACAATTAAGCAAATGGTGAGATTTTGACTTTTCTGCAAATAAGGTCTGGGTTTTAACCTAAGACTGTGTTATTACTTCCTAAAAAGAGTTAACTAAGCCAAACTTTTAACAAATAAACCAAAGCACAGTGGTCAAAACCACTGTGCCAAACACCCCTTAAGTGAAGCAGTTTGATGGATTTGAAAGCAAATCAATAATTTAGACCAATCAATTGACACATAAGGTTATAACACATCATAACAAACTTATTCTAACATAAATCCATCACTGATAACATCAAGAAACCATGAATCAATATAAAGCTAATATGGCAGTTCACTATGAAATTTTGAACATAAATGAATCTGATGAGCAGGGACCAAATATAAAGCAACAAAATATCTAAACATCAACTAATAAGCTCAAAAGAACATGAATGATCAGACAACATACAGGGCTACAGTAATTTGCAAAAAAAATATAGTAATAAGCCTTACAATGGTATTCCACTGAGAATCAAGTAACCAAGGTAACCAAACCACAACCTACACCCCCCTTGGGGTTCTAATACCAATGTAATCCAGAATTTGCCATGATCCATTCATCTTTGACCTTCAAGCCTGGATTTTTCATTTCTCTTTTATTTTTCTCTATTTTTGAGTATTTTTTTTGGTTTTTTAAGTGAAATGGAACTAAACACTTCCCAAGCTTATTAAAACTTATAATTAGGTTAAAAATGAGCTAAGTTAAACAGTAAAGGACTTAGTTAACATTTGTTGAACTTGAAATTAGAATTTCATTTGAAAAGCGGAAACTTTACACATGGACTGAATTCCTTAAATTACAAATGACTAATTGGAATTATACTTAAATTAAGCTGAGAAATAAACTGGGAATGAAAATTACAGTAGAAAAACTAACTTAAACTAAATTACATTAACTACTACTAATCTAAGAAAAAATAAAAACTAACTACTACTTCTGGCCTTCTTTCTTGACTTATAAGGGTCCTGGAGCATTTCTCTTTCTTTCCCACACCATTTTAAACCGTTGGATAAGCTCAAATCAATCCAAGCCCTCAAATTCTATTTTGGCGGGAAATGAGTAAAAGGCAGCTGAGTGGGGTTTGGTGAGCAATAAATGAGGAGGGGGGTTAGTTAGGGTTGGAGGGAAGTATTAATGATGTTTGGTGACTGTTTGGTGGAAAAATGGAGGAGGGGGGACATGAACGCAGGTATTCAGGGGAAGATGGAGGATGTACAGTGTTTGGGGTGTGGGTTTGACCCGCGTTGACCGATGGTTTTTATTATAAAATGGAATGGGGCGGGTGGACTTGGGCTTGGGGTTTGGTTTGTGGATTAGGGGTGGTTTTTGGGTTTGTTTTTGGATTTGGATAATATAACATAAGGGTCCATTTGGTGTAATAGTTACAAATCACAAGGACTAATCATGGACTGAAAATGTATTTATTCCAAAGTTATCTCAAGGGTTAAACATAACAAGTCTGAGTAGTATAAGGGTTATAAAAGATAATTTTCCATTTTTGAAAACCCGAGGGACTTGTTTTGCAATTTTCCAAATTACGGGGACCAAACATATAAACTTTTCAAAACTTTCACCCAAGGACCCATTTTGATAACTTTTGATTTCCCAAGGTCCAAAAATGATTTTTCTTTCAAAAATATCCCACCAGGGACTAATTCTGCCAAAATCTGAAACTCTAGGGACCAAACTGTAAATTCTCAAAACTCTTCCAATTTTTCACCAAAGGACTAAATATGACAATTTATGATTTCAAAATGACCTTTGGTGACTATTTCCCATATTTTGAATGACTAGGGACTAATTTTGTAATTTTATGAAAGTTGGGAGACTGAAACTGCCAATTTTGCAAACTTTGTACGTTTTTCATTTGTTTTTACTCATTTTGCATCTAAAACATATAAAACACAATTTTGAAATATTTTTAGTATTTTGATGCATTTCTGAGTGTTTTTGTATGTTTTGCAGTTCAGATTTGACCAAAAATGATGAGTGTTTGAGCACTCATCAATCCCCCACACTAAACTATTGCTAGTCCCTAGCAATAAATGTTTTGAAAACTTGATGGATTTTAAACTCTTTACCAAAAGCCATCACTTCTGGAGTAGCCAGGTGTGAGAACTGTGGTACACCTGATAACCGTGTGATTTTGAGCAAACCACCAGCTTTCAACGGATTTGATTAGTCTTTACCAAAAGCCATTTGCTTCTGGACTAGCCAACTCTTGATGGAATAGTTAACATCTTGGTGAGCTGATTACCAATTATGGATTTTCAAGTGCGTTTACCACAAGCCATAGTCTTGCGGGCTAGCTAACTCATTCGCTTTATAGGATATGGCGAGTTGAGGTACCATATAATTTCTGGCAAATTGCAAGCCATAAACGGATTTGAGATGTCTTTACCAAGAGCCGTTTGCTGCTGGACTAGCCAATCCCTTTGTCGGTTAGACATGGCGGACTGATTACTACAAAAATTTTGAAGCACCAGTGAAAAATTTTAAAGTTTTTAAGATTTTGGCTAAAAACGGGGGTACTAGATAGTAAAATGTGATAAAATTCGCTAGAATACCCCCCACACTTAGCATGAATATTGACCTCAATATTCAAAGTCCCGGTTATTATGCCGACTCTTTGAACGTAAAAGGGCAACATTACAAGCTAAGCGTGGAAAACACCATTTTATTTTTCACTTCATTTGTAACCACAGCATAGGGGACTCCCCCACACTTAGGGTGAAAACCCTATAAGCATGCTACTGTTTTTGTTTACCGAGTCGCTATCTTGACTCGACCCCGAATTCATTTGTCCTTGGGGAAGCATGATGTGGAAGAAACAGTCTCAATCGGACTTTAATTCAAAATATTTGGACAAACATATGAAGCACGTGAAAGTTCTACACCAATGAGATAAAATCCCGGCTCAAGATAATGATACATGAAAATGCCGGGATCAAAGATGGTATCTTTATTCCCGAAGGAGTGAAGAACAGGAGAAGTCACCTTATAGGTGAAGAAAAGGAAGAAAATCATTATGCAAATCATGAGTTGATCTTCTTCCTCGAGAGGAGACTCATTAGCCTGAGTTTGGATTTCAAAGGTTAAGCTCGTAAACAACCCAGGAGGGTGGGTGGGAATTTGCAAATTCTCATAATTGAGAGCATCTCCCCCCGGGCTATTAAACTCCGGAGGAGTCATGATATGATGAGTGAGTTCACCGGAGAACTCCTCATGAAGAGAATCATTCACAAGATGTGAATTTGTGAATTCATGTTCCGGAATAGACTCATCACAATCCTCATTCTGAATATCAAAGATTGGATTATCAGAAATCAAAGTGAATTCAGAGTCGAATTCAAATAGAGGATTGGTGAGAGTGGTATTGAATGTTTCTGGAACAAAGAGATTAACATTCTCTTGTGGACTGTTGGGATAAGAAGTGAGTGACGGATCATGATATAGGAGACTTTCAATTTCTCCCAGATCGGCTTCAAAGTCTAGGAGACCATCATCACTTTCCAATGAAAGTGGATTGATGTGAGTAAGTTCATCAGCGAACTCCTCAAGAAGATGATCAGCATCAGAATGTGGAACTGACGCCTCAACATACTCGATGTCTCCATAAGATGTACAATCATCGCTACAATCGGAGAAAGTCTCAAATTGATCTTTAAGACACTCAATGGGGGAAGGTAAATCACACACATGATCCAAAGTTCCCTGTGACTCTCTCGGGATTGGGACAAGGATCTCAACACTAGACTTTATTAATTCATCCGATTCCTTATCAGGAACAGTGCTAAGATGCTCATCCCCCATGTTCAGAGAGTGAGTGTGAACTTCGGGTGTGATAACTGACTGAGGGAGATGAGAGGAGCTAGCATTCATGGATTGTACAAGTTCCATTTGATCTTCTGCTAGTAATTTCCCCGTCTCATTATTTTCTCCCTGATTTTCAATGGACGGAATTACAAGTGATGAATCTGACGAACCCTTATAAAATTGAAGAATATTAAGGGTGTCTTCATTATCACTATCATCATCACCGTCTAGAAGAGCAGCTTGACGAAATTTGGCACGTGTTATAGCTGCTTGTTCTAAGACTAGTAATTCTTCCATGCTCAATTCATTTCTAGCCTCTCGTTCTTCAGCAAGTAATTCTGCCATAGATTTCTTACGAGAGTCTTGAAACGATGTAGTAACCAACTCCTCCTTAAGTTCTTTCAATATATCAAGAGCCTTTAGTAAAAGGTCTTGCTCAGTATCATGAGGAGTTATGTGAATCATATGGTACCGTGGAGGTGGGACTGAAAACGAATAGTCGTAATTGTTACAAGGAAACGGATTCCTTGTTTGACAATCCGAGCTAGAGTGTGGACCTCTACAGTAATCACAACAGTGAAACTGATGTGGTTGTGGGTTGTATGTGCTTGAGTTATAATTATTATCAGGAAACTGCTCATAGACAAGCGTGTTTCCCGATTGACAATCAGAACTGTAATGTGAACCACCACAGTACTCACAACAGTGAAACTGCTGAGACTGATGGTGTGGTAACTGATGGAATGAATCAGTCGTGTCATGGTAGGAATAGGGATTCTGGTTATAGACAGACCCGTTTCCTGACTCTACCATGCCATAGCTGGGGCAATTGCCACCATTATAAGGATTACCACACCATTGGCAAACCAGAAAGTGTGGATGAGACATAGAAAGAATCAAAGGTGTATAGAGGGGTAGGGATGAAGAATTAAAGATGTGAGAGGGTAAAGGTGAATATTTTTGGGTTTTTGGAAAGACATTTTGTACAAATGATAAAAGAAAATGTTTTTTTGTTTTTTGTGTTCGTTGAAAACTGATTTTAAAATGTTTTCGGGAACGGTTTTGTTTTGATAATAAGAAAATATGAACAAAGGATGGATAAATGTACAATGGAACGAATTCCAAAATCACTAATCAGAAAAATCGTTTAGAAAACGCACACAACCTCCCCGGTAGCGGCGCCAAAAATTGATTGATGCTAAACCGTCAACTTATATTAACCCAATGGTCAACAAAGTCAAAAAGCCTAGAAACAATCTCCGGGTAATATAAGGTATCACCAGGTCGTTATGTCCCGACGAGGTGTGATGGTTATTAAACGGGTTTGTGATCGGGTGAATTTGGGCAGAAAGGGGTTTTGAGTTATTTGAACTAAGGAATATATGAAGAAATAGCTTAAATAAGCTATATGAATAATACGGTAAAAGTAGAAAACCAGAAACGTTCAAAACCTAAAAACGCGTACGTTTATGTTTTAAATAACGCGAACGTAAAAAATAAAACGTGAAAAGTGAAATCTGAAAACCCCGAGGGGGTGAAAATAACTTTTATAAAAACTTAAAATAAAAAGAAAATTTAAAATGAAAATGAAATTATTAAAATGATTATTTTAATATTTAAACACTATTTAATTAATTAAAACTATTTATAAAGTAAATTAAACCTAATTTAAATACACTAAAAATAATAAACACTACAAATTAAACTAAAAACTTGCAAAAATAATTTCTAAAACTTAAAATGAACTTGAAGAAAGTATAAAAAATAAAAATAAATATTTTTGTCTTTTTATGAGTTTTTTATTAATTAAAAACTACTTATATTAATTAAACTAATTAAACTATTTTAAATTACAAATAATACTAAATTAACTTAGAAAATTATGGAAAAATTCCTAAAACTATTTTATAACATTTAAAAGATAAGAAAAATATAAAAACTAGGTCTTACTTAATAAAAACTAATTATGCTATTCAAAACTTAATTATTAATAAAAACCAAGATTAATTCTAATAAATACTAACTGACAAAATAAAAATCTAAGAAAATTAATAAAATTACTTTAATATAAAAGGTAATTAATAAAAATATAAAAAAGCTAAGTGCTTAACAAAAATTTAAAAATGAAAATTAAAATTAAATTACATTAAATAGAAACTATCATTTAATTTTAAATTGATTTTTCTGGATTTTTCTTTTAGAAAACTATTTTGGACATAAAAACATTAAACTTTTGTAAAAAAAAACTTTTATGGAACTTGAAAATAAGCTACTTGAGGGCTTATGAGCTTGACAGTTGACTTTGGTCAACTGTCAAAGCTAGAAGCTATGAAATAAGCTTTAAGGTAAAACCAAGGGTGGATTTATGTTTGTACAAGCTCAAGGGACATGTGTAAAGCTAAAACATCAATGGTGGTACCTTCAATAAGCCAATAAAGCCAAATAAGTAATTCCAAAGACCAAAAATTCAGCAGGCCTGCAACTAATTGATGGCTTAATCTAGCTTACTAAATAAGATGGGAAGGACAAAATAAGGATTGATTTAGCAATCTGGGCATGTGGGCTTTCCAAAAAGCTAGAAAGTTCACAGTGGGTCCCACTAATAAGCCTTGGGGAGGGCTTTGTAGTTGGGGTGTTGAACTGATGAGCTGTAGCAGGGCATACCTTTGCCCTGCAGGTGAGTTTGAGCTAGTGTGGACCCCACAGAAAAATTAGTAAAAATGAAAGGAAGGGAGGACTCAAAAGTTGAGCTGGGCGACAATACACCCAAGAAATTTCAGGGTCTAAAATAACACACAAAATTCTATAAAAATCATGCAACATTTGCAAAATCTGAGAACACACATCTTTGATTTTTTTATAAAAACTTGATATTTTGACTTTTGTTGATTTCTAATGACTATAACTGAATTAATAGGTTGTATTAAGATGGAATAAGTCTAAAATAAGCTAAATTACCAGGTTCTAAACCAAAATGATGAGTATTGAAATCTAAAACCTCAACAGTGGACAACAATTAAGCAAATGGTGAGATTTTGACTTTTCTGCAAATAAGGTCTGGGTTTTAACCTAAGACTGTGTTATTACTTTCTAAAAAGAGTTAACTAAGCCAAACTTTTAACAAATAAACCAAAGCACAGTGGTCAAAACCACTGTGCCAAACACCCCTTAAGTGAAGTTGTTTGATGGATTTGAAAGCAAATCAATAATTTAGACCAATCAATTGACACATAAGGTTATAACACATCATAACAAACATATTCTAACATAAATCCATCACTGATAGCATCAAGAAACCATGAATCAATATAAAGCTAAGATGGCAGTTCACTATGAAATTTTGAACATAAATGAATCTGATGAGCAGGGACCAAATATAAAGTAACAAAATGTCTAAACAACAACCAATAAGCTCAAAAGAACACGAATGATCAGACAACATAAAGGGCTACAATAATTTGCAAAAAAATATAGTAATAAGCCTTACAATGGTATTCTACTGAGAATCAAGTAACGAAGGTAACCAAACCCCAACCTACACCCCCTTGGGGTTCTAATACCACTGTAATCCAGAATTTGCCATGATCCATGCATCTTTGACCTTCAAGCCTGGATTTTTCATTTCTCTTTTATTTTTCTCTATTTTTGAGTATTTTTTTTTTGGTTTTTTAAGTGAAATGGAACTAAACACTTCCCAAGCTTATTAAAACTTATAATTAGGTTAAAAATGAGCTAAGTTAAACAGTAGAGGACTTAGTTAACATTTGTTGAACTTGAAATTAGAATTTCACTTGAAAAGTGGAAACTTTACACATGGACTGAATTCCTTAAATTACAAATGACTAATTGGAATTATACTTAAATTAAGCTGAGAAATAAACTGGGAATGAAAATTACAGTAGAAAAACTAACTTCAACTAAATTACATTAACTACTACTAATCTAAGAAAAAATAAAAACTAACTACTACTTCTGGCCTTCTTTCTTGACTTATAAGGGTCCTGGAGCATTTCTCTTTCTTTCCCACACTATTTTAAACCGTTGGATAAGCTCAAATCAATCCAAGCCCTCAAATTCTATTTTGGCGGGAAATTAGTAAAAGGTAGTTGAGTGGGGTTTGGTGAGCAATAAATGAGGAGGGAGGTTGGTTAGGGTTGGAGGGAAGTATTAATGATGTTTGGTGGAAAAACGGAGGGGGGGGGGGGGGACATGAACGAAAGTATTCAGGGGAAGATGGAGGATGTACAGTGTTTGGGGTGTGGGTTTGACCCGCGTTGATCGATGGTTTTTATTATTAAATGGAATGGGTCGGGTGGACTTGGGCTTAGGGTTTGGTTTGTGGATCAGGGGTGGTTTTTGGGTTTGTTTTTGGATTTGGATAATATAACATAAGGGTCCATTTGGTGTAATAGTTACAAATCAGAAGGACTAATGTTGTATTTTCTGAAAAATCATGGACTGAAAATGTATTTACTCCAAAGTTATCTCAAGGGTTAAACATAACAAGTCTGAGTAGTATAAGGGTTATAAAAGATAATTTTCCATTTTTGAAAACCCGAGGGACTTGTTTTGTAATTTTCCAAATTACGGGGACCAAACATGTAAACTTTTCAAAACTTTCACCCAGGGACCCATTTTGATAACTTTTGATTTCCCAAGGTCCAAAAATGATTTTTCTTTCAAAAATATCCCACCAGGGACCAATTCTGCCAAAATCTGAAACTCCAGGGACCAAACTGTAAATTCTCAAAACTTTTCCAAATTTTCACCAAAGGACTAAATATGACAATTTATGATTTCAAAATGACCTTTGGTTACTATTTCCCATATTTTGAATGACCAGGGACTAATTTTGTAATTTTATGAATGTTGGGGGACTGAAACTGCCAATTTTGCAAACTTTGTACGTTTTTCATTTGTTTTTACTCATTTTGCATATAAAACATATAAAACACAACTTTGAAATATTTTTAGTATTTTGATGCATTTCTGAGTGTTTTTGTATGTTTTGCAGTTCAGATTTGACCAAAAATGATGAGTGTTTGAGTACTCATCAAGCATCAACACTTCTGAATATTGGATTTGGGATTCCTTGAAGTATGTAAGCCATAGCATACTCATCCGCTTCACAATGAAGATGTTGTTCAGTAGTGAGTGCAGACTTAGGAACTGGTACAGCAGTTGGAGCTACTGGAGGATCAACAGCTGGGTCACCTCCAACGAAGTTAATGGGCTACTGAAACGGTCCTTCAAGGATAACTTGTTTCATGTACTTACCATTGGGTTTCTTGAGTTCGATAAACCTTAAGAATCTACTTGCCCACTGAACATAATTGCCAGGTGTGAGCATTGGTGGAGTGTCAATGGATCCTGCCTCATGTTGGGATTGTTGAGTTGAGATTACTTCACACATCCTGTCAAACCAGTGTGTCTGTTTGGATGGAAGTTGTCTTTGTTGTTGTGGCATTGGACAGGATTGTTGTAGTGGAACCATCTGATGTTGTTGCATGAGAAGATGTTGTTGTGAGTAAGCCGGTTGTTGATGATACTGTGGTTGATATTGTTGCTGTTGCTGATGAAATTGTTGATTATACTGCTGATTCTGATGTTGCTGAGGATGGTTAAAGTTGTAGTACGGTGGTTGAGACATAATGAAACACTTTGTGGTAATGGATCTTGTAGAAGGTATAGGTTTAGCCAATACTCGAAAACTTGCACAAATGTGTGAGCGAAACTTGTGACTTTTGTGATCTCGAAACTTTGTCAGAAAGTATTTCTCGAAACTTGTGAGATTGCGAAACTTAAGAATTTCGAAACTGTGTTTTCGAAAAATTTTGGTGATTTAGAAACTTAGTTTGCGAAACTGTAATGCTTCTAGATTCGCGAAACTTAGTGAATGTTGAGTGTTTTCGAAACTTTAGAAGTTTGCGAAAAATGTGATTTCGAAAATTGTGATATTTTTGAAAACTTCAAACTCACTAACAAATTTCGAAATTATCCAATTTCAAAATTAAGCCAAAAGTCGAAGTATTTTTCTTTCTTATACAAGAGAGAAAATACTGAGTACACGATCGGTAGGTCGATAGGAAACAACTTCTTGTGATTTCGAAACTTTGTCAAATGTGGGTTTTCGAAATTTAGGCTGATGTTTTCAAAGAAAGCTAACCAAAAACTAGTTTTTATTTAAAGATTCTTGTACTTTTAGCTATAAAATGATGAGATCTTTAAGAAAGTTGAAAACTTGATAAACTTTTTCAAAAATGAAAATTTTCTCGAAAAATAGTACAAAATCCAAATCGTAGGTATTTGATAAAAAATTTGGAACTTTTTGTTTGTTATGATTTGTAGCACAAGTTTGTAAGCAAAGATGTGATAAAAACCAAGAAACAAACAAGAAAGTACTAAAATTTTAGCAAACAACGAGTTAAAAAATAAGGTTTTGGATCGGATTCAACAAGAAAACAAGAACTACACCTTCTTCTAGTGAATGATACCACTTGTTAGGTACCCATATTGATTTCACACAAGCAAGAATGAGATAGATATAAGGATGGGATGATTATGAGAATGAGAGAAATATAATTACAAGAGTTTCCTTAAGATATTCAAATAACCAACCAAATAGAAATGTGTACATAAGGTCCTATTTATAGGAGAGGATGCTAGGGCAACACTCCTAGCTCCCTCCTTTCTACAATTCGTGGGCCTAGAGGCCTTGTGGGCTTTTCACAAGCCTTTAACACATTAAACATAACTAAATGTAAGTAACTAATAACTAAGCAACCTAACGTTTATTACAAATGACAGAGACTTGATAACATAGTAAAACTTTGTTCCCAATAGAAAGTCATGATGAAAATCATGACTAACTCATCCTCACCCATAGGAGAATCCATTATTTCAGTATTATGAATCTCATCATTTAAGCTCATGTGATCAAGACATATCCCGGGTGTGTCATGATCAAAGTGGATGTTATCATACTCCGGTGGAGATATGATATAAGAAAGTTCACCGGAGAACCCACGGAAAGAGAATCAATCACAAGATGTAAATCTATGAACTCATGTTCCACTGTGGACTCATCACAATCCTCATTCTGAATACCAAAGATTGGATTATCAGAAATCAAAGTGAATTCAGATTTGAATTCAAACAGATGATTGGTGAGAGTAGTTTTGAATGTTTCAAGAACAAAGTGATTAACATTCTCTTTTGGACTGTTGGGATAAGAAGTGAGTGACGGATCATGATATAGGAGACTTTCAATTTCTCCTAGATCGGCTTCAAAGTCAACGAGATTATTGTCACTTCCTGTTGGAAGTGGATTGATGTGAGTGAGTTCATCGGCGAACTCCTCAAGATGATGATCAGCATCAGAATGTGGAACTGATGCCTCAACATACTCGATTCAAATTGATCTTTTGGACACTCAAGAGGGGAAGGTATATCACACATATTATCAAAATTTCCCTATGACTCTCCTGGGATTGGGACAAGGTTCTCAGCACTAGACTTTATGAATTTGTCCGATTCCTTTGAAGGAATAGTGCTAAGATGCTCATCCCCCATGATCAGAGAGTGAGTGGGAACTTCGGGTGTGATAACAGTTGTTTGAGATGGAATCTCAACTGCTGGGATATCCACTGATGAAGTTGATGAAGCTTTATAGAATTGAAGAATATCAAGTGTATCTTCATCATCACTGTCACCAGGAATGAAACGGAACTGAGAGCTAGATCTGGCTGCTTTTTCTTTTGCAATTGATTCTCTAATAGATTTTTCATAGGCATCTTGGGAATTTATTTTAGCAGCCTGCTCTTCAGCCAGCAATTCTTCCATGGATTTTTGATGACTGTTTCTTTGGGCAAGGTCTTAGACTAAACCCAGAAATTCATCAAGTATTTCCAATGCATTTTGAATTTCTGGAAGAATTGCTTGATACATTTGGTACTGTGGAGGTTGGTCGTGATAAGGATAGTCGTAATTGTCACAAGGAAATGGATTCCCTGTTTGACAATCAGAGCTTGAGTGTGGACCTCCACAGTAATCACAACAGTAAAACTGTTGAGTCTGGTTTGGTGAATCGTATGGATATTGATCATTTTCAAAATTCCGAGTGTTACTAGAAAATTGTTCATTGACAAATGTGTTTTCGGTTTGACACTCAAATCCTTGATAAGGACATCCAAAATATTCACATGAATATGTCAGTATCTCATGGTTTGGCGGCTGGGGGAATAAATCATTCGTGTCATGGTAAGAATAGGGATCCTGGTTATAGACAGACCCGTATCCTGACTCTACCATGCCACAACTGAGGCAATTACCACCATTATAAGGACCACCACACCATTGACAATCAGAATGGTGTGGATACGACATAGAAAAGAATCAAAAGTTTATAGAGGGTAAGGAATGGAGAATCAAAAAAGTAGGAGGGATAAGAAGAATATTTTTGAGATTTTTAATAAACATTTTTATAAAAATAAGAAAAAATCTTTTTGGTTTTTTGTATTCGCTGAAAACTAATTTTAAAATGTTTTTAGGAACTATTTTGTTTTTATATGATAATGATAAGAAAATATGAACAAAGATGGGTAAATATATAGTGACGTGAATATCCAAAGATCACTAATCTTCAAATACGTTTGAATACGCACACAACCTCCCTAGCAGCGGCGCCAAAATTTTGATTGACTCCAAAACCGTCAGATAATATTGACCAAGGAAATTGGTCAACAAAGTCAAATAGCCTAAGGTCAATGCTCCGTGGAATACAGTGTTTCCCCGGGTCGTTATGTCCCGAAGAGGTGTGATGGTATCGAAACGGGTTTGTGATCGGGTGATTTGGATGGGAAAGGGTTATGATGATTATACTACTAATTTTTAGCCGACAATGATACAAATACTTAATATGGGCAAAAACTTAAAAGCCAGATAAGTGAAAACGTTTGAAAACTCAAAAGGTGCGTTTAAGTTTAAATAAACGTCAACGTACCAAATAAAAAGTGAAAACTGAAATCTGGAAACCCTTAGGGGGTGAAAATGACTTTTTTACAAACCTAAGGATGAAAGAAAATTTTTAGAGAAAGAAAATGAATTTTTTACACTAATTAATTATTTAATATTAATTATATACTTTTTAATACTAATTATTAATATTTAAATAACTTAAATATAATATAATATTATTTTAATACTAGGAAAGTGAAAATTAAATTTCTAAAATTATAAAATAACTAAAAACTGATTTTAAAATTAAAAATATACTTTTTGGTCTTTTTGTGGATTTTCTATTAATTAATTACTAATTTAATATTAATAACCTAATTAAACTTGAACAAAACTATTAAAAATACTAAAAGGTCTTAGAAAATTAATAACATTTTTATAAAACTAATTAACCATGACAGGAATCCTAAAAAATTAAAAAAATTTGGTTTTATATATTTTTAAACTATTTTACTAATTATTAAACTAAATATTACTTAACTACTATTTAAACTAATTAAATTCTAAAAAATAAAAAATGAACAGAAAAAATTATGAGAAAATTCTTAAAATTATATTATATTATATAAAAGCTAGGAAAAATATAAAAACTAAGTATTACTTGATAAAAACTAATTTTGCTATTTAATGCTTAAATATTAATTAATCATTACTTAAACTATATTTAATTCTAATAAATACTAGATGACAAGAGAAAATCTAGAAAAATTCCTAAAAATACTTTAATATAATAGAAAATTAATAAACATATAAACATGCAAATTACTTTATAAAAAGCTAAAAAGGGAAATTAAAAAGATAATTAATATTAAATAGAAACTATCACTTAATTTTAAATTGGATTTTTCTGGTTTTTCTTTTAGAAATATATTTAGATACTAAAAATAGGAAACTTTTGTGTAGACAACTTTTTTCTAGCTTAAAAGTAAGCAAAATGGACACTAAAAGGCCCTTACAGTTGACTTTCTTTGACTATTGATGGAAATGAACCTCTATGGGGTCCACAGGGGTGGATTTAAGTGCAAACAAGTTTATTGGTCATGAATGATGCTAAAACAAAAAGCTAATGTCCCTGAATAAGCCAATAAGCAAGAATAAGCTATTGAAATCCTTGATTTCACACAGAAAATGGGACAATGTTTGAAGCTGGTTCAAGGGTGCACAAGGCAGCTCAGGGTCAAAAGCTTGTTAACACTAGAGATTTTGCCAGCTTGTGAGTCCAAGAAGCCAAGGGGGTATGTGGGGCCCACTGTGGACCTCTGTGGGACCTTAGCAAGTTGAGGCAGTGGGGGAGGAGCTGTTGCGCAGCAGGGGCAGCGGACCCCTTAACAGGTCTGTTTGAGGCTTTGGTGGGGCCCACAGGAAATTCACAAAAATAAAATAAGACCTGATTCCTAAAGCTAAGGTGGGGGACTACCACTTCTGAAAGTTTCAAAGCTTGAATCCTAGCACAAAATTCTAAACAATTCCCCCAAATTTTGGATTTTTGCACATGTATGCAACTTTGACTTTTTCTATTAACTTAAAATGTTGACTTTGGTGAGTTTTGTTTGATCCCTATGAAATTATTATGATTATTTATGTGATGTTAACACTAAATTAAGATACATGAACAAGATTTAAACCCCAAATGGTGAGATTTGATCCTCACAGCCCCAACAGTGGACTGTGAGAGTGCAAGTGTTTTGATTTTGACTTTTGCTGAAAGAACCTAGGATTTATTGACTTAGTTTGAGCTAATATTGGCTAGTAAACATATCTCAACCAACATAAGCAACAAAAACTACCAAGAACCCTTGGGAACAGGTTATACCAAACACCCCTTATACTTTGACTGTTGGAATTTTAATGAAGCCAATGGGTTATCTAAACCATAAAACTGATAAGTTACTCATATTAGACCATATTAAACACAATTAAGCCAAATCAAACAATAATTATCAATAGAAACTAACATTTATATTATAGGAGAGATTAACACTAAAAATTGAAAATTGAAACTCACAATGGGCTTGGTGCTCAAAACTAGGAACAAAGAGTTGTTAGCTCATCCTAATATCTCCCATGAGGTTTCTAAACCATATTCCATCCATTGCTACTCTTCTTCTGTCTTCTTTTATTTTCCTGTCTATTTTTTTTGTATGTTTCTTTTTTTTTCTTTTTCTATTCTTTTTCTGAGTTTGTCCTTTCTTTAACTCCAAATCACTTTAAAAAGGTTTATAAAAGCTACTGGAACAAGACATAATGCAAATTGAAGAGGTAACAAGAAATTTAAAACTTGAGTAAAAATACAAATCTCTTGAAATCAAAAGGAAACTTAAATTAATTGAGAAATCTGGAATTACAACTGAACTTAAACCTAAAATACAGAAAGAAATACAAGGAAAATTTGATACTACTAAACTACACTACATAATTAACTACTAAAATCTACTACCCCATCTTCACAGCTTCTCTTCCCTTTTATATTGAGAAATTAGGGTTTTTGAGGCCCACTAGGCATTTCCCAGCAACATTTTAAGCCATTGGATGAGAATAATTTGATCTTGACCCTTCTTTTGTTTTGGCACCAAAATGGCAGTTCATGGTTAAGGCACTGATAACTTGTGTCAGTGGTGTTATGTTTGGACTGGGGTGGAGGCAAGTGGGGGTGGCAGGTTGTAGGGGTGATGATGAGAGGAGGGGGAGTGGTTTTGCAGGTTCAGGTGGGTGGTATTGGGGAGGATAGAGGTGGTTTTGAGGGGGAAAGGTGGGTTTGACCACCTTGTTTGACCCTGGGAGTTTTAACAACAAACGGGGTGTTGGAGTGGGTTGGAAATAGGAGATGGGCCTAGAGTTGTGTGGGCTGGTGAGGGGTGTTGGTGTTTGGATTGGATTTTGGGTGGGTTTGTGTATGTTGGGTTATTAGTAAAGGGTGCTTGTTTGTAGCAAAGTTAAGCCCAAGAACTTAATGTGTAAAACTGAAACTTCTAGGGACCAAAACTGTCATTTTTTCCAAAGTTGATACAAGGATAAATTATGCCATGTTTCAATAATATGAGGGCCCTTGTTGAATATTTCCCAAATTTAGATATCCAGGGACTTGTTTTGCCAAAATTCAAAGTTGAGGGGCTGTTTTTGCCAATTTGTGAAAAATGAACTCCAAGGGCCGTTTGTGATAACTTGTGATTTCCCAAGGACCATTATTGCAATTTTCTAAAAATATTTTACTAGGGACCAATTCTGTCACTTTGTGAAAGTTTAGCGACTAATTTTGTAAATTTTCAAATCTTTCACCAAAGGACTAAATATGATAACTTATGATTTCAGAATGACCTTTGGTGACTTTTCTTACAAAACAAAAGCCTAGGGACTAAATTTGACAAGTTTTGAAAGTTGAGGGACTGAAACTGCCTATTTTGTAAACTTTGTTTGTTTTTCATCTGATTTTTAGCAATTTGCATCTGAAACAAATAAAACACAATCCGTGGGATATTTTCAGTATTTTAATGCATATTTGAGTGTTTTTGGATGTTTTGGCAGTTCAGATAAGACAAAAATGATGAGTATTTACACACTCATCAGATTCCTAAAGAGGAATCAATAGATAATGCTTTTGCTAGATTTAACACTATTATCATAAGTTTAAAAGCATTTGAAGAAGGTTTTTCTAGCAAGAATTTTGTTAGGAAATTTCTTAGGGCTCTTCATCCAAAATGGCAGGCTAAAGTTACATCTATTGAGGAATCAAAGAATTTGTCAACTCTACAACATGACGAATTAATTCGAAACTTGAAAGTCTATGAAGCGATAATAAAGAAAGACTTCGAAATGGTCAAAGGAAAAAGGGAGCAAAGTAAATCAATTGCTTTGAAATCTAGGAAGGAATCTAGTGACGAAGATAGCTCAACTTCCGAAAGTGATGACGAAGATTATGCCTTGGCCGTAAGAGACTTCAAGAAATTCTTTAAAAGACGAGGAAGATTTGTTAGACAACCATACGATGAAAGAAAGGCATTCCAAAGAAACAAAGATGACAATCATAGCAAGAGCGAAAGGAAGTGCTTCAAATATGCAGATCCAAATCATCTCATAGGAGAATGCCCAAAGTTGTCAAGGAATCAAAATCAAAAGGCGTTCTTTGGAGGAGCATGGAGTGATAGCGATGGAGATGAGAAAGAAACTGCAAAGGAAGAAAACTATCTTATGGCTAAGACATCCAATGAGGTATTTTCCG
>CM060688.1:90743426-90799483 GCA_030686995.1 Artemisia argyi
AAAAATATAAAGACCTTTTTAATAAATAATCCTTTTGAAGAACACAAAACTTTATTTTCTTGTATGTATATATAAAATTAAATTAATACTCCCTCTGTCCATAAATAAATGTCCAGTTTAACTTTTAAATGTTGATGAGAGTTATATTAAATACCCAACTTTTCTTAAATAGCAAGGGATTTATCCCCACTATTCATCTAAAAAGAAATCAGTTGTTGAGATTAAAGTATTTTAATATTTCACAAAATTTTTATAATTTAAATATCTTTTTAAACCGTTAATCGTTAAGCGAAATTGAATTACACCATCGCGACGAGTATTTAATTATCTTTCTATAAACGGGCACTTTGATATACTTTCGAAAAAAAATTCGTTTTTTAACCTTTTTTTCGTTGCCGAAAAAAATCATATATGATATTACATATCATATATGATATATCATATATGATTTTTTCGCCCATGAAAAAAACTTGAAAAAACGAAAAAAAAATTGTCGAAAATATACCAAAGTACCTATTATTAGAAAGATAATTAAATGCTCGTCGTAACAGTATATTTTTTTCGCTTAACGATTAACGGTTTGAAAGATATTAATATTTGAAAAAAAAAAAAAGATAAAAGTGAGTTTTTTTAATTGTTGTGATTAATCTCATCAATTAAATTAAATAAAGACGAAGGGAAGATGAATAGTGGAGATTAGTCACTTGGTATGTAAAAAAAAGTTTTGTCCTCAAATGATCTTATATTTTAAAAGTTAAATTGGTTCAACTTTGACTTTTATATATATATATATATATATATATATATATATATATATATATATATATATATATATATATATATATATATATATATATGGTAGGGATAGAATTAGAAGGGGCTTAAAATGAGAATGGTAGGAAGGATTGCGCTAGTGACATGTGTCGTTCTCATGCCACATCATATAACACATCATATGACATGTGGTCACCCCACCCCACCCCCACCCTCATCCCGAAATTTTTTTTTTCCCGCAAAAAAAAATGGCAAAAAAAAAATATATTTTTTTCCCGCCAAAATTTACTGCATCACGGTTACTGCATCACACTTATGATTTTACTGCATCTCGGTTACTGAATCACGTTTCCTACATCACTGTTACTTTAATCACGGTTACTGCACTACAATTATGATTTTACTGCATCACACTTATGATGTTACTGCATATCGGTTACTGCATCACGTTTCCTACCTCACTGTTATTGTATCACGGTTATTGCATCACAGTTATGATTTTACGGCATCACGGTTAATGCATCATAAATGTGATGCAGTAACTTTATAAATGTGATGCAGTATAAAAAGTTACTGCATCACAGTTATAAATGTGATGCAGTAACTTTATAACCGTGATGCATTAATTTTGGTGGGATTTTTTTTTTCGCGGGGTGGGAGGGGGGGGGGGGGGGTGCGGGGGGTGAGTGGTGGGTGGTGGTGGTGTGGGGGTGACACATGTCATATAATTTGGCATGATGATGTGGCAAAGTGACACATGTCACTCCAACAATTCTTCCTACCCTTCTCATTTTAAGAACTCCTCTTATAGTATCTCATCTCTCTTTATATATATATATATATATATATATATATATATATATATATATATATATATATATATATATATATATATAAAGTGTAGGAATAATTTTGGTGGGATTTTTTTTTTCGCGGGGTGGGAGGGGGGGGAGAGTGGTGGGTGGTGTGGAGGTGACACATGTCATATAATTTGGCATGATGATGTGGCAAAGTGACACGTGTCACTCCAACAATTCTTCATACCCTTCTCATTTTAAGAACTCCTCTTATAGTATCTCATCTCTCTTTATATATCTCTCTTTATATATATATATATATATATATATATATATATATTATATATATATATATATATATATATATATATAAAGTGTAGGAATGATTGTGAATGCGACATGTGTCACCCCCATGCCACATCATATGACACATGTCACTCCCCCCCCCCCCCCCCTTTAAAAAAACAATTTTTTTCCACCAAAAAAATTTTTTTTTTGGTAAAATTTTTTAGTGCATCACAGTTATAAAGTTACTGCATCACGGTTATAAAGTTATTGCATTAAGGTTATAAGTTACTGCAGCATAGTTGATGCATTAAACTATTAACTATGATGCAGTAACTTATAATAAAGATGCAACAACACTTAAAAAAGAATCGTATTTTAATTGTGATGCAGTTACATACATATATGATGCAGAAAACTTATGATAATGCAAGTTTCTTATAACTATAATGCAGTAATTTTATAACCATGATGCAGTAACATTAAAAACCATGAATGCAGTAACCGCGATGCAGTAAAATCATAATTGTAATGCAGTAAACGTAATGTAGTAATTTTATAACCGTGATTCAGTAACTTTATAACAGTGATGCAGTAAATTTTTTTGGCGAGATTTTTTTTTTTTTTTGGCGGGAATTTTTTTTTTTTTTTTTTTCAGGGGAGGGGGTGGGTGACACGTGTCATATGATGTGACATGGAGGTGACACATGTTACTCCCACAATCCTTCCTACACTTTTTATTATAAGGGCCTTTTTAGAAGAACCCCACCATATATATATATATATATATATATATATATATATATATATATATATATATATATATATATATATATATATATAATCAAGATCAAATAAGATCAATTTTAAATTTATAAAAATAAGATCCAACTAAAATCTGACAAGTGACACTCTCGCTAAAATAAAATAAATTTTTTTATTGAATACAACTAAAATTATTAAAATTCCGATTGTTTTTCGTTTTTAAATTGACGAAACAAATGTGATACACTTTGATTCGACATGTAATGTATCAGGTTAAAGTGATACACTTTGATTCGACATGCAGATTTATAGTTGTGTATCACTAATCCAAATTCATGTATCAGTTGGTAAAATGTTAATTCTTATTAATTCTTTATTTTTTTGTGTTTTATTGCTAATATGGTTATTTATAAAATGGTTTTAGTAGTTGTTTAGACTAGATCCTATTTTTACAACTTTAAGTTGATCTCACATTAACCCTATATATATATATATATATATATATATATATATATATATATATATATATATATATATATATATATATAATATATATATATATATATGTATAGAGAAGAGAGAGAGAGAGAGAGAGAGTTAGGATCAAATAAAAATAAAAATTAAACTAATAATGATAAGAAGAAACAACAACCCACTTATTTAAGATGTACGTACAAAAATATATGTGTCTCCTCTTAAATTTATCCCTCCTATTAGAAATGTGTGACTAGAAATTCTTCTTATTTTAGTTTTTCTTTTTACTGGATTCATTTCATATATATATATATATATATATATATCATATATATATATATATATATATATATATATATATATATATATATATATTGTTATATAGAGTTAAGATCAAATAAGAACTGATAAGAAGTAATGTAACCGCATATCCGAGATGCACCAACTTAAATTAGATGCATCCCTAATATCTTAGATGCATCATAATGTGTTTTCTAACTTTTAATTAGATGCATATACCTATATAAGATGCATTTCACGATGTCTCTTTTATTTTGTTCGTCTACGTGTGACCAAATAATAAAAATCAAGTTACATCATTTTCACTTCAGAATAAACTTTCGAAACTCAAGGGGTTGCATCTAAATGAATAGAGATGCATCTAATTCAAGTCGTTGCATCTCAAATGTATGGTTATAGTCACTTCTTACCACTTCTGATTTTAATTTACTTCTTACTGGATCCCTTCCATTGTTATATAATACATGACAAAAAATTTATACCATTGCTAATATATTTAAAACCTCAATTTATTCATATCTTTTGCATCAAATATTATATAACACACACAAAAATAGTTAAAGTCAGAGTTGAATCAGTTTGTGTCTAAAAAGTCAAATTAGACATTTATAGTGACGCAGGTAGTAAAAGTTTATGGTTTGTGTACCAATGAATACTTAATACGGAGTAGCTGATAACTAAAAATTTTAAAACCGCTAACAAACCACCCTAGGGGTGTTTTATGATATATTTCTCGCAAACTTTGTTTAACATTTGAAACCGGCGTTTGTAAGTTTTAATGAAAGGATAAGTTATATTGACTCCGTCTAAAAATACTATTCGGACCGCCCCCTAATTTTTTTTTCTATAATTTTGTTTATATCAAATAACTATAAACCTGAAATTGCGGAATATAAAATATAAAGTTTAATATGTCAAACGCTTAAAACTGTCAGAAATACAGAACAGATCTGACAAAAAACTGTGTTTTACTGAAATAAAAGGGAGACAAGTGAGAGACAAGGGGATAAAAAAGACAAAACCCGCCCTAGTAGGGAGGGTTCGGTTATGGTATCCCTTTAATGAATAATAAACGGGATGTGTTATCACAACTCTCTCTATGGTGTCATATTATAGGCTTTTAGTCAAACCGTACAACTATTTATGCATACCGTACAACCAGAACCAGAGGATGCGTCCAATCATTGGCAAACCCTCTTTATGGGAGGGTCCGGATAACTCAAGTCATAGTAAACTTTGCCTGGTAATTTTACAATTCATTGTGTACCTTTGTTAGATTCGTCATAATTCAAGTTATGAATGTGGCTTAATATAGTTGGTATGGTGGTTCCTATCTAAGTGAGGGTCTTTATTTCAAATCTGACAGGAGTCATTTTCTTTTATTTGAATTTATTTACTTTTTAATACATCAAATAAACAATTTTACTTTTCATATCTTTTGCTTATTGTTTACCTTATGTTAGATCTGTGGAAATTTAAGAAATGAATGTGGCTTATCCTAGTTGGTAAGGTGGTTCCAAACTTCGCATTAAACGAGGGTTCTTATTTTAAATTGAACAAGAGTCAATTTTCTTTTTACTTTGAATTTAAGGTGTAATTGTGGAGGTGGTCCTTGAGCTTTGTTACCTTTTTTAACATTGGATCAGAAATTTACAACGTAATATAATGGACAACAAGCATGTTTGTAAAAATCAAAAATAAGGTAGCCGATCAAATAAAAAGTAAGAGAATTATAAAAGTTTATGAAGTGATTTCAACCAAGTGATTTCGACCGTCATTTTGATCTAAATCTCAATAATTCTCTTCATATTCTTATACATCGTTTTTCCAACTTCCCCATTAATTTATTCCTCATAAAATCCTCTTGTATGCAAAACACACTAACAAACACACAAATACAAAAACATAAAATCCGTATTGAATGAAGTCCAGTGATGGTGGTGGTGTCCAGCGACGACAAAGTCTCAGAATTACTAGTAGTTTACGCTTTTATTAAAATGAAAATCAAGCGAATCGGGAATAGGAGTGGGGTTATCCTCTAAGGAGAGGCTCGCGGTTGATATCTCTACCCGAGGATGCGACACTAACTTGAGCCGACAACTAACATCTAACAACTAACCCGCCGTTTAAAAAAACAAGGAAAATTTAGCTTTTCTTATTGCAATTTGTTAGACATCTTTTGAAAGAGAAAATTTAGCTGATATTAACTACAATTTTTTTTTAGCTAGTTAGCTATAACTAGTTTGGTACCCACGCGTTGCTGCGGCAATGTTGTGTTTAATCTAAACTCGAAACGAAACGGTCGTAATTTTTTTTTGAAGGACTAACTATGCAAAAGATCGATAACCGCGAGTACTATTTTTATAAACAATTTCTGGAAATAGTATAGTTTTTTACATAAAATCCCCTAAAGTTATCGGAATTTTGCAAAGTTAGTCCTGAGGGACTAACTGTGTAATTTATCGCTAATGCAGAGACTATTTTTAAATTTTCTACAGTAGCGTTAATAGTAATTGGCACTATAGCTAGCATTGTTCTGTACTGTAGATAGCACTATGTCCCTGAAGTTATTGGGTCGTAGCAAATTTAATCCATAACTGTTAGGTAACCACCATTAAGGACTAACTTTACAATTGATCTATAACATAAGGGGCTAAAAGTGTCAAAAAAGCATGTTTACTGTAGAAACAACTCTAGCAACTACAGTGTTTTGCTACAGTAACCACTTATCCTTTAGTGTGTGTGTGTCTATATATATATATATATATATATATATATATATATATATATATATATATATACTAGATTTCGAAGCCCGCCCGATGGTCGGGCATGACTTATGAATATCGTTAAAATAAATAAGTTAACGAAAAATAAGATATAAACGTACCAATTTTTATATTGAATGCATTAGCAATGAAAATAAATGAACGTTAACTTTTTAAATCAAATGCGAAATAAAGTTTCACATAACGTTTGTAAAATATAGCGGTTCATGGTTTCCTCCTGATGGAATATATACATTTTGAAATGAAGAATTATATGATGAATCTGCTGTTGTTATCCTCATGTCTGTTGATATAACTTGTAATTTTACATTTTAATTTAATCATGTATGGATAATAGTGATATTTTATAGTTATTTCTTATGCATTCACCCGACGCTAAACCAACATTAAGCGCATAAAATACATACCTCGGTAAAGGGTATCAGTGGGATTTCGTTGGCATTATTTCCGGTCACAAATGGGTAATTCACCACTCTCTTTCTCCTTGAACGTCTTTTTGGTAGTCGCCGCAGCGCGGTCATGACTTGTAAATATCCTTTGAATGTATTATTTTACGAATAGCACGAAATGTATATACATATTTGTATTTTTTTTTATTAACAATGGCATATAATTGTCCATTTACTTTAATGGACAATTGGCAACATTCAAATTCCAAGTTAATGCTTATTAAACTGAACATCAGTGAGAATGAGAATGTTACCATCACTAACAGTCAACTTCTTAAATTTATAAGTTAATGTATACAAAATTCTCCCCACTAAGTCTATCTAAATAAGGATCATTTAGCTACTTTATTCTAACATTAAGAGGTGGTATGCCTTGGAGATTAATAACAAAACACATGTTAGTACTAAAATTCACGTCAGACATTAGTCCCGCAATTAATATGTATGAACTTTTTAAACATGAAACTTGAAGAAACAAACAGACTTACATATGTTACAGCAAGATCTTTGTTTTCTTTTGTCATAGTTAGACACGCAACACAAGAAGAACCACACGTGCTATCTTCCATTTATATTGTAAATGAAAAATAGAAGGCTGCCTTTTGGAGATTAATATGCATTGTGTGAACGGCCTATAAGATTGGGGTCGCTTATCTTATTGTTTGTGAGTAAGGTAGCGGTTGAAAAAGGGTCTTAAATATCCCCCAACAGAATTTGCATTATTTCTAGATCACGTCCTCATGCTGTAAACTGGACATTAGCAATGCATGCATAACCAATCGGGATTTCACATATATTTTTGCATAACCATTAAAACTCTAAATGGCTTAACCAAATACAAACAATATGAACATAAAAAGTATTACAGTATTATACTTACAGAGATGCAACATCATGAGTAGAAAGTAACTGTGCATACCAACGAAGAAATCTTCCAAAACATGTAGTTGCAAGAGAATGCATGTACGCATCGATATTAAACTCATCATTTTCTTATTGGTTTCTCATCTCAGATTGCAAAAATTTCAGCTACGTTATAAGTTAGTTTTGCTTATTACAACCTAAAATATCCGCCATGTTGTAACAGTCAACTGAACGGCCAAGGTAATTTACTGAAAATGGGCTTAAAATACACAAAATAAAGATAGACTATGAACTGAGATTAGCTAACAATCAAATGGGTCAAATGATATAAATTAGTCAAAAGTCATGCAAAATGTTTTATGAAATTTGTCATTAGTACCAAAAGAATGAAATTTTATAATCATATTTGACAGCGGGACTATTTATAAGAACAAAATTATAATGTTAGGAACTGCAACCTGATTGTGGCCCTCCCTTCACCACCTGTAAAGAGACGATATGAGTTACTATTTGACCCAATATGAGGACCCGTCTAACCAAAGTCTGAAATGCAACATATGTAGTTAACATAATTATAAGGACAAAACCCTTGCTGATAAAACATCTGATTAAATTTGCTTGAGATATTGTAATCCTATATGAGATATGTAGCGGCCTTTAGATATCCCATCTTTCATACAACCCTATGTTATGTTGCATTTGATTGAATAACAATTAATCCAAAGGCTATAACTAAGCTTTATACCAGTTTGAAGTTCGATTGACACATAAATGTGGTCGTATTGTTACCGTTGTTGCAACTATAAGTGTAGCACATCCGAGAGCCCCTATACAACTGATTATTGATAGCATCTTGGTCACTTAAATTTAAAATCTTAGCTTACCAAACATATTATTTAAAACAAAAACATTAAGATTCAATAGTGACCCCAACTTATATTTTCATGATAGTTAGGTTCATTAAGTTGGTAGAGGGCTTGGATTCAGTGTAGAATATTTTAGCAGCTATGGTTTTTCTTGTAGAATTTTCACTTGTCCTTCATCTAAAGAGAACCACGCTTCTATACCTTTACCACAAGCTGTATCCATGAGATTAACGTAATTAATGTGCACCGGGATACAGTCAAGTATGACACTATTAAACCAGGTTCGCTTTCCCTAGCCAAAATTAATTTCGTAAAGACCATATTGCAGAAGTTTGGAAAAAAATAGGTGTCTAAGGTTTCAGCCACCTCGGCCCGAGCGGAGCCATTCCTTTTGAGGAAGTCAAGTATTATAACAGATAGTAAATGTAACACCCCCAATTCATGGTTGCAGCGGAATTCGAACTGGGTGTTACTTGACGGCACAATAGACACAATAATAGAAAACGAACTCCAATTGAGTCGTTTTAAAAGATTTATCATTCAAATTGTATAAATATCAGAGATTACAAAATGAGGTCCCAGATGGTTCCATGTTTACAATTTACATTAAATGAGTTTTGAATGATAATAAAATTTATAGCCCTCTTGAGTATCCGTGTCCTTCCGTGCCATCCTTGATCGTCATGAACCTGAAATACATGCTTGAGAGGTCAACACAAAGGTTGAGTGGAATTCGTAGAGTTTAGTTAAATCGTTTGAACACAATATGTCGTAGTGTGAGCTATAGACTCACACTCATAGTTAGAAAACAAAATCGTTATTTATTTCACTAAGCTCATGTAACCAAAACATTAACATCGAACCAACAAAATTGGCATTATAGAAGCCCTATCAAGGTACTTTTGCCATTATACCGCTAAATCTCAAATATAGTGCATTTGTGTGAACTCATCGTTGTTCAACACAAATGGGATCCGTCAATCCCAATAGATCTATTCACAATATTCGCGCTCACTAAAGGTAGTGACTAATGGTTCATGATATAGGGACTTCGAACATGGCAATCGTTACTTAGTGACAATAAAACATAGTCGGATAGCATACAGTAGAAAGCATTGTGTTCGAGTAGAAAAATAATAGCATGTATTCCCCCCATGGGTTTGTAAAATAGTTAAACAATAGAAAGTGGGGCTACGAACTCACCTTAAGTTATGTAGTGAGTAGCGAATGTGATGGTCGAATCGCGAAGGTTTCTACGAGCAACCTATAATAGAATGTTGCGACTTAGGTTCGGAGTAAAGAATATGAAGTAGTGCCTATATATATATCTTGCATTTAGTCCATGATGTGGTATGATGTAGATTTGTAAGTCTTTGAAAGAAAAGATTTTTGAACATGTATGTTTTGTATATCGTTTACTACCGTTCGGGCCGACATAATTCAGAAGTCATGTTAGTAAGCGTTCGAGGAGCCAGGACACTTTAACTCGTAAATCCACAACTCATCTCGACGGCTTACATAATGAACTCCTCACATGAGGCTCCCTACTATTGTAGTAGTTGATAAAATATATAGATATAAGTTTTGATCCGAAAAGTTACATGTCCGATATTTGAATAAACTTTGGAAAGTTTATTAGTACATGAAGATTGTTATTAGGGGTAGTTTCATAAGTCTTGTATGACCATTTTTCCTTGTAATATCTCATGGTTCCTTTTTAAGTGAAGTAGATCCAAATTGCTTGTTCAAGTTATCGCCTAATTCATTGTTTCATGTTTACGCCTATGTAAGTTGGTATGGTCATTTCGTCATGGCCTAGCCATGACCTTTGGTCCTTGTTCCAAGGTCATGAGACACAACCTTGGCTCTAGCCATGGTGGTGGTCTTGTTTATAGGTCATAAGACCTCTTGTTCCTTTTTAAAATATAACCAATATATAGTGACTTATATATATGTAAATAGCTTTTAAGAAACTGAGAAATATCTCACTCAGAAAGCATTTTCAAGGCTCGAGCCTCTTTATACCTGAAGGAAAACGTGATTCTGGACAACTTTCGTGTTTTAACTTTTTCATGAAACGGACCAGAAAGGCCTCTTTTTGCGTGTTTAAAGTTTCTGTAACAGAAAGTTTTGGCAGCTTTGTCGCAAAGTTTTGGTAATTTCAAATCGTCATAACTTTTGACTCGTATACTCGTTTTAGGTGGTTCAAATTGCTACGGTTTCCTTGTTAGGTCCTCTACTACAATATGTAATAATCCAATATCATATTTTTACCATTTTGATCAGGTCTTTCCAAGAAATCACTAGTTTACTTGTTTTAATAACTTGTTTTAACAATCAATAACAATAACTTGTTTTGCTCACTTTTATACATCATGGACATAACTACAAGACATAATATAGCAAGAATAACATGTAAATGATATGAACATGATTAATTAACAAGAAGCATGTTAGGGTTTGGCTTACAACTTGTGGCTTTCAACAAAGAAAGGAAAGTAGCAAGTAAGGATAGGACTTTGATAGACTTGCTTCAACCCTTTTTCACTTTATGAAATCTTTCTACCCTTGGTATTCTTGAAAGAGATGTAATGAAAGTTGAGGTGACTTGAGTGGATTCAAACTCAAGAGAAATCACCAAGTATATGAGGTTATGGAAGAGTTTTGGTAACCTATGATCAACTAGGGTTTCTACCTTGAAGAAGCACTTGAACCTTGCTAGAATTTGGAAGGAAATAAGCTAAGGATGGAAGGGTTTTGGGGTTGGTGATGGACGGAAAACAAGGGGAATGGGGGGGGGGATTTTATAGGGTCTTAAGGAGGTTACTTATGTTGACTTGTCAACCCTTGGAGGCCAAGTTCTACACATGTACTAATCTTAAGGTCTCTTGCATAAGATTGAGCCACATAGTGTGAATCCCCCCCTAGAGGCGGTTTGGAGTGGATAGGAAGGGATGAGTTGGTCTTGGATGATATTATCCAAGTATTGGATGAGTTTTGACTCCGGGAAATGCCAATCGTAAATGATTAAGCCTCAAAACGTAAAACCGGGTGTCGTAAAATTATGGAACTTTAAAGTATTGTTATACATGTCCATATGTCCCATAATAAAATATAAAATGAGTGGTAGGTTCCATTTGGGTGGTAAAACCCTGCTAAAACTGGAAACACGGGTCTAAAACGCGTAATACGTAAAATGTACGAATATTGCGTAAAATTGAGAAAAGTAAAATGTTACTTTTCTAATAGGATATAAATGATTTAAAAAGACTTATTATGTCTAGACTGGGCTCAGTCTAGTGTCGGTTGGTATTAAATGTCTTTTAGACATCAAACCGTAAGCCTAAAAATCACGAAATGACTTATAACATCAAGGGATGATTTTTAGTCAATGGAGGAGGGAAAAATATGTTGACTTTTTCTAATAAGTTGAAAACTTAAATCGTCTTAGAAATGCGGTGCAGGTATAGGCTAAGGTTACAGCTGAGTAAAAACGCTTAAAACTGAAAATTTCAGTTTTTCACAGCCGAGGTTTATTTTGGTCATGATTTTTCTCAGTCATGATTTATTCTCAAATAAATCATGAGTGTGTCAAACATTTTTCTGATGTGGGGTCACCTGACGGGGTTGAATTTCGTTGTGCGTAGAATTTCTGATGGACGTTTTACCCTAAAACGTGTAATAACGTGTAATTCCTTAATAACTTTCATGAAAATGATCTGACGAATGTCAAACATTTAATTTGCCATGGAAATGATTTATCACTCGAGAATATGAAATAAAAATCAACTTTCGGGAAAATTTTCGGGAAAAATGAATAGTAAAAGTGAATAGTGAAATTTTCCGGGAATAGTAATTATCCTGAAAATGCGAATTGTTACAGTAAAACAATGTCAATTTCAAAATTATATAACATTAGCTACACATTTGTTTCTATGGTATCTCAAGAATACACAAAATAAATATTGCATTGAAAATTAACAGCCCAAAAACCAAGCAAACTTTCCACCCAGTCAATAAGGTCTAAGAAGTGGTCTTTGCAAGTGGCTATCTACAGGAACTCATGAACCTCTGTTGCTATATCACTTAAACACATATGCTTCAGTTCCTAGTACATTTCAAATATTGTGAATTGGGTTTATAACAAATTTTATATATTATAACAATACAGACATTGACTTGTTAAAGAACGAAAATGAAAGTAAAAAGTTTTTTGCTTTTTTTTTTCAAATATTGGCTTTGGGTTTTGAAACTCCATGAGCAAAATGTATGTTTTTTATGTGTATTGGTTAATTTAACAAATAAAATAATTGGTATCTTTGTAAAAATGATTGTCGGTTTATCAAGACTAAAAATCAAAATATATGTCACCAAAGGTAAACAATTGTCACTAATGAGTGAAACTATTTTATACATTGAGTCATTAATCAGTAGTTACGACGTATTTTCAAAGTGTCAGAAACCCAAATGGCCAAATGTAATGAAAACTTCCATGTGTCACTTTGAAAGTTCTGTTGTAGTATTTTAAATAGACTCCTAAAGAATTAAAAGCCTTACCTTTGCTCTTATCGCCCCTGAAGGTATTGACAAAACATAGCTAAAGTTCAAAATCAATAGCTTTTCATTCTCTTCTCCAGCTCCCTCGTTCAACCTTCGTCTTCCATCAAGAGCAAGAGCCATATTACACACCTTGTTGGATGTTCCTGACTCTTCCATGCTCAGCGCAACTATCTTCCAAAACAAAGAGGTGAAGGCCACTACTTTCGACCTCCTACACCCATTTTCACTCACCAACAATTATACCCGTTTTTGCTGCTCACTCTCAATGTAGTATACACGGTTAATCAGCTGATGCACGGGGTAGCAATCATCTGGAATGTGGGGAGACTTTCGGACACCGACTCCAAAATAATGGGTTCCAGAAGAGTCGTCAATCATTTCCCTACCGATTATCCCTGTTACAAAATCTAACAGCACATGTCCATGACGCAAGGCTGCACATGATGTTATAAATATGATTAGTAAGCAGTTTGGCGACCACCGTGATAGTACTGCATAATTAAATGGACGACAATACTAAAACTGAGGTCCCCAGTAGGTACACATGCAGCATCATTGCTCGGAGCATAACGTCCCCGGACGGAGACGTTAACTAATGAAGTTTGGTTAGAAACTGTTGTGGCGTCCTTGCTAATATTAGTCTCAGATTTTGCCAAAGCATTTAAATGAGAGCTAAAATCCCAAATCTCCATGACATTATTGACATAAATTAAATAAAATTACGCCTGAATGATATCAAGAAAATTTAATAGAGGTCGATTATACCTGCACGTGACCAGGATCTCCCCAAGTTGCACATATATGTGGTCTTTGTTTCATAGCTCGAATCCTATTGACACAACCTTCGTGAAACACTTTGCGGACCTGAAAATTGAAAATCACTAAAAAGAACTATCTGCTGCACATTTAAAATGTTAATTAAATGAGTGTTTGGGATTGCTTATTACATAGCTTTTATCAGCTAATTAATCAAGTGTATGTAATAAGCACTAACGTTGATTTCAGCTGTTTAGTTTAAACAAAGACAATCTGCAAGATATTCACAGATTCAATCTTACTTATGTGCTTAGTATAGCACATGTTAAAAATTTGAAGAAAAAAAAAAACATTCCTTGCGACCAATCGAAACCATGTGAGATACACTTTAATACTTAGTCTAAGTAATTACCAATACATACGACATTGCTAAGAAAGAAACATTAAAAATTTGTTGAGTCATCTTGCCTTCTATTTTGTTCCCACGGGCACACGATTTAGTTTAATCTTCAAATTTATAACTATTATTTCATTCAATTCCAGTCTGTAACTTAACATATATTCATTCATTTTGTGTAACGATCGATATATTCATTCATTTTGGGTGAACTGCTAATAATTGTAGAGTGGAATGTTAAGGGAGTTATTTCGTTACTTGCACGTTGCGCTCAGATACAACAGCTGGACGGATTTAAGACAAAAAGTATTAGATGGTGGGTACTTCCATCTTATAAGCCTTAAAATGTCTATTTTGAACATGTATACGTTCACTAATGCAAATAAAAATAATACCTCACAATCTTCATAAAATATTAAAAATAATACAACAATTATGAAAATAATAGATCATTAAAGAAGGCAAATAAAAGGTCAATATATCGATTATATATCGAAACGAATGTTAACCATTATTACGAACCAACAATTCATATTATGGTTACATTAAAACATCGATAAGCCAAAAATATAACTTTGTAAAGTATATAACTAATAGCCTTACTTTCTTTCTATATACATGTCTTCATGACAATTGAACCAAGAACATGATATTGTTGACAACTTGACATAACGGATACAAACCAATATGAACTCTTTGGCCCACCCATTTATGCAATACTTGTTATAACTAAAGATGAAACTTGATATTTCTTAGAATCGCAGTTCGATCACTACGTAATCATATGCAAACAGAAGTAGCCTAATACATATTGAGATTTAATTATTTTATACTTACATCAACACAACCCTTTTAGTGACACAAAGTCATTGGAGGTTAAATAAGCACGCGAAGTTATCTCAGCAAGCTCCCAAATCTTAATCTCACAATAGAAGAATAATCAAAATTGATGATTTCATACACAATACAAAAATTCAACATGCCAATGATAATTTTATTAGAGAAGAGAAGCTAACCATGCATGCAAGATATATGTTTAACACGATTATAGGAAAGCACGCCAAAATCCACATGGTTCCCTCCGATTTCCCCAGCAAGTGTTGATACGCCCACCAAAAAAATATATTAGGGTTTACAGATAAAAAAAGAGAGAATGAATGAATCGGTCTTATCATCTAAAGTATATCTTCTATAAATTAAGCATATTTTAAACTCTTGAACATTATATTTATAGTTTTGGATGATATATCTCAAAAAATAAATTGCTCTAGTGGTAAGCATCCTCATTACTCTATTAACAGATCCTAGGTTCAAATCCTACTAATTAAATTTTTAAATACGCATTTATTTACGAATTTTAATTAAAAAATTAATTAGTAAAAGTTGCCTACATGGAATGGTTGTGTGATGACATGGCTGCTAAGGTGGCAACAAAAATTGCTTACATGGCCAGAATGTGATGACATGGCTGCTAATGACAATTACATGGCAATGAGGTGGCGTTTTCTTGATTTATCTACGTGTAACGCCTCCTGTTATATATAATGTAGAGATATATTGAGAGAGAGAGAGAGAGAGAGAGAGAGAGAGAGAAAGAAAGAGAGTAAGGATCCGGTGAGAAGAAATCTAAAAATGAGAAGAATGAGAAATGACTATAATGACATATTTAAGATGCATCAACTTGAATAAGATGCATCTCTATTCATTTATATGCATCACAATTAGTCTCGAAAGTGATTTTTAAGGAAAACGATGCAAAGTAGTACTAGCAACAAATTTGACCCGCAGAGGACAAAAAAATACATAGGATTCGTCTAACTTGATGAAATGCATCTAATATATGTATATGTGATAAGGTGAAAAACGAACCATTTTTAGGGGGTCATTTAAGCCCGGAATTGAATTTATTTGATCAAATATTGCCTTAAATCGTTCCTTTTGTGATTTTAGGTACTTTGGGAGTGAATTCTGGAAAAGGAAGCATTTTGGACGTTTTTTGAGCATAAAAGTAAAGAAAACGGCAAAGACTTAATTTTCCATGATGAGAACAGTACCTGACGGCATCAAGAAGAAAATTGTGATGGCGTCAGGAGTAAAATCCATGACGACCCAGAGAAAACCTGAAGGCGTCACGAGAAGGGCGTCAAGAGTAATCTTGGTGACGGCCTGCATAAGGAGTACACGTAACGGCGTCAAACCCAGATCTAGGCAGTCCGAGAATTTATTTGGCGGCGAGATGACGGCGTCAGACATTTGCTCTTGACGCCGTCACCTCACAAAATCTATATATACTTTTCTATTTTTCATTCATAAAGAGAGGAACTTGTGTGGAGAATACTAGGGTCGAACCTAATAAACCCTAGGTCATTTGTAACAGTATTTGCAAGGGTTTTAACCCCTTGAAACCTTTCATGTTCAATTAAGACAAGTCCTCTTTCAATTCATTCAATATGTCTATGTGTTGTTTGAATATATCTTATGCTTGTCTTGATTTCAACATGCTAGGCTAGATCTTTCATGTGTTTGCTTAGATGTAATAAAACCTAGATCTTGATTATAGGTTGATTGCTTGTTTATAGTTGTAATGGATGAATGATTTCAATGTTAGGCTTAAGAAAACTGGCAGATCTCCATTGTGTAACATGCTTGAACATCTTAAGAAACATGAACCAATGTGTAGTAGGTTTTAATGATTGTATTTAATGCATGAGCAAATTCTAGTGATCCCATGTTAGGAGCTTCTTAGCTGGCTCGACATAGGAGTGAAGTAGGCGCTTATAGGATTGGGGAAGTAAGTATGCCACCCCATGAATGGTATTAAGGAATACAATCCGTCATCCACGCAACTGTAACAAGTAATTAACCTGTAAAAGATATATAGGGAGTAGTGAAACCTAAGTAAACACAATTCTCCCATATATTGCTCACACTACTAGTTTAATTTAGTTTATTTTTATTTTTAGTATTTTATTTTGATTGCATCTTAGTAATTGGGTTAGTTGACTAGCAACTAATTCCGCCCAACTCCTTCAAAACCGAGATTTTTAATTACTTTTCATAAAATATAAAAACATAAAAAGAATCATCCCTCATCTCTAGACCTAGTCTTTAGGTTTTCTAATCCTAGCGACACTATTCCTAGCTGAACGATCAATCCCCCGGTACTTGTCACTATACTATACCACAACGATCAGGTACACTGCCTGGTGGGGGTTGTAAGCTTCTCGATTTCCCTCGAGAGGTAAAGCCTGGTGCAATCCCTACGCATCAAGTTTTTGGCGTCGCAACCTGGGGAATAGTTATTGTCTAGGTTAGGATTTCTTTTTAATAGGTCTACTTGCTAGATTCCTTTCTGGTAGGATTTTATTTTTATTTTTTAGGTTCTCTTTAGTCTATCTTATTTCTTCGTGTTTTTGTTCGTAACTCTTCGCCATCCGACATCATGGACGATGGTAACATCTTTGAACCCATCATCCTACCACAACAAGACCACCCACAAAACCCACCACTAGCTAACCAACCTCTTAGGCCCCGAACCCTAGGAGAGTACTCCCGACCTAGCCACCAAGGCTATCGAAACACCATTGAGCTCACCCAAGGAGCCAATGTGTCTCTCTTACGATCCGACACCATCCGGTTGGTGCAAAGCGGATGTGCATTTCATGGACTTTGTTCCGAAGATCCAAATCAGCATCTCAAGGACTTCCTTAAAATCGTAGATTCTATAGACCTTGATGCTACAACTAGAGAGTCAACCCGATTACGCCTATTCCAATTCTCTCTACGTGATGAAGCTAGTCAATGGCTTGAACGTTTCCCCGTGGGATCCATCACCTCATGGGATTATCTCACCATTCGCTTCTTGCCCAATTCTTCCCACCGGGGAAGACTGCGATGCTTAGAAATGAGATTTTTATGTTTGAACAACATCAGGGTGAAACTTTCTATGAAGCATGGGCTCGTTTCAAGGATCTCCTCCATAAAGTCCCTCATAATGGTATAAACCTTTGGTTATTAGTTCAGATTTTCTATGATCATGTCGACTATCACACTAAACGTACAATCGATAGGGCCGTGGGAGATAGATTGCGTGATAAGGACGCCGAGGAGTCTTGGGCAATTATTGAAGAGCTTGCCGCCGATAATCAAGAGATATGGGAGTTTAATCATACTATAAAAGCGGCCATCAACGCAATCTCGACACCTGAAGGGACTAACCAAATCTCCGATGAACTCCTATGCAAACTTGAGGCAAAAGTTGACTATTTTGAGGAAAGGCAAAAGAGACCCTTAAGTCCCAGATGGGCTACTGTCAATTCTGTCTCGAAAATGACTTCAACGCCGTTATCAGAGTCACCCTCTAGAGAGAATGTTGAGACTTTTCAAAAATATGCCCCACCTTATTCCCTTCCCAAGAAACTTAGCCCGGAATTTGAAGCCAGAATGAGAGAATACATGGCAACTCATTCAGATCAGCTTGCTAGATTCGAGGAAGCATTTTATAAGCAAAAATAGGAGATGCAAGAGAAAATGAATGAGATGATGAGCCTGATGGAAGAGTATGCCAACCAGAGAACCCCCGAAAGGATGTTACTAAGGAAAGAAAGCGTCATCCCCACTACCCGATTTGTTAATTCCATCATAATTGTCCACACGGATAATGAGAAGGTAGAAACCCCTACTGAACAAACCGTAGAAGAGCCGCCAAAATCCCAATCCTTAAGTTACTACCTGAAACTTGATATAAACGAAAACACTATAACAAATTGGATAAAGGGTGACGGGCGTAACCAATCTTCCAAACAGGGTTCTGAGAAGGAGGAAGAGGGAAAAGATGAGTATGATACATTACCTGGAGGACCGATATTCGAGAAACTATTGGTACAAAAAGTGGCTACTAAGCAGATGACGTATGGGAACTTTGAGATACCGGCCAGCATCGGGAATTTGAAATATCTAAACGCCTTTGCCGACCAAGGATCGGAAGTAAATCGTATGCTCCTAACTATCTACACCCAACTAACATCAAAAATGCCAGCCCCCACTCGTGTTAGGCTTTCCCTCGCTGGACACTCTTACGTATACCCCCTAGGAATCGCAGAAGATGTGTTGGTCAATGTTGCAGGATTCATGTATCCCGTTGATTTGATGATCATTGATGATAAGGGAGATGGATGCATGCCAATAATCCTCGGGGCACCATTCCTTACCACCGCAAGAGCTGTCATTAAGTATGAAAGTAGGAAGATTGAGCTTAAATCAGGAAAAAGAAAGATTAGCTTCCCCATGACCCCGAAATATGGGCAAGAGAGTTTGAAGGGGAGAAAGCTCAAAAACAACATTGACTCATCACCTATTCATGTTCAGGATAAAATACTTGCGTGGGAGGAAAGAATCAAAAGCTACAAGGAGGCTAAACATGAAAGAAGCAAAAGCAATGAAGTTCATGTCGAGTTCGAACACAGTCGACCAACGAGGAGCCATGTACCATTTGAGGCAGGGAACTCAGTACTCTTAAGACACTTGGAGATAACAATACCTCCTGATAAACCAAGTCCCTGGTGGTATGGGCCTTTTACAATTGAAAGCATAAGCCAAGATGGGATGGCTAACTTGAGAAGTAAAGTAAGAGGAGAGGTGATTGCAAGTATCGATAGATTGAGACACCACCACCAAGATAGTAATGACCGCAACTACATGGGGTACATCATCTCACGAGATGAGGTCACGTAATAACCCATGACCTTGAGTCTAGCTACAAGACTCGTAAATAAACAAAAGCGCTTCTTGGGAGGCAACCCATGCTTTGTGTGATTTTTATTTTGTTTGTTTGTTATTAGCTTCCTTATACATGCTTTATTTGTATTGTAGGTAGATCATGTTTTAAAACTAAAATGATGAAAATACTTTACTTTGTTGTTTGGCTTAGTCTTAACTTCATCCAAAGGTATTTCGCAAAAGATAAGTGTAAGGGGAAACCCCAAATATGTTTTTAAGAAACAAAACCGATCATGATTCTCCACAATATTAAGTGAGCATGTATATTCGTATTTTTTAGAGTCAAATGCTTGTATCGAGTCATAATGATGTTTTGCAAGATTTTCCAAGAAGTAGGACGAAGTTTTTCCAGAAATTTTCCGGAAACTTAACCTAAGAATTTCTGCAGATCACTTCAGACGGCGTCATGAGTTTACTCTTGACGGCGTCACGTGTAAAATTCTGTAAATTTTACCAGTTTTGTTTTTCTAACGGAGTCTTAAAGTTTGTGTTGGATCATTAGTTTTATAATCTCTAGGAAATCTGCAAACATCATTCCACAAGCATTATATCTTATTTTGTTTTCTAGGATTTGTTAGCATATATAGATTACCACCGATTTTACGCGAGGTTGCCTTGTCTGTTTTCTCAGGTTTAACAGGTTAGGTATGACAAGAAGATGATTTATATTCTGGAAGGGAAGCTTTGATTGTTCATTTTCTTGGAGGAAGATCTAACCTGGCCACCTTATTATCCATACCAAGCGAATCAGGGGAGTATTTGATTTCATTCGTTTTACTTATTTCACTTTTACATTCTTTACTTGAATATTGGGGACAATGTTCATCCTAAGTGTAAGGGGAGGGTAAAATGATGATACCTTACAGATACACTTTCGCTTGAGTTTGTTTGTTTGATAGTAGATGTGTAATAAAACTATGAGAAATACTTGTTAGTGTAATTTTAGCGCCAAATTTAAATATTTTTACAACATTTAAGAGTGAAACTTTAGCCTTAGCAAGTGTCTCATGGATAGGAGTCGTATGACTAGCACAAAACCATACTATTCAGAAAAATTATCCACCCAAATATGTGATGTTCGCCTTTAGATTTGATAGGAAAAACATTTACTATTAGTGCTTATGAGTGTACCGGTAGCATTTAGATTCTAGAACTTGCGTTAGTGATGCATCCCGAGACCTCTAGTGAGACTACATTCATGTAGTAGGATTTACTACATGATAAGAGGCATTAGGATCACCCTTGTGTTAAACCCGTATCATAATTACTTGACCATTAAAGTCATATTACTTGGCTAGTTAAGTCAACTAATTTTTCCCACACTCTTAGCGTTGTACTCATTTTTAGTACACGATACCCCAAGTACACCCCTCCGAGCCTATCTTTTCGTTTCTAACTTTAAGCATCTTACTTAAAGGAAGAATTTGTTACACCCCACTTAAATGTACACTCAAATCGCCTTAGCCTTCCGTGTATGCACTCATATTTAGTGCATTATTGTTATTAGTTAAACCCTTAGTTAATTATCTAATTGATTACATAGTTGCTAAGTTGAGTCATATCTTTGTACATATTGTTTTGGGGCGATTGGGACTTATGGGTAAAGTACTTATTTTATGGAGTAATGGTGAAGAACATCATTTTTTACCCCCATATGTACGTTAATCTTAAAAGTACTCCAAGTGTTTTGATTATCTTAATTCAAGTCATTAGATTAGTTTATTGTAAAGTATGTAAAAATTCAAGTGTAAGGGGAATTTATATTCCCTATGATGTATTATTTTGGATGGTAGGGTAAGAGTGTATGCCAAAAAAAAAAAAAAAAATCGAAAGAATCAAGAAAAGGAAAATAAATAGAAAAAGAAACGAGAAAAAACATACGGACTACCATCCCGTTTCATTCTATGTTCATTTTTTTTGGTTATTTTCCATTTATTAGCTTAAGTCGAGTCTAGTCTTGGCTTAGCAACGCCATATTATACATGTAATTAACCAAGATTGTTAACTCGCCACCAGTAAAGACTCTCTATATCCAACAAAACCGTGTATTCCATATCCCTACACCTAACGTTACAACCCTTTAAAAGACATCTTTGATAGTTTATCCTAGGTGCTTATGCCATGTGGTGGAGGTTTGATCCTTTCCCAAGCCTATGGTAATCTATTTTGCTATGACAGGTAGTGAGAGATGTTTTCCATTTCCATATTGTGATATATAATTTATTACACCCGAGAGAAGTGAGTATCTAAACACTATTTGTGATGTGCTAGTATATGGCCTCCGTGCTTGTCTTTGGTCTTTAATGGAACGATTATTTGTTGTAATTACTTTTATATTAGTGTTAAATGACCCCTAATTTGTATTTTGAATAGAATAAAAACGCATTTGCTTGAGGACAAGCAAATCTCAAGTGTAAGGGTATATGATGAGGCGAAAAATGAACCATTTTTAGGGGGTCATTTAAGCCCGGAATTGAATTTATTTGATCAAATATTGCCCTAAATCGCTCCTTTTGTGATTTTAGGTACTTTGGGAGTGAATTCTGGAAAAGGAAGCATTTTGGACGTTTTTGGAGCATAAAAGTGAAGAAAACGGCAAAGACTTAATTTTTCATGCTGAGAACAGTACCTGACGGCATCAAGAAGAAAATTGTGACGGCGTCAGGAGTAAAATCCATGACGACCCAGAGAAAACCTGAAGGCGTCAAGAGTAATCTTTGTGACGGCCTGCATAAGGAGTACACGTGACGGCATCAAACCCAGATCTAGGCAGTCCGAGAATTTATTTGGCGGCGAGATGACGGCGTCAGACATTTGCTCTTGACGCCGTCACCTCACAAAATCTATATATACTTTTCTATTTTTCATTCATAAAGAGAGGAACTTGTGTGGAGAATACTAGGGTCGAACCTAATAAACCCTAGGTCATTTGTAACAGTATTTTCAAGGGTTTTAACCCTTGAAACCTTTCATGTTCAATTAAGATAAGTCCTCTTTCAATTCATTCAATATGTCTATGTGTTGTTTGAATATATCTTATGCTTGTCTTGATTTCAACATGCTAGGCTAGATCTTTCATGTGTTTGCTTAGATGTAATGAAACCTAGATGTTGATTATAGGTTGATTGCTTGTTTATAGTTGTAATGGATGAATGATTTCAATGTTAGGCTTAAGAAAACTGGCAGATCTCCATTATGTAACATACTTGAACATCTTAAGAAACATGAACCGATGTGTACTAGGTTTTAATGGTTGTATTTAATGCATGAGCAAATTCCAGTGATCCCATGTTAGGAGCTTCTTAGCCGGCTCGACATAGGAGTGAAGTAGGCGCTTATAGGATTGGGGAAGTAAGTACGCCACCCCATGAATGGTATTAAGGAATACAATCCATCATCCACGCAACTGTAACAAGTAATTAACCTGTAAAACATATCTAGGGAGTAGTGAAACCTAAGTAAATACAATTCTCCCATATATTGCTCACACCACTAGTTTAATTTAGTTTATTTTAATTTTTAGTATTTTATTTTGATTGCATCTTAGTAATTGGGTTAGTTGACTAGCAACTAATTCCGCCCAACTCCTTCAAAACCGATATTTTTAATTGCTTTTCATAAAATATAAAAACATAAAAAGAATCATCCCTCATCTCTAGACCTAGACTTTAGGTTTTCTAATCCTAGCAACACTATTCCTAGCTGAACGATCAATCCCCCGGTACTTGTCACTATACTATACTACAACGATCAGGTACACTGCCTGATGGGGGTTGTAAGCTTCACGAGATCCCTCGAGAGGTAAAGCCTGGTGCAATCCCTATGCATCAATAGCCTACCCAATAAATCAAAAATTACATACATACTATTTCCAATAACCAAACTGTTGGAATTATATAACACGACATATCATAAATATAAACAATAAACATCAAGTAAACACATGCGGAAGTGTTATAACAGGATCATATAACATGTAATTAATTAATTGATGCATGGAATTGCACCCTCACAAAAGGTTTTACCTCTCAAGAGATCTTGAGAAGCTTGCAATCCCCACCAGGCAGTGTACCTGTTCGTTGTAGTATAGTATATTGACAAGTACCGGGGGATTGATCGTTCAACTCTAGGAATAGTGTTCGCTAGGGTTAAAATTCTACTAAACTAGGTCTAGGGGTGAGGAATGATTCTTTTTGTATTTTTATATTTTAAATGAAAGCAAGTAAAAATCTCGGGTTTTGAAAGAGTGGGCGGAATTAGTTGTTATCAACTAACCCGATTAACTAAAGATGCATCAAAATAAAATAAAATAAACTTAAACTAATTGTGGTGTAAACAATAACGAGAGAAAGTGTGTTTACTTAGATTTCATTACTCCCTAGATATCTTTTACCGGTTGATTAGCTTGTTACAATTGTGTCACACCCCCAAGATCGGGTCCAGCGGAAGCATACATGTAGCTGGGGTGTAACTAAATCGGTATCACAACACAAGTACAAAAATGGTTTTCACTTTAATCATTTAGAATAAAATAGTTAAGTCAAAAATATTATATTTACATGGTTAAAAGTAGTGCGGAAGTAGTCCCTTAAAATAGTTTTAAACGGTCCCCATATAAAAATCAGAGTCTTCTATGACCATGCCATGCCCTGCCAAAACCTCCTGTAGCGTGCCATTGCTTAAAACCTGAAAATACATGCTAAAGTGTCAACACGAGGTTGGTGAGTTCATAGAGTTTGTTTAACAAATAATGCCTATAGAGAAAAGATCGCCCAGCAAAAGGCATCGTAAATCCACTCAGTTGCAAGTCCCGCCATAAGAGACTTGTAACCTGTGTGTTTACAACCCACTGCCAAATATGTTAAAGTCTACGTGAACAAAAGTAATACTGTTATCCAAATTCCCAGATAAATATAGCAAAACGGCTATATAAATAATTCAGTCAATGAGACCATATGATAAATCAGTCAAGCGGGAAAACCCGTAATAAGATTGATGCAAAGGCATCTTAATTCAGTCAAGTAAGGAAACATTAATATTACGTTTGACATCACAGCCAAGTGGGGAATACCACAATACGTTTGACATCACAGCCAAGTGGGGAATACCACAATATTACAATGAACATATAGGTCAATCAAGTAGGGAAACAGCAATATTACGTTTGACATCACAGCCAAGTGGGGAATACCACAATATTACGTTTGACATCACAGCCAAGTGGGGAATACCACAATATGTTTGACATCACAGCCAAGTGGGGAATACCACAATATTACGTTTGACATCACAGCCAAGTGGGGAATACCACAATATTACAATGAGCATATAAGAACAAGTGGTGACTATGAGGTCATATAAACAAGAATAATCAATCCCATGAAATACAGGAAATCAAACATACCAGTGAATGCAGGTGATCAAACATATATTTAGGTAACATTGGAAATATTTGAGAAATCAACCAGGTATCACAAGTAATGCGTTTAAGTAAAACGAGCATGTATTTTCCCCCAAAGAGTTTACAAAACAATTGAAAAAGTAGGGGCTATGACTCACCTGGTGCGATAGCTACGATGACAAAAGTGGATACACTGAAATGAGACACGATCTCTAACCGCAACCTAATATGAGAAATAATGATCTACCTTAGACCATGACGTGATGAAATGAATGCACGTGCACATGATGCCTATACCACTCGTAACTTGGAAATACTAGTTATTGTCAAAGTAAAGTAGTTTCCATACTTAGGAAAATAAGTCCAAATATAGAAGTATATAACTTGTCGTAGTATATCGTCTAAAAATGTTAGTGTTATATTCCTCGTCTTGAAAACCTTATAATAGTCATTGATAGTCGCGTAATAAACCTTGAGCCGTACGTATTTCGTTAATTAAAAATAAACTCGTTTAATAAGAAATCTAGAAAATATATTATTTAGTACGTAGTTATATTATTTTCTAGTAGTGACTATATATATATATATATAGTTTTGACGACTTTAAAACGTGTATAACTTGGTCGTTTTAAACTCATTTTACTCGTTCTTTATATCCACGGATTCGTTTTAGTATATACTAATATATTTTTGGTAGTTCGGCTCCTCTAGGTTACGTTTAACATCTCTATTTGCCCGTCGAAAACTGTCAAACAGCATGCAGTTTTTCAGAAAATACTTTTCGTCGTTAAAATTGAAAATAGCATATCTTTTTCGTCGTAACTCGGATTTTAGTGATTCAAGCGGCCACGGTTTCGTTTTTGAAAGTATTTTCTGAATATCTAATCCAAAATTTCCCAGAATTCCCTGATCTTTCCACGTTTTGCAAAAATGGACAGCAACTTTCTATAAGTGTCAAAACTTGGTTTTCCTAGTTACTAACTTGTTTCAACTTCAACCAAACCACTTTCAATCACCACAAATCTAGTCTAATCTTACCATACACCTTCTTAGGGTGTCATGGGTTCCTAAACTTCATCCATCATGATAATCTACCAAGGATCTACCTATATTCCATAACTAGGGCTCAAAAGTTGTAAAAACATAAATAGAGTGGTATAAACTAGCATATGCATGTAGATCTTGTATAAAAACCATATGAACATTATAAGAACTTGGTAAAATTATAAAAATAAGTTTTGTATACTTACTTGAAAGATTAGTGAACTTGGGATGAAGAAAAACTTATAAAACCTTGAGTTTTTATTTCACAACTCTAAAAAGGAGTACTAGTGAAGCTTGAATATAACTTGATCTTAGAAAATTTATGGTTTCTTCTCTTGTTTCTTGGTGTGGCCAGCCATAGAGAGGAGAGAAATGAGATGATAATATTTTTGTAACTTACCAAATGAGAAGAAATATCAAGTATACTCTTGTATTATTGGTTAGACAAAGGTACAATATACATTAATGGGAGCTAGTAGAAATTTTTCAATGTGTAAGAGATTAGTAGGGGGGGTGGCCGGCTTTGGTGAGGAAAAAGGGGGGGGGGGGGAATTGATTGGAAGACTTTTGAGGTTAAATATTTATGATATTGTATGTATTTGGTAGTTTTAGTGTATACCGGGTACCGAGTTAGCTAGAAATAAATTTTAACTGTACCAAATAAAATGTGATGACGTTGTAAAAATTATAAAATTACATTCCTGATGAGAATTGGATGTTAAAATATTTATCGGGTTGAAATAACGCAAACCGACGGAGTTATAAGCTCCGACCGTAAAATGTAGCAATTGATTTGAAAACACTGGGTAAACTAATATTAAAATTTTTATATTATTAAAATGAATATAAAAATATATTTTGGATCATAGTCGGGAGTGTCGGACGTGTTAGTAACATTATTGGTCGTTTGTTAACGTTTATTTAGAAATAATTATACGTAAAAGTTAATTATACCAAAAGTACTAATTTAAATATCCTACGAGTGAAATAGTATGCAAGTGACATAATGATAATACGCAGACTATTTCTAGTCTATATGAGATGTCCCAAATGATAATGAATGAATTCGCACCCGAACCAATACGGTTACGCGAATTTGAATACTCGTAAACTAAATTTACGATGAAATGAGTAATGCACGTGAATAGTGGTTTCTTCCGGGAATGAATAGTGTCAAGTGAATAGTAAAATTTCCGAATGTTACTCAAAATGTCAAATTGACCTAAAAAACGATGAATAGTGATCGATGAATAGTAAATGGTGAATAGTAACTTGTGAATAGTAAATTGTCGAGGGTTGGAAAATGACCGGAAATTACGAGTTGTGACAAATTGCATGGATGACGGGTTATATTCCTTAATACTAGTCGTAGGGCCGTGTACGATCTTCCCTAACTCTATAGGCTTCAACGTCAATCCTATGTCGAGCCGATTAAAAGCTCCTAACATGGTATCCCTGGAAGTTACCTATGCATTAAATATAACAAAATAATCGTAGTACACCTCCGATCATGTTTCTTAAGACGTTCAAGCAAGTTACCAATTGGAAGTCTGCCAGTTTTCTTAAGCCTAACATCGAATTCATTCGTCCACAACAATTATGAACAAACCATCAACCAATAATTAACATCTAGGTTTCATTACATCTAAGCAAACACGAAAGAAACCTAGCCTAGCATGTTAAAGAGAAGACAAGCGTAAAATATAATCAAACAACACATAGACATATTGAATGATTTGGTAAAGTACTTTGATGAGGCGAAAAATGAACCACTTTTAGGGGGTCATTTAAGCCCGGAATTGAATTTATTTGATCAAATATTACCCTAAATCGTTCATTTTGTGATTTTAGGTACTTTGGGAGTGAAATCTAGAAAAGGAAGCAATTCGGACGTTTTTGGAGCATAAAAGTGAAGAAAACGCCAAAGTCTTAATTTTCCATGCTGAGAACAGTACTTGACGGCGTCAAGAGGAAAACCATGATGACGTCAAGAGTAAAAGTGGTGACGACCCAGTTCAAACCTGACGGCGTCACAAGAAGGGTGTCAGGAGTTAATTTTGTGACGACCTGCATAAGGTGTATACATGACGGCGTCAGACCCAGATCTAGGCAGTCTGACGAATTATTTGGCGGTGAGATGACGGCGTCAGACATTTGATCTTGACGTCGTCACCTTCTAAACACTATATATAGTTTTCTGTTTTTCATTCATTAAAGAGAAACTTGTGTGGAGAACCCTAGGGCCGAACTTTGTAAACCCTAGCTCGTATTTTACAGTGTTTTCAAGGGTTTTCACCCCTTGAATCCTTTCATGTGATATGGAGATAAGTCTTCTTTTTAATTCAATCAATATGTCTATGTGTTGGTTGTCTATATCTTATGCTTGTCTTGATTTCAACATGTTAGGCTAGATCTATCTTGTGTTTGCTTGGATCTAATGAAACAAAGATGGTAATTATGTGTTGATTACTTGTTTATGGTTGTATTGGATGAATGATTTCAATGTTAGGCTTAAGAAAACTGGCAGATCTCCATTGTGTAACATGCTTGAACGTTTTAGGAAACATGAACCGATGTGTACTAGGTTTTATTGGTTGTATTTAATGCATGAGTAAATTCTAATGATCCCATGTTAGGAGCTTCTTAGCCGGCTCGGCATAGGAGTGAAGTAGGCGCTCATAGGATTGGGGAAGTAAGTACGCCACCCCATGAATGGTATTAAGGAATACAATCCGTCATCCACGCAACTATAACAAGTAATTAACATGTAAAAGATATCTAGGGAGTAGTGAAATCTAAGTAAACATATTTCTCCCACATATTGCTCACAGCTCTAGTATAATTTAGTTTATTTTCATTTTTAGTATTTTATTTTTATTGCATCTTAGTAATTGAGTTAGTTGATTAGCAACCAATTCCGCCCAAATCCTTTAAACCCGAGATTTTTAATTGCTTTCATAAAAATATAAAAATACAAAAAGAATCATCCCTCATCTCTAGACCTATTCTTTAGGTTTTCTAATCCTAGCAACACTATTCCTAGCTGAACGATCAATCCCCCGGTACTTGTCATTATACTATACTACATCGATCAGGTACACTGCCTGGTGGGGGTTGTAAGCTTCTCAGGATCCCTTGAGAGGTAAAGCCTGGTGCAATCCCTACGCATCAAGTTTTTGGCGCCTGTCACACCCCCAAATCGGGTCCAGCGGAAGCATACATGTAGCTGGGGTGTAACTCAATAGGTATCACGACACAAGTACAAAAATGGTTTTCACTTCAATCATTAGGAATAAAATCGGTTAACCAAAAGTGTTAAGTTTACATTGTTAAAAGTAGTGCGAAAGTAGGCCCTTAAAACAGTTTAAAACGGTCCCCATATGAATAATCAGAGTCTTCTATGACCATGCCATGCCCTGCCAAAACTTCCAGTAGCGTGCCATTGCTTAATACCTGAAAATACATGCTAAAGTGTCAACACGAGGTTGGTGAGTTCATAGAGTCTTGTGAAAAAGAATGTAATGCATATGAATGAAGATTTCCCAGCAAAGGCATCGTAAATCCACTCAGTTACAAGTCCCGCCATAAGAGACTTGTAACCCGTGTGTTTACAACCCACTGCCAAATATGATTTGGTTTATGTAAATGAAAGTAATATTTGGACCACGACGCATAGATAAAGGTAGCAATATCGCTATATAAACAATTTTGACAATGAGGCCGTATAAATAAGTCTGACAATGTCGCCAGGTAAACTATGATGACAATGAGGTCATATAAAATAAGTCTGACAATGTCGTCAGGTAAACAATAATGACAATGAGGTCATATAAAATAAGTCTAGTAAGGAAACAACAATATTACGTTTGACATCACAGCCAAGTGGGGAATACCACAATATTACATTTGACATTACAGCCAAGTGGGGAATACCACAATATTTTTGACATCACAGCCAAGTGGGGAATACCATAATATTACGTTTGACATCACAGCCAAGTAGGGAATACCACAATATTACAATGAACATATAGGAACAATTGGTGACCATGAGGTCATATAAACAAGGATGATCAATCCCATGAAATACAGGTAATCAAGCATACCAATGAAATGCAGGAGATTAAACATATCAAAGAAATACAGGTAATCAAACATACCAATGAAATGCAGGTGATCAAACATATATTTAGATGAAGCTGAAACTATTTGAGTAATCAACCATGTAAAGCAAGTAATGCGTTCAAGTAAAACGAGCATGTATTCTCCCCCAAAGAGTTTACAAAACTATTAAAAGAGTAGGGGCTATGACTCACCTGGTGCGATAGCTACGATGACAAAAGTGGATACACGAAATGAGGCACGATCTCTAACCGCAACCTAATATGGTCTAATGTAAGAAATGAAATGATGCTGCACATGCAAATACGTATGTTATCGATACCACTCGTTAGTTTTGAAAATAACGTTTATCGTCGAAAAATACGTTTTTGACGTCTCGTTAGGTTAATAAATCCTTTCCATGTAAATAGGTTGAAACGGTTCTCCACGATTCTCGTTTGGTGTTCTATCGGTAAATATAGTATTTTCGTCGTAAAATGACACTTTTCACTTGAAAATATGACCAAAATGGTCTGGCAAAACTAGTCGCGAAATAGTGAATATTAAGAGTTAGGAAAGAAGCTCAGTAGTTTTAGGAAGATTTTCACCTTATCTAAAAAGTCATAGAATTGAAGTTTGTCCATATGGGTCTCGATCATAAAGATAAATAGCCGTCAAGTGAGGTGTTTGGGCTGTTTTGGCAAATTCTGGGCAGTTTTAGGAAAAGTTTGGAAGACGATAATTTATTCGTTATAAATTCTTTTGACAAACGGTTGGATGTTTTCAAAACTAGGCTGGGTGAACTAACTTTTTGTCAATCATGTAAATTTTCCAGAAATTAGTTTATCAATGAGTAAATTGGCTCTCAACCTGGTCACTTGGCAAAATGGTTAATACTTGGAAAATTTTCTTAAGTGTTTTGCTGAAGCAAAAATATTAAAATCGTCTATGTTCAAACGCTTGTATCTTTTTCGTTATAAGCTCGTTTTCTACGTTCTTTATATCCCCGGAATCGTATTGACATATACTAATATATTTTTGATAGTTCGGTTCCTCTAGGTTACGTCTAATGCCTCGATTTTACCCATAAAAATCGAGTGACAGCTTACTATTTTTAGAAAATAATAGTTTTCGTCGTTAAACTTGCAAAAATCATATCTCCTTCGTTATAAACCCGTTTTAATCCGTTCTTTCGCCCACGGCTTCGTTTTTGAAAGTATTTTCTGATTCTCTAGCCCAATGTTACCCGAAAACCCCTGAGTTTTCTATATCTAGCATTTTGGGACAGTAGCTTATATATTGTTTCAAAAATTGATTTTCCTAGTTTGTAACTTGTTCAAATTTTTACCAAACTACTCCAAATCAACTCCACAAGTACCCAATCCTACCATACACCTTCTTAGGGTGTCATGGGTTCCTAGTCTTCACCAAAAATGGTGGATCTCATGAGATTGCTAATAAAAATTATAGATCTATGTTTATAAAGAAAAATGAGTAATAAGTGGTATGACAACCTATGTATACTTGCATAAATCTATATGACAATTGTAATGGATCAAAATTACATGTATGAAAGTGATGAAAAATAATATGCAAGCTTACTTGAACTGTTATGTGAAAAAGATGATGAAAACCTTGTAATAACTTCAAGATTATTAACCAAAACCTCGTTGTAATACACTAGGATCGAGCTAGGATCATAAGGTTTACTTCTAATGGATGAAATGGCCAAGAATCAAGATCCAAATGGTGCATTTTTTCTGTTTTGGGTCGTGGGTTTTGAGCAAGAGAGAAAAGAGATTGATTTTTGTGATAAAAATGAATTATTAGCTAGTTTAGGCATTATATAGTCCAAGGGCAATTTTGTAATTTTATCAAAAGGGCATAATTGTAATTTTAGTGACAAGTGAAAGTATCAAGATATTTGTTAGATATTTAGTATGAGTATGAAGGAAGTTTGATAATATCTCGTTCACGGAGTCAGTTTTGGTTACGTTAATTGCTAACCGTAAAGTGTTAAATCGCGAAACGTAAATCCGGGTATCATAAAAATATGAAACTTGAAAAAATGACTAAACTTGTCAAAATACTCCATAATAAAATATAAAATGAATGGTAAGTTCCATCGGGTTGCTTAAACGCTGTTAAAACTGGAAACGCGGGTCTAAAACGCGTAATTCGCGTCGCTGAACTGGAAAACGTAAAATTCCAAAACTTTTAGAATTGTCGTAAAATGAGAGAAAATCATATTTCTATTGTTTATAGTGTTTTATGGACATATCGGGATGCTAGAATGACATTTAAACCTAAAAGTAAATCTCGGACACGGCTTCGTGATTTTTGCAGAAATGATCCGACGAGCGTCAAACTCTCGGATTATCGTTAAAATAGTTTGTCTTACGAGAATATGAAATAAAAATTTTGGAAATGAATAGTAATAGTGAATAGTAGAAATGAATAGTAACTTCTGAAATAAATATGAAATTTCGACGTTTGAAAAAGGACATGAAATTACGAGTTGTGACAGCGCCGCAGCCCGGGGAATAGTTATTGTCTAGGTTAAAATTTCTTTTTATTAGGTCTACTTGCTAGATTCCTTTATAGTAAGATTTTATTTTTATTTTTAATTTTCTGTAGTCTATCTTTTTCTTTGTGTGCTTGTTCGTAATTTTCATTGACTATTCCGTGCATCATTATGGAGAACGCGAATCCACCATACTACCGACCACTAAATTCACCCACTCTAAATGACATCTTGATGTTTAAACAACATGAAGATGAACCTATCTATGATGCATAGGCTCGTTTTAAATATTTACTCCAAAAAGTCCCTCATCATAATTTCGATTTGTGGTCCCAAATTGAAATATTTTACCATCGTGTCGACCACTATACCAAAATGGACATTGACCATGCCACAGATGAGGACCTTTGGGGATTAAGTGCTAATGAAGCATGGGAAACCATAGAGAATTGTGCCAAACTTGCCAAAAAAATGGACAACCCAACAAACGTTGTTACAGATCAATTGATAGCAAGTTTAAGGGAGCAAGCAAGAATATTGTTTGGGGATAGGCGTATAGATGAGATAACTGGGTGCACGAAGTGGTTTGATTTCACCACAATACAAGCTGAACACATAGATCACATTGATCAAAAAGACCTAGGTTTTATGATCGATGATGATGAATCTCAAGAAATAGATGATGAATCTTTTGGGCAATTATTATATAGTAGTCAGAATACCGAGGATAATCCTTATGATTCAGATATAGAAGTTGAGATGCCTAGAGAAGCACGTGAGATACTTGGGAAAATGTTAGGGTTGGATTATAATAAAACACATGTTGAGGTTACAGGTGATCTTGACACAAGGAATGATGAAGTAAATAACATGAGCTCACTAAGTAGCCCACAAGTCCTACCATTATTTGAGGCACACACACCGCCCATGACTTACCCGGAAGAAGTAGAAGAGACTATAGGAATCCCAATTGAGGTAGAACCTTTGAACCAAACACAACTAGAGGATATAGGTTTGAATACTTATATTGATAACCTTACGCTTAGTTCTAGGGAAGTTCCTAGTTTTGATGAACCGGAGTCTCAACCAAAACCGTTACCTAATCTACCATCCTTGGATGAAAATTTAGGAATTGAAATAGGTTCCGATCCACCCATCAAACCATATAGTCCGGGTAGTCTTGGGATAAAGGTAGTGGACTCTAAGCCTTGTAGAGAGGAAGCTAATATAGGAGTGGAAAATGACCTTACATGCTTACATCACCCATTTATGATTGATCACAAGAAACATTATGGGTTTAAACCGGGTTTATTAGGTCAAGATGGATCCCCAACTAGTAGTCTCTTGAAGTTGATAGAAAATGATCCCTTTCTAGGAGAAAATCTTAATTCACCCATTAACCCGATTGAATTAGGTACGGTTATGATGATAGGAGCACACCCTTTTGAGTATATAATTCATCCACCACTCTTTTCTAACGTGGCATACTTCCACCCTAAGGGTGTGTATCGCTACTTCCACTCGCACTTAATTCAAAGTGTAGGGAAAACCTCCCCTATTTCCATTAAATAAGGGTAGAGTTAGGCTCGTGACTCGAACAAAAACAAGCGCTTATTGGGAGGCAAACCAAACTTTATTTATTTGTTTGTTTGTTTGTTTGTTTATTTGATTTTATTCGTTTCCGTATGCATGTTTTATTTTTGTTGTTTGTAGCTCATGTTTCAAAGTAAATTGTGAAAATACTTTATTTTGTTTTTAACTTCGTCTTAATTGCATATAAAGGTATTTTGCAAAAGCTAAGTGTAAGGGGAGACCCAAATTTGTTTATAAAAACGAAATTGAGCATGATCCAAAACAATATTAAATGAACACGTATATTAGTAATAGTTTGAGTCAAATGCTTGTATCGAGTCATAATGACGTTTTGCAGGATTTTCCTGGAAGTAGGACATAAGTTTTACCAGAAATTTTCCGGAAACTTAACATAAGAATTTCTGCAGGTCACTTCTGACGGCGTCATGAGTTTACTCTTGACGGCGTCACGTGTAAAAATCTGGAAATTTTACCAGTTTTGTTTTTCTAACGGAGTCTTAAAGTTTTTGTTGAATTATTAGTTTTATAATCTCCAGGAAATCTGCAAACATCATTCCACAAGCATTATATCTTCTTTTGTTTTCTAGGATTTAGCAACATATGTAGATTGCCGCCGATTTTATGCGAGGTTGCCTTGTCTATTTTCTCAGGATTTACATGTTATGTATGACAAGAAGATGATTTATATTCTGGAAGGGAAGCTTTGATTTTTCATTTTCTTGGAGGAAGATCTAACCTGGCCACCTTATTATCCATACCGAGCGAATCAGGGGAGTATTTGATTTAATTTGTTTTACTTATTTCACTTTTACATTCTTTTCTTGAACATTGGGGACAATGTTCATTCTAAGTGTAAGGGGAGGGTAAAATGATGATACCTTACAGATACACTTTCGCTTGAGTTTGTTTGTTTGATAGTAGATGTGTAATAAAACTATGAGAAATACATGTTAGTGCAATTTTAGCGCCAAATTTAAAATTTTTTACTACATTTAGGAGTGAAACTTTAGCCATAGCAAGCGTCTAATGGATAGGAGATTGTATGACTAGCACATAATGTAAACTCCCCTAAATTTCCCTGTAAATAATAAAAGTAAATCAAAGACTAATATATCATTCCTTAATTTATAACGTTTTTACCAATAACAATTTTTTTTTTTTTATCAAATATGCTATGTTACTTAAAAATCACTACGATATTCATGATCTTAGTTTGCTTGGATCGATGCTCACACATGTACCACTATAGTCTAAAATCGCGAGAATATTAAAAATTTCTTTTATTCATTACGAACCTGCATTTTAGAGACATTTTTCAAATTTACTATTCATCGGTTACTATTCACGAAACACTATTCATCATTTCACTATTCATCGTTTTTGGAGTCGGTTAGTGATATTGAGATGTTTTTCAAAAGTTTTACTATTCACAAAACATTATTCACTCTCGGACTCACGTAAACATTTCACTATATATTTACTAAACTTATCACTAATCACAATTAATATTTTTACTAATCTAAATTACACCTAACCAGACCCTAATTATGTACTAAGCCCAACACCATTTTCTCGGCCTGTTACTATTCACGGCCCACCCAATTAAGCCCATTTTCTTTCTTTTGATTTCACACCACTCGATTAGGACAAGTAAGAAACGAGCCTCGTATGCTCAAATCCTACACACGACACACACTTATTTTTACACACCCTCGTTCCTCCCCTAACCAACAATTAAAGTGTCGATTTTTAGTTCCCCACGTTGAGTCTAGATACGTTTTTACTAGGCAAAGTATTTGTCCAAAAATAATTTCATACGTTTTGCAACTAATCCAAAACTAAACCGTTTTGAACCTCGTTTGTTTCTATTAAGTCCTAAAACCATTTCTAAACTCAATCTCATGTCTAAATATTACCTTGATTAATCATCTCCAGTTCTAAGCCAATATTACAAATCGGTTACCAAATAAATAGAGTAGTCGACATATGTTTTAAAAACAAAATGTACCTCCCTTTTTCATGCTCACACACTTCCATATTATATTCACTAGGCAAAGTACTACAATCTTATTAAAATGCATTTCACAAGTACAGGTTCATTTCAAAGTTTCAATTCCCACGTTTCTTTGAATTTGAGGATGTCGACACATAAGAAACAAAAGCTTGAGTAACTTGTTTACTCATACAACTTTAGGACTTTTAGACACAAGCAACAATCCCATCTCATTAAGGCTTACACTCGAGAGATGTGAGTATCTAAACACTATTTGTGAGGTGCTTGTGTATAACCTCCGTGCTTGTCTATTGGTCTTTAGTGGAACGATTATTTGTTGTAATTACTTTTATATTAGTGTTAAATGACCCCTAACTTGTCTTTTGAGTAGAATAAAAGAGCATTTGCTTGAGGACAAGCAAATCTCAAGTGTAAGGGTATATGATGAGGCGAAAAATGATCCGTTTTTAGGGGGTCATTTAAGCCCGAATCCGAATTTATTTGATCAAATATTGCCCTAAATCGTTCCTTTTGTGATTTTAGGTACTTTGGGAGAGAAATCTGGAAAAGGAAGCAATTCGGACGTTTTTGGAGCATAAAAGTGAAGAAAACGCCAAAGTCTTAATTTTCCATGCTGGGAACAGTAGGTGACGGCGTCAAGAGCAAATCCTTGACGGCGTCAAGAGCAAATTTCATGAATTTCCATGACGACCCAGTAGAGTTTTGACGGCGTCACGTGAGAAGGGCATCAAGAGTAAAAGAGTCATGACGGCCTGGAAGTGTCTAACTCTTGACGGCGTCAGAAGTAGATCTAGGCAGTCCGAGGAGAGTTTTGTTTTGTTTGATGGTAGATGTGTAATAAAACTATGAGAAATACTTGTTAGTGCAATTTTAGCACCAAATTTAAAATTTTTTACAACATTTAGGAGTGAAACTTTAGCCATAGCAAGCGTCTCATGGATAGGAGATTGTATAACTAGCACAAAACCGTATATTCAGAAAAATTTTCCACCCAAATATGGGAGATTCGCCTTTAGATTTGATAGGGAAAGCATTCATTATTAGTGCTTATGAGTGTACCGGTAGCATTTAGATTCTAGAACTTGCGTTAGTGATGCATCCCGAGACCGCTAGTGAGACTACATTCGTGTGGTAGGATTTACTACATGATAAGAGGCATTAGGATCACCCTTGTGTTAAACCCGTATTATAATTACTTGACCATTTAAGTCATATTACTTGGCTAGTTAAATCAACTAATTTTTCCCACACCCTTAGCATTGTACTCATTTTTAGTACACGAAACCCCTAGTACACCCCTCCGAGCCTATCTTTTCGTTTCTAACTTTAAGCATTTTACTTAAAGGAAGAATTTGTTACACCCCACTTAAATGTACACCCAAATCGCCTTAGCCTTCCGTGTATGCGCTCATTTTTAGTGCATTATTGTTATTTGTTAAACCCTAAGTTAACTTTCTAATTGATTACATGGTTGCTAAGTCGAGTCATATCATTGTACATATTGTTTTGGGACGATTGGGACTCATGGGTAAGTACTTATTTTATGGAGTAATGGGGAAGAACATCACTTATTACCCCCATATGTACGTTAATCTTAAAAGTGCTCCAAGTGTTTTGATTTTCTTAATTCGAGTCATTAGATTAGTTAAATGTAAAGTATGTAAAGATTCAAGTGTAAGGGAAATGTTCATTCCCTATGATGTATTATTTTGGATGGTAGGGTAAGAGTGTATGCAAAAAAAAAAAAAAAAAAAAAAAAGAAAAAAAAGAAAAAAAAAAATCGAAAAATCAAGAAAAAGAAAAAAAAAATATAAAAAAGGAAAAAGAGAAAAAACATACGGACTACCATCCAGTTTTTATTCTATGTTCATTTTATGTTTTTGTTATTTCTCATTTATTAGCTTAAGTCGAGTCTAGTCTTGGCTTAGCAACGCCACATTGTACATGTAATTAACTAAGATTGTTAACTCGCCACCAGTAAAACTTCCTTTATCCAACAAAACCGTGTATTTCATATCCCTACACCTAACGTTACAACCCTTTAAAAGACCTCTTTGATAGTTTATCCTAGGTGCTTATGCCATGTGGTGGAGGTTTGATCCTTTCCCAAGCCTATGGTAATCTATTTTGCTATGACAGGTAGTGAGAGATATCTTCCGTTTCCATATTGTAATTTACACTTTATTACACCCGAGAGATGTGAGTATCTAAACACTATTTGTGAGGTGCTTGTGTATAACCTCCGTGCTTGTCTATTGGTCTTTAGTGGAACGATTATTTGTTGTAATTACTTTTATATTATTGTTAAATGACCCCTAACTTGTCTTTTGAGTAGAATAAAAGAGCATTTGCTTGAGGACAAGCAAATCTCAAGTGTAAGGGTATATGATGAGGCGAAAAATGATCCGTTTCTAGGGGGTCATTTAAGCCCGAATTCGAATTTATTTGATCAAATATTGCCTTAATCATTCCTTTTGTGATTTTAGGTACTTTGGGAGAGAAACCTGGAAAAGGAAGCAATTCGGACGTTTTTGGAGCATAAAAGTGAAGAAAACGCTAAAGTCTTAATTTTCCATGCTGGGAACAGTAGGTGACGGCGTCAAGAGCAAATCCTTGACGGCGTCAGGAGCAAATTTCATGAATTTCCATGACGACCCAGTAGAGTTTTGACGGCGTCACGTGAGAAGGGTGTCAAGAGTAAAAGAGTCATGACGGCCTGGAAGTGTCTAACTTTAGACGGCGTCAGAAGTAGATCTAGGCAGTCCGAGGAGAGTTTTGGCGGCGAGGTGACGGCGTCACAAGATTACTCTTGACGTTGTCAGACCTATTTTTCTATATATAGTTTTCTAATTTTTCACATTTAAAGAGAGAAGTTTTTTTGGAGAAATCCTAAGTACGATTTTGGTGCTACTTTTACAGGTTTTTCAAGGGTTCCAAACCCTTGATACCTTGCATTGTAATTGAGATAAGTGTTCTTCTAATTCAATCAATATGTCTATGTGTTGGTTGTCTATATCTTGTTCTTGTCTAAATTCCATTATGCTAGGCTAGATCTCTTTTGTGTTTGCTTAGATCTAATGAAACCTAGATATTGATTATGTGTTGATTACTTGTTTATTCTTGTCTTGGATGAATGATTTATATGTTAGGCTTAAGAAAATTGGCAGATCTCCAAATGGTAACATGCTTGAACGTCTTAAGAAACATGAACCGAGGCGTACTAGGTCTTTATTGGTTGTATTTAATGCATGAGCCACTGTTTACAATCCCTATAGTTGTGCTGGGCATGGTGTAGGAGGAGATAAGAGCTCATAGAATTGGGGAGTTATGTATGCCACCCCATGAATGGTATTAAGGAATACGATCCGTCATCCATGGAATTATAACAAGTAATTAACGTGTAAAAGATATCTAGGGAGTAGTGAAATCTAAGTAAACACATTTTTCTCCAATTACTGCTCACAACTTTAGTATAATTAGTTTATTTTCATTTTTAGTATTTGATTTTGATTGCATCTTAGTATTGGGTTAGTTGAATAGCAACTAATTCCGCCCACTCTTCCAAAACCCCAAGATTTTTACTTGCTTTCTAAAAAAATATAAAAACACAAAAATAATCATCCCTCACCTTTAGAACTAGTATTTAGGCTTTCTAATCCTAGCGACACTATTCCTAAGCTGAACGATCAATCCCCCGGTACTTGTCACTATACTATACTACAACGATTAGGTACACTGCCTGGTGGGGGTTGTAAGCTTCTCGAGATCCCTCGAGAGGTAAAGCCTGTTGCGATTCCCACGCATCACTATTTATCAAGGTACATAAAGTTTTAAGTTTAAAACTCACGTATAAACGATTTTTGAAACACATTTGTAAGTAACGTTGAACCATGCAAAACTCTTAAAAATTCACCAAGTATTTTACTTATAAAACTCGTTCATGCCACCCATAAAACGCACGTATATCTTTAAATTCTATGTAACGAGCATACTATTTTATTTTACAAACTAATAGACCCCCCGACAAACAATCATTTTCGTATACAAACCTTGCAATAAAAATCGTGTTTTGAACACCTAAGACCTACAAAGCATCGCGACTTGGAAACCAATTTTTGAAAACAAACACATATCGACTGGGCCTTATGGCCCAATCCTTTGAAAAATAAGCTAACGAGATAAGCAGTCTTATAAGCTGTCTCGAAATGTTTTAAGTGTCCTAAGATAAGCCCGAAACCAAGCCCAAAACTTTCGTAAGCCTATTGGATCTAAAAATGCTAATGGGCGTTAAACTTCGTTAAAAAGCCCATAAGCTATGAAATAAGCTTTTCGAACAAATAAGCTGTTAGAATAAGTTAAATAACTTTTTTTGAAACTATTTAAGAAATAAAAACATTAAGTTTTGAAAATTTTGAATTTTGGACTAGATTTGCAAATTTTACAAAAATCGGGTTAAAAGTGTCAACTTTTCAAAGTTTCGGTATAAACTGTCATTTCATAAGTTTAAGGGTGAAAATTGATTTTTATAAACATTAGGGTGAAAAGTGTAAGAAATATAAAGTTTTGGATGTTAAACATAAATATATTTAATTTTGGACTAACAGCGTAACGCTAACGCCGTTAGGGTAAAAAGTGTAAATTTTTGGAAAATACAAGGGCCGTATACTAAAATTAATATTTTCATTTTTACTTCCCATTTTACGAGTTCACGTCACGACGTTACGTTTATTTTCAAACTATTATTATTATTACTAGTATTATTATTATTAAACGTTACGTTTTATTTCAAACTATTATTACTATTATTATTATTATTATTATTAAACGTTACGTTTTATTTCAAACTATTATTACTATTATTATTATTAAACGTTACGTTTTATTTCAAACTATTATTACTATTATTATTATTAAACGATACGTTTTATTTCAAACTATTATTACTATTATTATTACTAAACTAAACGTACAATATATTATAAAACTAAAAGTTTTACTAACGCTAGATTAACAAATCACGTATTCAAAAACTACTCGCGATTAAAATATTAGGACTATCAAACACTAAAACTTGTCATATATTATCTAGGTTGTGTGTGGAGCCGTTCCCTTTTTGCAAACTGAATATCGATATTTTTACCACTATACCACTAAGGTGAGATCATAGCCTCACCTTTACTTATTTAAATGTTTTATAAACCGTGCGAGGGGGATACATGCTAGTTTTTACAAACTGAACGCAAGTATTTTTCTTGGTATGCTTTACCTGATATCGTTATTGCTTAAGTCCCTTATTGCCAAAAGCCCATCATATCATGAGCCTTAGTCACCCAGAGAGGTGAACGTAAATAATTGTGGATAGATCTATTAGGGATTGACAATCCCCGTTTGGGCGTTGAGAAAACAACCAAACGCACTTTATTTGAAATCTAATAGGTTACTGGCAAGGACCTGTCCCGAGGGCCCCTGTTACTATAATCCATCATTTCTGATGAGATCTGTTAATCGGATGAGTGTCATGAGCTTAATGCAATAACAACTGATTTTTAACTTATAATTGTATGACGGTGCAATTATCACTTATAACTTGTGTTCAACTATTAAACTAAAACCTATGAATATCACTCAACTTTTGTTGATTTTTAGCATGTTTATCTCAGGTCTATAACGAGCAAGGATGGGACGGAGAAGAACGAAATTCTTACAAAGGCTATAAATTTTTATTATCATTCGAAAACCTCTTTAACAAATTTTGAAAACCACTGGGACCTCATTTTGAAAACTCTGATATTTACAAAAATTCGAATGATAAATGTTTTAAAATGACTAAATTGAAAATCATTTTCTACTGAAAAACTATGAGCTGTGAAGTAACACCCAATCTTTATTCCGCTGCAAATATTTTAAAACTTGGGGTGTTACACACAACCGTATCATTCAGAAAAATTTTCCACCCAAATATGTGAGGTTCGCCTTTAGATTGATAGGAAAAGCATTTACTATTAGTGCTTATGAGTGTACCGGTAGTATTTAGATTCTAGAACTTGCGTTAGTGATGCATCCCGAGATAGCTAGTGAGACTACATTCGTGTAGTAGGATTTACTACATGATAAGAGGCATTAGGATCACTCTTGTGTTAAACCCGTATTATAATTACTTGACCATTTAAGTCATATTATTTGGCTAGTTAAGTCAACTAATTTTTCCCACACCATTAGCGTTGTACTCATTTTTAGTATACGAAACCCCTAGTACACCCCTCCGAGCCTATCTTTTCATTTCTAACTTTAAGCATTTTACTTAAAGGAAGAATTTGTTACACCCCACTTAAATGTACACCCAAATCGCCTTAGCCTTCCGTGTATGCACTCATTTTTTAGTGCGTTATTGTTATTTGTTAAATCCTAAGTTAATTATCTAATTGATTACATGGTTGCTAAGTCGAGTCATATCCTTGTACATATTGTTTTGGGACGATTGGGACTCATGGGTAAAGTACTTATTTTATGGAGTAATGGGGAAGAACATCATATATTACCCCCATATGTACGTTAATCTTAAAAGTACTGCAAGTGTTTTGATTTTCTTAATTCGAGTCATTAGATTAGTTTATTGTAAATTATGTAAAAATTCAAGTGTAAGGGGAATTTTAATCCCCTATGATGTATTATTTTGGACGGTAGGGTAAGAGTGTATAAATATATATATATATATATATATATATATATATATATATATATATATATATATATATATATATATATATATATATATATATATATATATATATATATATATATCAAAAAAATCAAAAAATAAATAGAAAAAGAAAAGAGAAAAACATACGGACTACCATCCCGTTTCATTCTATGTTCATTTTATGTTTTTGTTATTTTTCATTTATTAGCTTAAGTTGAGTCTAGTCTTGGCTTAGCAACGCCATATTGTACATGTAATTAACCAATATTGTTAACTCGCCACCAGTAAAGACTGCCTATATCCAACAAAACCGTGTATTTCATATCCCTACACCTAATGTTACAACCTTTTAAAAGACCTCTTTGATAGTTTATCCTAGGTGCTTACGCCGTGTGGTGGAGGTTTGATCCTTTTCCAAGCCTATGGTAATCTATTTTGCTATGACAGGTAGTGAGAGATATTTTCCGTTTCCATATTGTGATATTACTTTATTACACCCGAGAGATGTGAGTATCTAAACACTATTTGTGAGGTGCTAGTATATGACCTCCGTGCTTGTCTTTGGTCTTTAGTGGAATGATTATTTGTTGTAATTATTTTTATATTAGTGTTAAATGACCCCTAACTTGTATTTTGATTAGAATAAAAGCGCATTTGCTTGAGGACAAACAAATCTCAAGTGTAAGTGTATATGATGAGGCGAAAAATGAACCACTTTTAGGGGGTCATTTAAGCCCGGAATTGAATTTATTTGATCAAATATTACCCTAAATCGTTCCTTTTGTGATTTTAGGTACTTTGGGAGTGAAATCTGGAAAAGGAAGCAATTCGGACGTTTTTGGAGCATAAAAGTGAAGAAAACGCCAAAGTCTTAATTTTCCATGCTAAGAACAGTACCTGACGGCATCAAGAGGAAAACCATGACGGCGTCAAGAGTAAAAGTGGTGACGACCCAGTACAAACCTGACGGCGTCACAAGAAGTGCGTCAAGAGTGAATTTTGTGACGGCCTACATAAGGTGTATACATGACGGCGTCAGACCCAGATCTAAGCAGTCCGAGGAACTATTTGGTGGCGAGATGACAGCGTCAGACATCTGTTCTTGACGCCGTCACCTTCTAAACTGTATATATAGTTTTCTATTTTTCATTCATTAAAGAGGAACTTGTGTGGAGAACCCTAGGGCCGAACTTTGTAAACCCTTTCTCGTATTTTACAGTGTTTTCAAGGGTTTTCACCCCTTGAATCCTTTCATGTGCTATGGAGATAAGTCTTCTCGTTAATTAACTCAATATGTCTATGTGTTGGTTGTTTATATCTTATGCTTGTCTTGATTTCAACATGTTAGGCTAGATCTATCTTGGGTTTGCTTGGATCTAATGAAACCTAGATGTTAATTATGTGTTGATTACTTGTTTATGGTTGTATTGGATGAATGATTTCAATGTTAGGCTTAAGAAAACTGGCAGATCTCCATTGTGTAACATGCTTGAACGTCTTAGAAAACATGAACCGGTGTGTACTAGGTTTTATTGGTTGTATCTAATGCATGGGTAAATTCTAATGATCCCATGTTAGGAGCTTCTTAGCCGGCTTGACATAGAAGTGAAGTAGGCGCTCATAGGATTGGGGAAGTAAGTACGCCACCCCATGAATGGTATTAAGGAATACAATTCATCATCCACGCAACTATAACAAGTAATTAACATGTAAAAGATATCTAGGGAGTAGTGAAATCTAAGTAAACACATTTCTCCCACATATTGCTCACAAATCTAGTATAATTTTGTTTATTTTCATTTTTAGTATTTTATTTTGATTGCATCTTAGTAATTGGGTTAGTTGATTAGCAACTAATTCCGCCCAAATCCTTCAAACCCGAGATTTTTAATTGCTTTCATAAAAATATAAAAATACAAAAAGAATAATCCCTCATCTCTAGACCTAGTCTTTAGGTTTTCAAATCCTAGCAACACTATTCCTAGCTGAACGATCAATCCCCCGGTACTTGTCATTATACTATACTACATCGATCAGGTACACTGCCTGGTGGGGGTTGTAAGCTTCTCAGGATCCCTTGAGAGGTAAAGCCTGGTGCAATCCCTATGCATCATACTTTCTTCAATTGAACATTGAAGAAACAAAGGGTTGAAACCCTTCAAATAGCTGGAAAATTCGTCTAGGGTTTTATTCCCTCAAAGTTGCACACAATGAATGAAAACTAGAAAACTATATATAGATTTTGCAATCTGACGGCGTCAAGAGTTATGTCTGACGCCATCAACTCGCTGCCAAATTAAACTCGTATTACCTAGATCCACTTCTGACGCCGTCACTATATACGGGTTCTAGGCCGTCACTCTTTATGATAACTCTTGATGGCCTTGGAATTTTTGTACATGACGCCATCAGACCCCCTTCACAAAGCATTCTAGCGCGTCACGTGTATTTGATTTATCCACCCTTTTGTCAACTCATGACGCTGTGACTAACAACTTGTGATGCCGTCAAAGGCAATATCCAACATGCTTTTGAGATTTTTTCGTTTTCTTTACTTTTTCGCTCCAAAAACGTTCAAAATGCTTCCTTTTGTAAAATTCATCTCAAAAGTACCTAAAATGACAAAAGGAACGATTTAGGGCAATATTTGATCAAATAATCCCGAATTTAGCCTTAAATGAGCCCCCAAAAGCGGTACACTTTTCGCTTCATCATTAATCAATAATAAATAGTAAACATACCGTTGTGATTCTAGCCCGAACAAGAATCAAGTAAAAGAAAATTTTCAACTTATGAACCCTAATTAGGGTTTATGTGGATTACACAAATAACTCTTACCATTTTGTTATTCAATCCAAGATAAAACCTATAGTGTTGTTATATCACGCTCTTGTACACACGTACTAATTCGAGTAAAAGATTATGCAAGTAATATAAACACAAGATAACCTTTTATCAAAAAATCGAATCCATAAAACCCTTAGGGTGATCGATTGGAATTTTGAGACAAAAGAAGGAGAGAAAAAACACAAAGTATTTGTGTACAAGAGATAAGAAAACAAATAACCTTAGGTTTGTTTATATGGGTGAGATTACTTGGAGTCCAAGGCACAAAGGATGTGCCCTCCTTATTTGGCCGATCGGGTTAGGAACTCCCATAGGGATTCCGGAACCTTTTTAACATTCCAATAATTCTTACATATAACTTTCCTAATATTCGTCTAACGATTGTTAGCCATTTTTCCATTAAATACTAACGGTCGTTACTCGTTTTGTGTTTTTTAATTATTATATATAACATTTATAAATAATTATTCATTTACTCTTCATATGTAATGTTGGGTCTGAAACTGCTGCTGAGTGAAACTGCTGCTATGAACGAAACTGCTGCTAGTGGTAATGATTCTGCTGCTGATGTCAAAGTGCTGCTGAGGTTAAATGCTGCTGACAGAATCTACTGCTGATGGGATAAGGATGTATACGGTTTAGATAAATACAGAATAGATTGTGTAAATATTATATTTATCTAGAATATACTTATCGTGTAGAGAAAGGTATTGTAAACCTAGTAGGATTCCTTAGTCTATAAAAGGAGGATCCTAGGGTTAGTTTATGTACGTATCATTATTCACTTCAAGGTTGTAAAACCCTAGCATTGTTGAGTGCTCGTATTAAAAATATTGAAGTGTTGAAAGAGAATCATTATTCTTCTTAAGTTAAGCTTTTACATTCCGCATATTAGCTTAAGTGTTTAATCAAGTTAACTTCTATACAAGATCGTTTAAGCTGAACTGGGATCAACAAGTGGTATCAGAGCTTCTGATCTAGAAGTTATTATCAAGAAGATTTTGTTTCTTAAGAGTTTGCTGTTCTAAATCTACTGCTAAGATGGGTGATGAAACTCATATGGTGACTACTTCAAGGGTACCCATGTTGAATCCTTCTGAGTATGAGCTTTGGAAGAGAAGGATCAGACAGTACATTCGCATGATTGATTTCAACATGTGGAATGTGATTGTTAATGGTGATTTTGTACCTGAGAAGAGTGCTGATGGGAAGGAGATACCAATTAAGTCTGCTGAAGCCAACACAGTAAGGAAGATGGAAATCAAAGCACATAGTATTCTCTTAATGGGAATACCTAATGAATTCCAAATGGACTTTGATGACTGTGAATCTGGTAAAGAATTGATGGATGCTGTTGAATTTAGGTTTGGAGGGAATGATGCTACAAAGAAATCAAGGAAAAACATGCTGAAGCATCAGTTTGAAAATTTTACTTCTGAAAGTGGAGAGAAGATAATTGGCACATACAACAGGCTAAACCAACTTGTTAGTCATCTAAAGCTTGTTGGCTATGTGGTTCCACAAGAAGATGTAAACCTAAAGTTTCTTAGAAGTCTTGCACCTGAATGGAGTATGCACACAGTTGTGTTGAGGAATAAGCCTGATTTTGAAACTATGAAGTTGGAGAGTTTCTACAACAATTTAAGAGTGTATGAATCAGAATTATCTACCTCTTCTACTTCATCTTCTGGTACTCAAAATCTTGCCTTTGTATCCTCTAAAGGAAAAGGATCTCAAGAATCTCACTCTGCTGCTCATTCTACTGCCTATGGAGTATCTGCTGCTGATGGATCTGCTGCTAGTTCAAATGATAAGATCTAGTGATATTGCTTTGTGTGCATTCTTGGCTGAGCTCACAACTACTATAAGGTCACATGTCATTAATCAAGACTTGGATTATATTGATCCTGATGATCTTGAAGAAATTGATCTTAAATGGCAAATGGCTATGTTGACCTTGAGGGCAAGAAAGTTTTTGAAGAAGACTGGAAAAGAAGTCAAGTATAAAGCTAAAGACAGTCCAGGCTTTGACAAATCAAAGATAGAGTGCTATAATTGCAATAGGAAGGGACATTTTGCCAGAGAGTGTAGAGCTCCAAAGAAGAATGCTAATGCTACAAAGAAGGTTACTGAAGAATCAAAGACTGCACTGGTATCTTGTGATGGACTGGGAGATTATGATTGGAGTGATATGGCTGAAGAAGAACCAAATTTCTCTTTGGTAGCTGTTGCTCAACCAAAGGTGCAGAACTTTGCACTTATGGCCTATGGTTCATCATCAGGATCTGACTCTGAGGTATCAAATGATTCAGACTTATCTATGTGTTCTTTTAAATCTTGTGCTGACACTATAGAAGAACTTAAGTCTAGGAATGAGAGTTTAAATAGAGAAATTGAACACCTAAAACTTGATAACTTAGGTTACAAATTAGGTATTCAAAATGTTGAAAGAAGGTTAGAATATCTCAAAGAGTGTGAGAAGGAATATGTAGATCAACTTAATCTCAGAGATATAGAAAATTTTAAGAAAAACAGTGAAGTAGAAGTTCTTAAAAATAAGTTAGAAGAAGCAGAAAAAGAAAAAGAGGAAGCTCTTGCTGAAAAAGATAAACATGTAGTAAGAGTACAAAAAAAACAATATGCTTCTGATTTGGTTCATAAATCTATAGAGAATAACTTGATGAGAAAAGGTAGTGGAATTGGGTATAATGAAGTGGCTCCTCCAGCCAAAAGTGCTTTTGCTCCACCAGGAAAAGAACTATCCTTCATTAGTGAGCTAAATATTGAGAAACCTGTAGGTGAATGTAGCACAAGTGTTAATGAAACACCTAAGGTTGAGGCTAGTAAATTTCCTAAAGCTCCTATTATAGAAGATTGGTATTCTGATAGTGATAGTGATGAGGAACAGGTTAAACAAGAACAAAGTGTGAAAAAGGAAGAAATTCCTACATAGTTTAAACCTAAAATTGAACAGGTTAAGTTTGTCAAACCTGTGTTAGGAAATAACTTCTCTAGGAAAATGGTAGAGTACAATAAGGTACCTATAGAACAAATGGAAAGATTCAATAATAAGCCCAGGGGTAACTAGAGAAACTTCAACAACCTAGTTTCACACAGATTAGGTAATCAATTTCACTTACAAAAGAAGGCTTGTTATAAGTGTGGTAGCTTTGACCACTTGATTGTTAGATGTCCCGAACACCAAAAGCCTGTTTGGAATCAATACACTAGGGTGAATCACAAATATGTAACTAAACAAACTCACCCACATCCTAATAGAAATATGGTTCCAAGAGCTGTTGTATTGCGATCTGGTGCAACTAGATCTATTTATGCTGCTAAATCAAATGGTATTTTCAAAACCACAACTGGTTCTTCTACTGGCTCTACTGCTAGTAAGCATTCTCCTGCCAGTATGCACTCTGCTGCTAGTAAGCAACCTGCTGCTAGTACAAAACTTTCTACTTCTGGGCCAAAAGTTTTAACAAATACAGTTGTTGATAATCACTTTTATGCTGGTAAGGCCTCAGCTTGCTGGACTTGGAAACCAAAAACTATTGGTTCAAATTCTGTTTCCAAGAATAGCAGTGCATCAAGTGATTTAAAGAAATTTGTTTATGTTGATGCTCAGGGCAGATCCAAGTCAGTAATGGCTTGGGTCGTCAAGAGGAACTAATGTCTCTACTTTTCATGTGCAGGTCAATCTACTAGATGAACTTAAGGATATGGTTATTGTTGACAGTGGATGTTCTGGACACATGACAGGAGATGAGTCTCAACTTGAAGACTTTGAGGCTTTTGATGGTGGTTATGTTGCTTTTGGGAATGATCCAAAAGTTGGAAAGATTGTTGGAAGGGGAACTCTAAAAACTGGAAATTTGGACTTTGAGAAGGTGTTTCTTGTGAAAGGACTTAAGTTTAACCTCTTTAGTGTCTCACAAATGTGTGACAAAAAGAACTTTGTTCTTTTTACAGACACTGAGTGTATGATCCTTTCTCCTGACTATCAGTTGCCAGACGACAAATCTGTGCTTTTGAAGGTCCCTAGAAATGAGAATATATACAGTGACCATATTAAGAACATTGTTCCTAAGAGGGCTTTGACTTGTCTAATTGCAAAGGCCACTGTTGATGAGTCCAAATTATGGCATAGGAGATTGGGACATCTGAACTACAAGACCATGAACAAATTGGTAAAAGGAAATCTGGTCAGAGGAATGCCTACAAAGACTTTTGAGACTTGTGAAACTTGTGTTGCCTGTCAAAAGGGTAAAAAAAACAGAGTTTCTTTAAGTCCAAAACTGTGAACACAAATACTGAGCCATTACATCTACTGCACATGGACTTATTTGGGCCTGTATTTGTCAAAAGCTTGAACAAGAAGTCATATTATCTTGTTGTCACTGATGACTTTAGCAGGTTTACTTGGGTATTCTTTCTAGCCACTAAAGATGAAACTCCAGAAATACTCAAGGCATGCATTACAAGAGTTGAAAACCTGTACAATCACAAGGTGAAGATAATCAGATGTGACAATGGTACTGAGTTCAAGAACAGTGTGATGAATCAATTCTGTGTGGGGAAAGGAATTCTTAGACAGTATAGTGTAGCAAGAACTCCACAACAGAATGGTGTTGCAGAAAGAAGAAACAGGACACTTATTGAGGCTGCAAGAACAATGTTATCTGATTCAAAACTACCTATTCCTTTTTGGGCTGAAGCTGTGAACACTGCATGCTTTGTGCAGAACAGAAGTAAGGTAGTCAAGCCTTATAATAATACTCCATATGAGTTATTTCATGGAAAGAAGCCACTGATTGATTTTCTCAAACCATTTGGATGTCCTGTTACAATTTTGAACACTAAGGATAAGCTAGGCAAATTTGATGAAAAAGCTGATGAAGGAAATTTGGTTGGTTACTCTGTAATTAGTAAAGCTTTCAGAGTATACAACAAGAGAACCAAACATGTATCGGAAAATTTGCATATCAAATTTTCTGAGAACACATCCAATCCTGAAGGAAAAGGACCAGAATGGCTGTTTAATGTTGATATGCTTACCAAAACAATGAACTATGTACCAGTTATTGCCAGTGTTGACAAACCACAAGAAGAATTTGTTTTGGTTGAGAAACTAAAGGTTGGTCCTACTCTACTACCCTTTCAGACTAATCTAGGTCCTAAAGAAGATGTTGTTACTCAAGAAAAACCTAAGGAAACTGAAGAAGGCATTGAAATACCTATTGAAGCAGAAAAAGAAACTAATGGAGTTCCCAAAATAGTTATTGATGTCTCTCCTAAAAAACCAGAAGACTCTGTTGCTGACTCACCAGACTCTACTGCTAGGACAAAAGATACAACTACTGCTCCATCGCATTCTGCTTCCAAGCCTACTAACTCTACTGCTACTTCAATGTTTCCTAATTTGGATTCTCAGGGTAGACCTATTGCTGATTCTATCTATCCTGATTATCCAAATATGCCTCCTCTTGAGAATATTTATTATGACACAGATGATGATGCACTTGATGGTCAGTTATTTGGAGCTGCTACAGATTTTACTAATTTGGAACTCAATATTCCTGTTAGTCCCACAACTACCACAAGAGTACACAAGGATCATCCCAAAGATCAAATTTTAAGTGATCCACAATCATCTATTCAAACTAGGCAGATGACTAAAGCACTGAAAGATCTTCAACATCAAAGTTTCTTTGCCAGATCTCTGCATCAAAGAAATAGTCATAAAGATCTTCAAAATTGCATGTTTGCATGTTTTCTTTCTCAAATTGAACCCAAAAACACTTACAAAGCCTTACAAGAAGCAAGTTGGGTGGAAGCAATATAGGATGAGCTTCTACAATTTAAGCTGCAAGAAGTTTGGAGCTTGGTTGAACTGCCAAATGGAAAAAGAGTGATTGGCACAAAATGGGTTTTTAGATGCAAAAGAGATGAGAGAGGAATTGTCATAAGGAATAAGGCAAGGTTAGTAGCACAGGGATACACACAACAAGAAGGCCTTGATTATGATGAGGTATTTGCTCCAGTGGCAAGAATAGAAGCAATTAGAATATTCTTGGCTTATGCTTCATACAAAGATTTTGTAGTGTATCAAATGGATGTGAAAAGTGCTTTTCTGTATGGGACCATCACAGAAGAAGTTTATGTGTCTCAACCACCAGGCTTTGAAGACCCTGATCATCCTGACAAAGTTTACAAGGTAAATAGAGCAATGTATGGCCTACATCAAGCTCCTAGAGCTTGGTATGACACTTTGTCAACATACTTGCTAGAATCTGGGTTTAGCAGAGGAAAGATTGATAAAACTCTGTTTCTCAAAAGATAAAAGGATGATATTTTGCTGGTTCAAATCTATGTTGATGATATCATCTTTGGGTCTACAAACAAAGCTATGTGTGTTAGTTTTGAGAAGCTTATGAAGGACAAGTTTGCTATGAGTTCAATGGGAGAACTCACCTTCTTCTTAGGTCTGAAAGTTACACAGAAAGAAAATGGTACATTTATCAGTCAAGATATGTATGTCAATGATATTTTGAAGAAATTTCGTTTTGAAGATGCTAAACCTACCAAGACTACCATGGAAACCAATAAACCATTGCTGAAGGATGAATATGGAAAGGAAGTGGATATACACTTGTACAGGTCTATGATTGGCTCATTGATGTATCTTACAGCATCAAGGCCTGATATCATGTTTGCTGTGTGTGCCTGTGCAAGATTTCAAGTGTGTCCAAAGGAATCACATCTCAATGCAGTGAAGAGAATTTTTAGATATCTGAGGCATCAACCAAAATTGGGCCTTTGGTATCCTAAAGATTCACCATTTGATTTGGTCTCCTATTCAGATAGTGACTATGCTGGAGCTTCTTTGGATAGAAAGTCTACAACAGGGGGTTGTTAATTTCTAGGAAGCAGATTGGTGTCATGACAATGCAAGAAGCAAACTGTGGTGGCAAATTCTACAACTGAAGCTAAGTATGTGGCTGCTTCAAGTTGTTGTGGACAAGTTCTATGGATGCAGAATCAATTATCGGATTATGGGTACAATTTCATGAATACCAAAATTCATATTGATAACAACAGCACACTTTGCATAATTAAAAATCCTATTTTTCATTCTAAAACAAAACATATTGAGATAAGACATTATTTTATCAGGGATTGCTATGAAAAGAAGTTGATCCAAATTGTTAAAGTTCATACTGATAACAATGTTGCTGATCTTCTCACTAAACACTTTGATGTGGGGAGGTTTAAATTTTTAATTGCAAACATTGGTATGATAAATCTTTGAAAAACTTATCTCTTTATTTTTGTACAAGTGTGTAAAGGCATTGTGCTGCTTGTTACTCTGCTGCTTATCTTAAAGCATATGTTTGTGATGGAATGTACTATGCTGCTATTTCTAACTCTACTGCTAGTACATATGTTTGTTTGCTTTGTGGTGTTTGGTATAATATTGTGCAGGAATAAGTCTAAATAATGATTTGCAAATAACAATATTATGACAACAAAAGAAGAACATCTGTCATTCATCATTCATCAAGTTCAGAAGTTCATACATCTAAAGAGAAATTACAAAGACTACTTCTGAAACCACAAAAGAGTGCAACAATCTAAGATGAAATTAAAGCCTACAAGCACTACTTCCTAGGGCATGGAAGTCCAAGAATGATTTTTCTTTCTTTAGGGAGAGGAGAGTTTGTCTTCCTTGTCTTCTTTGTCTTGGTGGATTTCTTTGGTCGTGGCCTTGATGACTGAGGCCTCTCAGGTGTGGAAGGTGGTTCATTTGGAGGCTCATCCTCATCTGATGATGTGTAGATGAAAGGGGACACAAGCTCCCTTGGGGATGGTTGCCTGACAGGGATCCATGCTGGGTCTTCTGATGATTCTGAAGACGATGGAGATTTTGGGGACATCACAGCTTTACCTCTGGATGTGCTTGGGGTTTGATTTAAATGCAGAAGATCTTTGAACACAGGGAGATCATGCTTTCTCTTTTTGGCTTGCTCTTTGGTTCTACAACCATCATGAGGAGGACGGAAGGGAGGCACATATGTTTCCAAGGGGGTTTCATCTTCAGATGATGAATCAGAAGAGATATTGATGATTTCGGGTGTTGATTTCATGATTATTTGATTTGATTTGGGTTAATTGAAGTTTTCATTTGGTTGATTCGCGTTTTGATTGAGATCAGGGTTTGATTTTGTTGATTTAGGGAAAATATTTAGTCCAGTTTTATAGAGATTACGGCATATCATCACATTAATTGCTGAGGATTCTTGACTTTTTGACCAATCTTATTTAGTCAACTCTGCTGCTGGATTATTTCACTCTGCTGCTAGTTATATAACTCTGCTGCTAGTGTTATTGTGCTGCTACGGTTGAAAGTGTGAGGGTGGGATGTTCATTCAGTTTAAAACCTAATTGATCTTCCTAATTGGTTTTCTCATGTTTCAAATTGAAGTTATCACAAACCCTAACACTCCATCTCTCTCAAAGTCAAAAATTCCCAATTTCCCTAAACCCTAACTCATGGATTGCGGTCGTACCTGGGCAAAGCAACACAACAGTGTGGTCGTTTTGGATGCCGAATCAGTTAATGAAGATTTCACAGACATGGTAAAGTTTTTGAATGCTACTTCTCTTAGGTATGCACTCACTGTGAATCCTACTATATTTGCTTCCCACATCAAAAAGTTTTGGCTTACCACTAAAATCAAAACTATGAATGGGAAAAACATGTTCGTGCCTTAGTAGATGGGCAAAAGGTTCGTGTATCTGAGTCATTAATAAGAGAAACCCTTTTCTTAGATGATGAAACAGAGACCACTTGCCTGGCCAATTCTGCTATTTTTGCTGGGTTAAAAGATTTGGGATATGAGGGGAATCATACAAATTTAAAATTTCAAAAATCTCTCCTCTGTCCTCAATATAAGTTTTTGGTACATCTTCTTCTTCATTGTTTGAGTCCTAAAACTTCTGGATGGCATGAGTTTAGTACTACTATTGCTTCTGCAATGGTATGCCTAAGCAAAGGTAAACCATTCAATTTTTCAAGAATGATTTTGGAAGGGATGTTTCAAAGTAGCAAAGAGTCTGGTTCATATTTGCTTTATCCAAGGTTTATACAACTCTTTGTTCAAAATCAACTTACAAAGTTTAGATGCCATGTTGCTACTTATGATGCTCCAAAATTGGTTTCTAAAACTGTTGGGATCATAGTTTTCACTATTTTATGAAGTCTCGGTCATTTGTAATAATGCTAGGTTGCTTAGTTATTATTTACTTTCATTTACAAAATGTATTAAGTTTACTAGACTTAAGCTAGGTGATCCATGGGCTTTAAGGCCCATACGATTTCATGAATGGGAGGAGAGGGAGTGTTGCCCTAGCTCCTTCCCTATAAATAGATGGCTTAGGTCTTTGTAATACTTGGTTGGTTATTTGAAACATTAAGGAAACTCTTGCAATTCATATTCTCTAACCCATAGTTAGAGAGAGAGAGTAGAGAGAGAAGGAAAACTAGGTGATTTTATTGATAATATGAAAAGTGAAAAACACACACAAGTCTCACCCTCCTAGTGAAGTCTAGGAGGGCTTATATAGGGCAACATACACACTACTTTACAATAATGACGGTTTCAGTACCTGTGTATTTGCCTTACATCATAACTAATGTAATCCCGTAAATGTCGTTCCATTTACGTGTTAGGATCAAAGACTTTGATCCCAACAATCTTCCCCCAATGGGGCGACATAAGGGATTACTTACAACATTTCCTACGAGTACAAATACAAATAAAGAAAGGTATTCTTCAGCTCGTCAAATTGCTGAGGATGACGACAGTTAACGCTCTTTGTCTTCATCTTGTACCTCGGCTTGAGAACTTTATCTTTACTTGTAGGCAAATGATGTAATATGCATGAAATGGATTAACTTCCCCCCAATTCATGC